>OU696696.1:335733561-336218561 GCA_916050605.2 Platycheirus albimanus
ACCAGAGGTAAGGGGCATTGGTTTAAATTTATTTCTGCTATTGCTTCCCCCCACCAGAGGTAAGGGGCATTGGTATAAAATAAAGAACACATTCGACGATAATACACCGGTACACAGAACCGGGTGTATTTATTACTACGGCTGGTCAAGGTTTATGTACCCTGTCCAGCAAGATAATACAAAAGAGTATTATCTTTAACCATTGGTGACCCCTACGTGATTTCTACGTCAAACTTCGAGGAAGTGAATCGTGAGTGCGTTGCCAGGGCTGTAACACTGGCTGTCAGCGAAGCGTTTACCAGGGCTTTTTAACACTGGTATAAGCAATCAAGGTTCCTGAGTTGCAGAGTTCCAGCTCGAAGTGTAGCAGCGTTCCAGGTCGCAGAGTTCCAGGTTGCAGTGCTCCAGGAAGCAGCGTTCCAGTACCAAACATTCACTACACCTACCAAGTGGCCAGGGTCCACAGCAGTGCATTGATTCACAGCTAATTATTTGAACCAACCATTTGAACCACCGTAAAAAGTACCATGGATGAGATGCAGGTTTTCAAAATAATAGCCCGGCAGAAGGCTATCGCTGAGGAACTTCAGAAACTAAAAACAAACATGAGCAAAGACAGTGCTGACCGCAAAACACTGCAATACAAACAAAAAAGATTGCAAATTCTGGAAGCACTATGGGTGGAATTCCACCAAAACCATGAATCTGTAAAGAATTTTGTTAAGGCGGATACGCCATATATTCAAGGAAAAACGTATGAGAATTTCCAAAGAATTTACCTCGAATTAAAACAAAGTCTCCATTTAATTTTGCCTGAGCCAACTGAAGATGATGGCAATGGAACAACTGGTGGTGCAATTCCGGCAAGCAGTGGAACCATTCCTAAGGCTCCAGCTCAATCTAAGCCCACATTGCCTGAGCTTACGGAAAAGACAAAATGGTCGTCCGACATGCCTGTTGCCTCTGTGGAATTATTAAGGCTGATTAAAAAACAGTCATCAATGATTGTAATGGTCGAAAACTCAATTAAGCGCCTGATTCAAGACCAAGAACAACATTCTGAGGAGTTCTATTTGATAAGGCTGAAATCAATTGAACAGGACTGGGCGGCAATACGAGGCTCCCATCATAAAATATGGGAACTACTAGATGAACCGAATTCTTCAGTCTATGATGTCGAACAATTTCTCTCCATAGAAGATGAAGTGCATACTGCACTTACGACACTTTATAACCGATCAAGATCGAATTCTGGATCCGGGACAACTATAACCCCAAACCAAGGGACGAAATTACCAAGAGTAGTATTGCCAAAATTCGATGGTGACTACTCAAAGTGGATACAGTTTCGCGATCTATATACGGAGCTTATCCACAATCAACCCATTTCACCATGCCAGAAGATGTGGTATCTGAAGACCACAATCACAGGAGAAGCTGAAAGGCTGATTCAGCACTTCTCCATATCTGACGCCAACTACATTGCTGCTTGGGAAACGATCACAAGCCGTTATGAAAACACTCGACTTATGGTAACAGCCTTACTTAACAAATTAATGGCACAACCTAAAAGTCAAAACGAAAGTTCTTCAGCCATAAAGTCACTGCATGACACTACGCAAGAATGCCTCCGCAGCCTGCAAAACCTTGGCATAGAGACAACCAATTGGGATCCAATACTCTTGCACATTCTCATCAAGCGGTTGGATCGAAATTCTCTCACTCTTTGGGAACAATCATTAAAAACCCCAAAACTCATGCCCACATTTAAGGAGTTCCTATCATTCTTGGAGCTGCGGTTCCAATCGTTGGAGGCATTATCAACAACCACAAGGGAAGGTTCGGATGAACAACGAAGAAGATTGAGACCCAATAAGGCCTTAACCACGGTCGCTGCAGCGGGACCCAAATGTATTTCCTGCAAGGGCAATCATCAGCTGTACGCCTGCCAGAAATTTCTACAGTTAAGTCCAAAACACCGATTGCGCCTAGTTCAAAGATCAAGACACTGTGCAAATTGTCTGAAATCAGGGCACTTCACTAAAGACTGCTCGGTCGGAGGGTGCGCCAAGTGCCAAAGGGGGCACAATACACTCCTTCACTTGGATTACCCCAAAAAACCAGAGGACTCAAAAACATCAACGCTAGCAGGTACCCCAACTTCTGTCGCTGATTCGCCAAAGATCTGCACTTCGGCGACAGAGCCCACACCTCCTAGCACAAACACTGCAATCAAAACTAAAAGTGTGCTGTTAAGTACAGCTATTGTTCACCTGAAAAATCAATCGGGAGAACAAATATCATGTCGAGCTTTATTGGACTCTGGATCGCAGGTTAATTTAATAACTGAAAGGCTGGCCAAAATCTTGGGACTAAGACAAATGCACGAGACGCTGCTTGTTGAAGGGATCGGTCAAAGTAAGAGGTCATCCCATCGAAGAATCAATTTGGAGATTGGTTCTAAAATAAATGGATTCTCCACGAGAATTGAAGCACACGTATTGTCAAAAATTGTCTCACCGCAACCATCACGGGCAATTATAACTTCGAATTGGTCGATTCCGAGGAATATCGTTTTGGCTGATTCGCAATTTAATCAGCCAGGGCCAATCGATCTTCTCATTGGTGCGGAAATTTTCTATGCTACCTTAGCTGTTGGTCAAATCAGCTTAGGTGAAGATCTACCAACACTTCAAAATACTGTGTTTGGGTGGACAGTAGCAGGCAAGGTGCCCTTTACTAATGATGGACTTTTAGCATCGTGCGGAATATGCACTGAGGATGAAGCCCTTGATCAGCAGATTGAGAAATTTTGGCGCTTAGAAGAAACCACCCCCTCTCCAGATAATTTCACCCAAGCAGAAAGACGTTGTGAAGCTCATTTTGTCCAAACATCAACAAAGGACTCGAATGGCCGATTTGTGGTTCGCTTACCATTCAAGGAAGCCCCAACTTGCTTAGGTGAATCAAAAGACATTGCTTTCCGGAGATTCATATCTCTTGAACGAAGGTTAGCCAATTCAAAGGAACTGAAAAAACTCTACACAGAGTTTATGGTGGAGTACCAGAAATTGGGCCACATGCAGGAAGTTAATTTCCAACAAATAACAAAGCCCTACTATTTCTTGCCCCATCATTGCGTCCAAAAGCCCGATAGTAGCACTACAAAGCTAAGGGTAGTTTTTGATGGTTCCGCAAAATCCTCATCAAATATATCACCATGCTATTGCGATTCCGTATACCAAGATTTGTATTTACCGCGGACATAGAGAAAATGTACCGTCAAATACTTGTAAACGATGAGGACCGAAAGTTCCAACTAATATGGTGGAGGAACAGCCCAAATGACCCATTAAAGTGCTTCCAGCTCAACACCGTCACCTACGGCACAACATCTGCATCGTACTTGGCAACAAAGTGCCTCCAAGTTTTGGCGCAAAATAACAAGGATCGTTACCCATCGGGGTCGAAGGTATTATCTCGTGACTTCTACGTAGATGATGTTTTAACCGGTGCAGATAAGTTGACTGAACTTTTGAATACCCAAACTGAACTCCGGACTATCCTTCACAATAGCGGCTTCAAGCTAAGGAAATGGTGCGCTAATCATGAATCCTTATTAAAAGGAGTACCACTCGAGGACCGAGAAACAGAATTGGACTTCAACACCAATATTGAAGATCATGTGAAAACAATTGGTCTTACGTGGATGCCGAAATCTGACCAACTCTGCGTTAAAACATCTTGGCTAAAAAGAGATCGAGTGACCAAACGAACAGCTTACAGTGACATAGCACATCTATTTGACCCCCTCGGTATCATGGCACCTGTCGTTGTAGTGGCAAAAATATTCTTACAAAGGTTGTGGGAATTGAAGCTTGATTGGGATGCTGCATTACCTCAGGAAATGCAAACAACTTGGATAAAATTTCGCGAAGGACTGCAGTCACTAAACAATATAAAGATTGCTAGGCATATATTTTCACACAAAACACCAAAAAGGATTCAGTATCACGTATTTGCCGATGCTTCAGAAAAGGCTTACGGTGCTGCGGCCTACGTTCGTTCCATCAGTAGTGACAACGTCATAACGGTGCGACTGCTTTGCGCTAAATCAAGAGTAGCACCATCGAAGAAAACAAAGACATCTTTACAAGCAACTATTCCCCGGCTAGAGCTTTGCGCCTGCTGCCTTGCTGTCGAGCTTCTAGGGCGCTTACAAAAAGACCTAAACATTAAAAATGACGCAACATTCCTCTGGACGGATTCGGAAATTGCACTTGCATGGATTAATTCTTCATCCTCCGCAACTCTTCCCATCTTCATCGCAAATAGGGTATCAAGAATACAAGAGAATACAATTTCTGCGCAATGGAGGCATGTGCCTTCAAAGGAAAATCCTGCAGATGTACTTTCACGTGGAATAGCTCCAGATCGCCTTGAGAATTGCAACATTTGGTTCTATGGACCGAAATTCTTACATGGTTCAACTTCAATCTGGCCACCTATATACGACGCCAAAACAATTAACAGCAACAATGAAAATGAGCATATATCTTTGGGAGCCGCAATCCCTGATTCCCAAGATAATCTTCCCATAAGTATCATCAATCATAAAAACTCATTCAAAAGAGTTCAAAGAATTATTGCGTACGCCTTACGATTTATCAACAATTTTAAAGAAAAATACCTTAAGTCGAGAAGGGACTTCAAAATGAGAAGAGGCCCCTTAACTGTTTCCGAATTGAGTCAATCGAAGAAGGCAGTATTCAAACAAATGCAGCAATTGGAGATGGAAGAAGACATCCTGAATTTAAGAGATAAAAGTGTGGTTTCAGATAAAAGTTCACTCAAGAGCCTAACCCCATTTCTTGATGCGGAAGACATCATTAGAGTCGGTGGGCGTTTGGAAGCATCGGCATTAGCATACGACGCTAAGCACCCAGTACTCCTACCACATCGTCACCCGTTTACAAAAATGATACTCCATGACATTCATGTTGAGAACAATCATGCTGGACCACAAACTATGCTTTCAATTGCCAGACAGGCAATCTGGCCACTTAGAGGGAAGACCTTGGCACGATCTGTGACGCACAATTGCGTTAAATGCGCTCGTGCCAGCCCGAAGCTTCTGAACCAACAAATGGGAAATTTACCTGCTAACCGAATACAACCGGCCAGGCCATTCGTAAATACAGGCATAGATGCTGTTTCTCCACAAAGGCCTGTCACTTGGAGCTCGTGACTGATCTCACAACTCAAGGATTTTTGGCTGCTCTTAACCGATTCATGGCAAGGCGAGGCCATTGCAGAAACATTTACTGTGACAATGCAACAAACTTCGTGGGAGCGAGGAACCAGCTAAAGGAGCTATTATCATTCATTGATGTTGAAGGCGAAAAGAACAAGATTGCATCGACATGTTCTACAAGGGACTGTGATTTTCATTTCATTCCGCCACGCTCCCCACATTTCGGAGGTCTATGGGAGGCTGCAGTTAAATCATCAAAGCTTTTACTACAGCACACCTTGGCAGGAGCTTCGCTCACTTATGAAGAGCTTGAAACAGCCGTTGTTCAGGTCGAAGCCATACTCAATTCAAGGCCAATTTCTCCGATGTCCGAATCTCCAAATGACCTAAGAGCTCTCACTCCAGGGCATTTTCTCATCGGAGAGCCTCTCATCAGCAATGTCGATCCTGATGCTTCACCATCCAACTCAGGCCCAAATGCTCGCTGGAACCTCGTTAGTAATCTCAAGAACGAATTCTGGCGCCGGTGGTCTCGAGATTATCTAAACCAACTACAACATAGATACAAATGGAAGGACCGGTGTCAAAATGCAGAACCGGGAATGATGGTCATTATAAAGGACGACAATGTACCCAGTCTAAAGTGGCCACTTGGACGCATTACAAACGTCATCACTGGAGACGACGGGTTGGTTCGTGTAGCTGATGTAAAAACGGCTACTGGTACTTTTCGTCGGGCCATACATAGACTGGCTCCACTTCCAGTACCCATCGATGAGAACGTCGGCATCAGCTCAGCCGCAGATCAACGAACATGTGAAGCAGCTAAAATTTCTCCATCCAGATCCTCAGTTCGCCTAATTGATGAGACTGACATTACGTCCGTTCCAAAAAAGAAACGTAAGCCCACCTTTGGATCCGCAGTTGTAACGTTACTGCTAGTGTGCTGCCTCGTTCCAGGTATTAAATCTACGCCGATAAATCGCATTTAAATCGCAACCCGGAATATATTTTGAGAATCTGGGGACCTCTTCACTTACGTCAAGCAGTTGGGATATCATCGCCTACTACGACATGAACTCCTATTGGACAGAGTATCAAACTGTAAGGAACTACAGCGAGAGACTTGTAAACATCTGCCATTTGTTACCAAACAAAACCGAAACCTGCAAGGGAACGATATCCCATTTCAACAGAATAAATGAAGACTTCAAGAAAGGAAATGAGTTGTTAGCTGACACATCCACCAATCGAAGAATTCGCCGTGGAGCGCTCAATGTCGTAGGAAATGTGGCTAATGCCCTATTTGGAGTTTTGGACTCTGAATACGCTGATAAAATGTCCGCCTCAATTAATAAAATTCAGCAGGATGAAGGACATCTCGTCAACCTAATTCGAAACCAAACATCAATAATTGACTCCACCCTTAACATAATAAGGCGAAATAAACAGGAAACAAGTTCTAGGTTTCAAGAAATTGACGCAAATCTTCAACAATTTGCCGCGTTGATTAACGGCATTAAGCTAGAGCATCATGAAGAAAAACTGCGCCAGCTATTTAATTCACTAGCACTGCAATTGATCTTAGCCTTGTCGCAGATACAAAAAACACAAGCTTCCTTAATAGATGTTCTAATCGACACCCACCACGGAAAGATAAATCCACAACTCATATCACCTGATCAATTACGTGACGAACTTCTGCGAATTAAAGCCAATTTGCCCACAGCCCTTAGGCTTCCAGTAGCACAAGATGATATACTTAAATTGTATCAACTCATGAGCATTCACGGCAGGGTACTCTCCGATCATATCATATTTAAGCTCACATTGCCATTACTAAGCCTTGATGAATTTGAGCTATTCAAGGTGACGCCAGTTCCAGTATCTGTAAATGGTACATTCTTCACCATAAGTCGATCCACGGAGTATATCATGGTAACATTGCACCGTGATCAGTACTATCCGCTGTCAGAAGGAGAGTTTCAAAAATGCTTTTCGCTTACTCACGAAAATCACTTGTGTAATCAACGTCATCCAATATACACTAAGGGATCAGAAATAAGTTCTTGCGAAGTCCATTACCTGAGCCATAATCAACAATCTCCATCATGCAAGATAACGAAGACCATCGAAGGACCACATTGGATTCAGCTTTGCTCTCCAAACGAATGGATTTACATACTAAAGAAAAGAATTACTTTAAACGTCGTCTGCAATGGAACTGCAACACCGAGCATTTTAGAAGGCTCAGGAATACTTCAAATTCAACCCAACTGTGTAATCAAGGATGACCTAATGACGCTGCGTGGTTACTCAATACATTCAACTTACTCAAGAATGTCACTGTCGCCCCTAGCAAACCTTTCGGATTATGCTATTCCAGACAAATTCAATCCGGTAGTTCACCAATCCTCGAGCTACAAAAACCATTTGCTAGAGCTTGATGAGCTAAAGCAGCAACTGTTAAACATAACCAATAATTTGTCGTTCTCCACATCCTCTAACGATACACACCAATTTGCAGTGGGTTATATGGGACTTCTCATATCAATCACGGCACTGATCCTCCTACTGTGGAAATTGTTTAGCATGTACCGCTCTGATACCAACAAGACAGCTCCGACAAGGCAGAATACGAAAACTGAAAAGGAAGAACCCAACATTGAGGACCCCAACACCGTCACATTCGAAGTTCTGGTATAGTTTCGAACATAGTTCAACGCGCGGAGAATGTTGATATTATTATATCAACATAGGTCATGTAGCTTCTCTGCATGTCATTTCATTTAATTTCATTTAACGCAATAGCATATCAACATTAGTCATGTAGCTTCTCTGCATGTTATTTCATTTAACGCCTTTTGCATTGCTTTCATTTTCGTAGCCAATGTGTGTATCTTGTATCATTCAATAGCCAATTCCCATAGAATGAATAATTTTGTGCATCTGTCAGCAAAATTATTGCATTCGAATATTGGATATGGTTATTGAACTTTATGAGTTTTTTTTGTTTATTTTTTAGAAGTCAGCATTAAGCGACTATTGTTATTGTTAATTAATTTTAGCTTAGTTTGCAAAAACTGTGTATAAATAGTATTGTAAGGAAATAAAAATTATCATTCACGATCAAACTCTCTTCGATTATTTCTGCTATTGTTTCCCCCCACCAGAGGTAAGGGGCATTGGTTTAAATTTATTTCTGCTATTGCTTCCCCCCACCAGAGGTAAGGGGCATTGTTATAAAATAAAGAACACATTCGACGATAATACACCGGTACACAGAACCGGGTGTATTTATTACTACGGCTGGTCAAGGTTTATGTACCCTGTCCAGCAAGATAATACAAAAGAGTATTATCTTTAACCATTGCGGTGACCATACCATACGTCTATGGGAGGCTGCAGTTAAATCATCAAAGCTTTTACTACAGCACACCTTGGCAGGAGCTTCGCTCACTTATGAAGAGCTTGAAACAGCCGTTGTTCAGGTCGAAGCCATACTCAATTCAAGGCCAATTTCTCCGATGTCCGAATCTCCAAATGACCTAAGAGCTCTCACTCCAGGGCATTTTCTCATCGGAGAGCCTCTCATCAGCAATGTCGATCCTGACGCTTCACCATCCAACTCAGGCCCAAATGCTCGCTGGAACCTCGTTAGTAATCTCAAGAACGAATTCTGGCGCCGGTGGTCCCCAATGGTTAAAGATAATACTCTTTTGTATTATCTTGCTGGACAGGGTACATAAACCTTGACCAGCCGTAGTAATAAATACACCCGGTTCTGTGTACCGGTGTATTATCGTCGAATGTGTTCTTTATTTTATACCAATGCCCCTTACCTCTGGTGGGGGGAAGCAATAGCAGAAATAAATTTAAACCAATGCCCCTTACCTCTGGTGGGGGGAAGCAATAGCAGAAATAATCGAAGAGAGTTTGATCGTGAATGATAATTTTTATTTCCTTACAATACTATTTATACACAGTTTTTGCAAACTAAGCTAAAATTAATTAACAATAACAATAGTCGCTTAATGCTGACTTCTAAAAAATAAACAAAAAAAACTCATAAAGTTCAATAACCATATCCAATATTCGAATGCAATAATTTTGCTGACAGATGCACAAAATTTTTCATTATATGGGAATTGGCTATTGAATGATACAAGATACACACATTGGCTACGAAAATGAAAGCAATGCAAAAGGCGTTAAATGAAATAACATGCAGAGAAGCTACATGACTAATGTTGATATGCAAATGCGTTAAATGAAATTAAATGAAATGACATGCAGAGAAGCTACATGACCTATGTTGATATAATAATATCAACAAGTTCTTTTATATTTTGGTAAGTTAAGCAAAAATTGAAGTGTGTTTTTTTTTGTTGAAGGCTAAACAAATATTTTGGTTAAATATTCAATAAGACGATGGATCGCGGTAAGAAACTTACTCTCTTAGCTATCAAGAATTCCTAATTAGCAAAGCAAAAACTAGAATAGAAGAAAACAAACGAGAGTGATCCCAGTTATTTGACTCCAACAGAAAAGGCAAAACGCAAACGAATCCAGCAACATCAAATTTTAAGAACATCGTCGTTATCACGGTTGACGTCGTTGTCGCCTACGCCACAAGGAACGACGTCACCACTACGGTTAACGTCGCCTCCTACGCCAGGAATGACGTTACAGTCACGGGTAACGTCACCCCCGATGCAAAGCAAACATCACGTGGTTTATCGTCTTCTCGAAAACAGGACCTTGTAAAAAAGCTTAGTGATATTCTACCAGCAATCCGTTAATTTTTAAAAGACACTTCCTGAAAATCCAACCAAATTCGTTTAGGTGATGTTCGTTGATTTTATTTCATGAATTCATCTCTAATTTTAATTTTGTATTTTAAAGTGTTAATTTTATTTTCGTTCATTTCATTCTATATAAATCGTTATTTTTGTTTAAAAAAAAGAAAAGAAATATTTTTAACTTATTTAATAAAATTTCATAAAATATCAAAGCAATTTGTTACATGTCTTCGCTAAGCAAAAAAGGCGCATCTCCATTTCTCAGGGGTTTTGTACTTATTCCTGTTTAGATAGTTGACATTCCAGTATGCTCTTCTTATTTCACGTAAGATCGCACATTCACCTAGAAAATGGGTTATATTTTCTCTTACTCCAGCTTTGCATAGATTGCAAATGAGAGACAGTCCTCCCTATGGGGTACAAAGTTTAACCGCAATAGTTCACCTCTTGCTCGAAAGATAGTAGAGATGGTTTCAGTATTAAATTGATCATTGAAATAGGACTTTTTTCCGAGTAGATAATCCAGCGCTGAATAGATTTCTCTATGCACCGACTGTCTCGCCTTTTCTATTCAGCTTTGCATTATATCTTCATCCGTAGCCGCTATGATATCATATAACATCTTTCTGCATTCAACTACATTTCTAAAATTGAGTTCAAAAGTCCTTCCACGCTGAATTGCCAGCTCGTCCCATTCTTTAAACCATAGTTTTCTCTTTGAAATTGCAATTTTTGTAACTCTTCTCAGAAGCCGACCTTCTTCCATCTCCATTGTTCTACATATATAATCAGCGTGAAGCTTAAGAGTTTGTATATAGAGAGGAGACAGCCCTGTCTCCAGATGGTGCATGTATGAGGGTGTTGTCATCGGAAGCTTGTAAGTTCTTTTGAGATAATATTTCAATAGGTTTCCCGCTGTTTCATATATCTTGTATCCCCAATATTGAGTACCGTAGAAAAGAACTGATTTTGAAGTACCAAGTTGTTGTTAAAGCAGTTATCTCACGTCATGTTTATTGCTGCCTTGGCTTTAACCAGTTTAGTCGTAAGATGTTTCTCCAAATTAAGAGAAGGTGTAATATTAAGTCCAAGGTAGATGTATTCCTTGACCACTTCTATGTTTTCTCCACCATAATGCCAACTCTCATTCCTAGCACGTACTCCACCTCCTTTTTTTAAAATCATTGTTTTAGTTTTGACAAGGTTTACTGATAGGTTCCAGAGTTCACAGTAGTCTCGTAGGCGGTTTATCATCACCTGTAACGATTCGGGAGATTCTGCTAGTAACACTATGTAGTCTGCAAACATCAGCACTTTGAGGGTCCAATCGTTGAAGTGAATGCCACCAGGTAAAGCATTCGGTAGATCATCGATGTAGAGTGAAAATAAAGTAAGACTTAGTGCATAACCTTGTTTCAAACCAAGTTCAGTTCTGAAGTAAGCTGATAACATTTCACCATCTCATACCGCTGCACTTCTTTTGCTATACATGGCTTCGATAAATCTTAGCAGTTTGAGTGAGAGACCTTTATTTGCTAACTTGTAGAGAACTGATCCAACTTCAATTAAATCAAACGCTGCTTTTAGGTCCACAAACATAACAAGCAAGGAATGCCCCTGATGTTAAATCACCTACTGCATCAATGTGAATCGCTCTCGTTTTCAAACACACAAATATCGCTATCCATGTCTTCTTAAGACTCACTTGCTTAAAATTTCTATCCAATACTCGTATCATGAATGGTCCTGCATAATCTACACCAGTGTGCAGGAATGGCTTGCCTGGCTGTACTCTATCTGCTGGCAATTCTGACATTAGCTGCTGTTCCAATTTGTAGTTGTGTCTCACACATACTACACATTTGTGTATATAGTTTCTCAGTTTGCTACGGATTCTAGGAATCCAAAAATGCTGGCGTATCACTTGCATCATCACTTGTGTGGAACCATATTTGGTTCTAATATGAGCATCATCGATTATTAACCATAACAATCGAGTCCCATTTGGTATGATCGCTGGATCACGTACATCATACACTGCCTCAGCACGGTGTATGCGTCCCCCCACTCTCAATATACCATCGCTATCGAAAATTGGCTTAAGCGATTCGATTTTACTATTCTCTGGTAGCTGTCCTCGCTTGCGCAAGGCAGCCATGTCCCTCCCATAACTATCTGACTGTGCTTCTCTTAGCAGTAGACTAATGGCAACTGCCCGCTCTCCCGCTTTCAATGCTGTCGTAACTTGCTGACCTCTCTCACAATTGCGCACTATCATACCCGCTTGCCGTTTTCTAACCCTTGCCTTCAATTGGTATATGTACCGACATACACTGCCGTCCTAAGAAAAAAGGGCGTAAGCGCCAAAAAATTAAAATTGAGTTTGAGGCATTTTTGAAATCGTTAAACAGTGTCTTATTTTTATGTGAAAAAAAAAATAATATTTCCAACTGGAAATGGGTCAAAACCACGAATGAAAATAGGCACATATCCATTTTCTGCTCTTTTCCTAAGCAAAAAAGTCGTATCTACCATTTACTAAGCAAAAAGGGCACATATCCAAAAAATGCGTGGATATATGCCTTTTTTGCTAAGTGTCCTACGACTTTATTGGTTCATGTGCCTTTTTACTTGCGATTATAGGTACTATAAGGCAAGTTATGGATTCGTGCAGAAAAAAAATTTCGAGATAACAATCACACATGACATTACGATGATGGAGAAGTCGAAAAAAGTGGGTCTGGGAATTCCGTCCGTCTGTCTGTCTGTCTGTCTGTCTGTCTGTCTGTCTGTCTGTCTGTTCGCGCTTCTAGAGCCTGAACGGATGGGCCGATTTGCTTCAAATTTGGTATCTAGGATTTATTTGGCCGTCCCTCGGAACAAATTTTTTATTTTTGCTCTAGGCCCAAAAATAACGGCACCTGCCATACAATCGTGAAGAAAAAAATTGATTTTCTCAAAAACGGCTCTAACGATATTGATAAAACTTTCAGGATGCTATTTTTGTAAGGCAGTCTATCTTTTGGTTGGAAAATATTTTTCAAAATTTGTCTTATAACGGTACCTCTCATAGAACCAGTATTTTCAAATCAAATTTTCTCGTAAACTATACATTCGATTTCAATAAAATTTTGGCCACAGGAAGTCATTTATAATTTTATTAATATGGCATTTCAAATTTTTCAAAAACTTTTTTTTTTGATTTTTTATAATTTTTTCAAAAAAATGTTTGGTTTTCAAAATATGTTGGAAACGGGTATATTGATTTTTTTTTAAATTATTTTTTCAAATGTAAACTACAGATTTCCATATATTTGCATACCCAAATAAATTTTAAAATATTTTTTGGAAAAGTTTTTCAAAAATAACCTTTTTAAAAAAAAACTGGTCGAACGATTTTCAATATTTTTTTTCCTAGATTTACGTATAGCTTCGAAATTTTATTGCATACTTTGTTTTTCCGAGAAAACTCTTAAACTAATTTAAAAAATCAAAGAATTTTCGAAATTATTTAATTTTTTTTAATAGCCATATATGCAGCCACAATAAGCAATTGCTTATCATAAGAGCAAGTTCGTGCGACCCAGTCGTGCATTTTATTTCCTTAGTATCCAGTATTATTTTTTGTATAACGTTGTGCAGCAACAGTTGCAGATGTTGTGCACGTTAGAGAATGATTATTTTTTGCTTGGAAACAGAACAGAAACTGCGTTATTTTTAGTTGAATGAAGCCTTCTGAAGAGAAAGGACACCAGTTTCAGATGCTTTTACAATAATTTGAGATTTGTGCTGTTTTGTTTGTTGAATTCAGATATTTTAAACTATTTCAGATTTAGTAATAAAAGTTGTTTTGTCTTATAATTGGTTGTCGAGTTCTTTTATATTCTGGTAAGTTAAGCAAAAATTGAAGTGTTTTTTTTTTTTGTTGAAGGCTAAACAAATATTTTGGTTAAATATTCAATAAGACGATGGATCGCGGTAAGAAACTTACTCTCTTAGCTATCAAGAATTCCTAATTAGCAAAGCAAAAACTAGAATAGAAGAAAACAAACGAGAGTGATCCCAGTTATTTGACTCCAACAGAAAAGGCAAAACGCATACGAATCCAGCAACATCAAATTTTAAGAACATCGTCGTTATCACGGTTGACGTCGTTGTCGCCTACGCCACAAGGAACGACGTCACCACTACGGTTAACGTCGCCTCCTACGCCAGGAATGACGTTACAGTCACGGGTAACGTCACCCCCGATGCAAAGCAAACACCACGTGGTTTATCGTCTTCTCGAAAACAGGACCTTGTAAAAAAGCTTAGTGATATTCTACCAGCAATCCGTTAATTTTTAAAAGACACTTCCTGAAAATCCAACCAAATTAAATTAATTAAGGTGATGTTCGTTGATTTTATTTCATGAATTCATCTCTAATTTTAATTTTGTATTTTAAAGTGTTAATTTTATTTTCGTTCATTTCATTCTATATAAATCGTTATTTTTGTTAAAAAAAAAGAAAAGAAATATTTTTAACTTATTTAATAAAATTTCATAAAATATCAAAGCAATTTGTTACATGTCTTCGCTAAGCAAAAAAGGCGCATCTCCATTTCTCAGGGGTTTTGTACTAATTCCTGTTTAGATAGTTGACATTCCAGTATGCTCTTCTTATTTCACGTATGATCGCACATTCACCTAGAAAATGGGTTATATTTTCTCTTACTCCAGCTTTGCATAGATTGCAAATGAGAGACAGTCCTCCCTATGGGTTACAAAGTTTAACCGCAACAGTTCACCTCTTGCTCGAAAGATAGTAGAGATGGTTTCAGTATTAAATTGATCATTGAAATAGGACTTTTTTCCGAGTAGATAATCCAGCGCTGAATAGATTTCTCTATGCACCGACTGTCTCGCCTTTTCTATTCAGCTTTGCATTATATCTTCATCCGTAGCCGCTATGATATCATATAACATCTTTCTGCATTCAACTACATTTCTAAAATTGAGTTCAAAAGTCCTTCCACGCTGCATTGCCAGCTCGTCCCATTCTTTAAACCATAGTTTTCTCTTTGAAATTGCAATTTTTGTAACTCTTCTCAGAAGCCGACCTTCTTCCATCTCCATTGTTCTACATATATAATCAGCGTGAAGCTTAAGAGTTTGTATATAGAGAGGAGACAGCCCTGTCTCCAGATGGTGCATGTATGAGGGTGTTGTCATCGGAAGCTTGTAAGTTCTTTTGAGATAATATTTCAATAGGTTTCCCGCTGTTTCATATTTCTTGTATCCCCAATATTGAGTACCGTAGAAAAGAACTGATTTTGAAGTACCAAGTTGTTGTTAAAGCAGTTATCTCACGTCATGTTTATTGCTGCCTTGGCTTTAACCAGTTTAGTCGTGAGATGTTTCTCCAAATTAAGAGAAGGTGTAATATTAAGTCCAAGGTAGATGTATTCCTTGACCACTTCTATGTTTTCTCCACCATAATGCCAACTCTCATTCCTAGCACGTACTCCACCTCCTTTTTTTAAAATCATTGTTTTAGTTTTGACAAGGTTAACTGATAGGTTCCAGAGTTCACAGTAGTCTCGTAGGCGGTTTATCATCACCTGTAACGATTCGGGAGATTCTGCTAGTAACACTATGTAGTCTGCAAACATCAGCACTTTGAGGGTCCAATCGTTGAAGTGAATGCCACCAGGTAAAGCATTCGGTAGATCATCGATGTAGAGTGAAAATAAAGTAAGACTTAGTGCATAACCTTGTTTCAAACCAAGTTCAGTTCTGAAGTAAGCTGATAACATTTCACCATCTCATACCGCTGCACTTCTTTTGCTATACATGGCTTCGATAAATCTTAGCAGTTTGAGTGAGAGACCTTTATTTGCTAACTTGTAGAGAACTGATCCAACTTCAATTAAATCAAACGCTGCTTTTAGGTCCACAAAACAAGCATACACTTTTTTTCTTTTCTCCATACACAACTCCACAGCATTTGATAACCCATAAATATGATCTACTGTGGAAAAGCCCTAACGAACACCTGCTTGAGATTCGGACAAGATTGAGTTATCATTCCTCCACGAGTACAGTTTGCTTTGGATTACGCTTGTGAGGATCCTTAACCCAGAATTCAAAAATGAGATTCCTCTTTGATTTTCAACTTCATTTTTGTCAGCCTTTTTATAAATTGGAAAGATAATCGATTTTAAATACTCCATTGGCAGTTTTCCAGTAAAATAAATCTGATTAAGTGCTTTTGTTAAAATTGTTTGAAAATTCCTGTTGCTATATTTATAAAATTCCATAGCGATTTGATTGGAACCGGCAGCTTTATTATCTTTGCTTGTTGAAAGCACTTCTAGGACCTCTTCCAGTTCAATATTACAGTCGATGTTCTCAATAAAGGTGCATGGCAGTGCGTATAGTGATATCTCAACCGATTTAATTCTGGGTTCATTAGCCTTTGAAAGTACTCGCGAAATTCTTCTGCTTTTGGTTCAACTCTGTTGGATGTTGTAATACCACTTACCTGCAAAATTCCTTAATATTCTGTATGCTTACAAGGTTTTGAGCTTGTTGCATGTCATATGCCAGTTTTTTCTTACGACATAACTCCTTATATTTTGTTTGTGCTGCGCGATATTGAAGGCGAAAAAATCGCTACATAACTGTTTAAAAAATCTCAGCAGTCCAAATACAGTTTTCCTTGCTTTCAAACAGTCATAATCAAACCATTTTTGAACGAACTTGTTTGAGGGTTGCCTATGGTGACTTGTAGGAGCCGCTTGCAGTACTATTCGGTTGAGTGATGATGCATCTAAAAGATTGGAACCCTACAAAACATGTTGAGCCAGGAGTTGGTCGAGTGTTCTCTATATTCGTGTGCGTTTGACATTTTCCATTTTAACTTGGGCATGGAACTTGTGTGTTCCAATCTCATTTGACCATTCCGATACACACAAATTGTAACGATGATTGGAAGATGATCAGAGAAGTATGTGTCCGCAACCATCATATCAGAAACCGAAGGGCACCAGTCTCCTTTGATGAAACAGTAATCGATCGTTGAGCTCCCTTTACCACTGATAAATGTAAGCTCCCCATTACAATCACCTTCACTTTTTCCGTTTACTACACAGAAACCAAAAGAGTCACATAAGTCGAGTAGCGCTCTTCCATTGCTATTGATGACACTGTCTTTAAAAGCTCTTGTTGCCGCAGAAAATTTTAAAAATGTGTCTTCTTGACCAATACGCGCATTGAAATCACCAATTAACATAACATTTTCATATTTGAAGTTCAGGAGAAAATCGAGCAGTTTAGTTAAATCTTCATTCCAATGAGATCAATTTAAATAAATGGGTACTATAAAATGTTTCTTATTATCTTATTGTTCACCATAATTTCTACCACAGTTTTTTCCGATATTTTTTGAAGGAACATTTTGCCATTTTAAGGTTATTTTTGTAAGCCACCGCTTGCAAGACCTCTTGTACTTGTTCTAGTTGCTGGTACTCAATCGGTTTTGAATTAGTCGAATAAGTTTAAAAAATCAGGAATTTGTTTTTCCATAACATGTGTTTCAATAAATATTATAATATCATAATTACTCAAAAAATTATTATTAAGATCTAACTTATTTTTCAAACCACAAATATTATAAGATAAAATTTTAAATAGGTTTATATTAATACTTAGCTAATTTCATGGCAGACGGCTAAGGCCTAATTTGAATCACAATTATTTCCACTTGTTTGGCGAGAGTTCCCACTGCTTTTGGTTGAGCGCTGACCTGCATCATTCCATTTGACATTTGAGTTGTATTGTTTATGTTTCTCTCCGACTGCCATACATGTGTGAATTTTTTCTCCAAACCTTCGATTCCGTAATTTTGTTTAAGAATTAGCCGTACATCTTCCTCGCCACAAATAAAACCCGTTGATTCATTCCAGTTGATAGTTATGTTGTCAACCTGTAATTTATCCTCTCGTAACACCACTTTTGCCAGCGGCGCCTTAGCCTTGATTTCCCTGCGGAGTCTCAGAACTTGTTGTCGCTTGACTCTTACTGACGGATGGTAGTCACGAGACACAAACACACCTGTATTTCGAAGAAACCTACAGGATTTTAAAACTGCTGCTGCTCTGCCTGAATCCGCAAACTGCACCGCGAAAGAACAAGTCCGAGAAGTCCCCTTTGTGCGTAATTTGTGCATGATTGACCTTTCCATGATGGTAGTGTCTTTGCTTATATCCATACATATGTTTTTGATTTTAATCTCATCTTCGCCATTTCCATCATTAACTCGGAAAATAAGATTCTTTTCTGTACTCCAATTGTACATGAACTCTATTTCGTTTTCGAGTCGGTCACATTTTGCGGATAGATCTAAAACTTTAGACGAAAGCTCAATAGTTTTGTTTTGTAGTTCCTCAAATTTAGAGTGTAATAAGGACAAATTTTTTGTGACAAGGTCCTTAAACATTATCTGCATTTGATCCTTCCATTCGCGAACCGTCAACTCTCCGATTATTTTCTTCACTTTGTTTAAATTAAAGATCATCTCATTCAGTCCGATGTTCTTTTAGTGTTGTGTTTAGTGAGTGATTTTATTATGCAAAAGTAAAAATATAAAACGGACTCTTCATCCACTGCAAATCTAAAACCCCTCCATCCGTAGAAATGGCTGCTCCGATCAGTGGCGTGGATAGTTTTTCCCTATGGGGGGGGGATGGATCTAGTTCGCTCATTTTTTTGCGATTATAGGTTCTATAAGGCATGTTATGCATTCGTAGAAAATCTAACAATCAAACATGACATTATGATGATAGAGAAGTCGAAAAAAGTGGGTCCGACAATTCTGTCTGTCTGCCCGTGTGTCTGTCTGTCTGTATAGTTACTATAGCCTAAACGGCTGGACCGATTTGCTTCAAACTTGGTACATAGTGTATTATTATGACGTCTTACAGAGGGGTTTTTGGAAATAGCATTCTAGCTCCAAAAATAACGGTACCTGCCATACGGCTCCTACGATTTTTATAAAACTTTCTGAAACGGTGCATTTATTTAAAATTTTATTTTACTGATAAAAACTACAAGTTGGCATACTTTAAAAAAGTTTGGAATTTTGTTTGGAAAAGTTTTTCAAAAAAAAAACTGTTTTTTGAAAAAACTGGTCGAACGATTTTGAAAAAAAATTCTTAAAATTTTTCGCAATAAACAAAGTCATATGGCTTACTTCATTTTTTGCAAAAATAGATTTTTAAGTGATCAATAAAATTTCATATACATACTTAGTTTTTTCCCTGCTTTTTTTTCCAAAATCTCAAACCCCAAGACCACTGTCTCACATTAGAACAAGTTTGTCCGACCCAGTCGTGCACTTTATTTTTAAAATTTTATTAAAGTGATGGAAAGGAGGACGGAAGCTCTTTTCTTGCGCGTTTACCTATTATTTACCAATTATTGGTGAGAGACGTAAAAAAAAATACTTTTTAAAAATTGTTATATAATGAAAGTGCTACTTCATTTCTCCCCTATGCGTACACCTACAAAACTACTTTTCACCACACTTATTTTTGCCAAGCAAAAACCAAGTGTGCTTACTTGGTCTTTTACATTTCTCCAACTTCATCTTCTGCAAAGATAAAGCTGGAGATCATTATTATCATCTTGCCTAGCAACTAAAACGACGCTTACCGATAAAGTTAAGCTTCGGGTCCTGTTGCTTGTTAAGCTTTGTTTTAAGCTTTGTTTAAGAGTGGTTTCCCAAATACATTGTTAATAGTAAGTCAGTCTATTTCTGTACTCCGTTTTTATAACTCGTTGTTCAGCATTAACTCGTTGTTAAATAGAAGTTAAATCTAAGTTACGTTTCAATTTATTAATCAATTAAATGTTATAAAATTAATATTAAATAAACATTTGTAAAAGAAAACACGGTGTGTTTTTCTGTGTTTAACTAAAACACATATAATTGGCGCAGTCGGGAAAACAAAGTTCGGTGCGTGGAATTAATGTAAAAAAAAACAAAAAACAATAAACTACCCCAAAAAAAAAATCACGTGCAGATATTTCTTAAATTATACAAGTGAAATCTTTTGAAAAAAAACCTCTAAAAAAAAAATTTTTAAAATCCACAAGATTGGGAAAATAAGTGGGAAAAAAAATCATAAGAGGGAAAACAAGGAAAACCTTACCTAAAAAAAAAAAATAATCCCACAACCCAGCTATGTAAAACGCTCACCGCTCAATAAACATAAAAACAAAATGTTATCTTTGAGTGAAAATTAAACAAAGCAAAAACAAAAAATTGCCAAATTAACATTCATACAACTTAAAAATAATTATAAAAAAAAAACAAGCAAATTGAGGTGAAACATCTGTAACCGCCAAAATCCGAAGCGGCTCACAAGGAAGCGAGGCTCCCGGAAATTACGCCAGAAGAAATTACGCCAGAAATATTTTTGGAAAAAACGCCAGAAAATTCTTCATACAAAATTCTGGCCTTTTTTCCTAGGAAAATAAGCCAAAGTTTTCTGAAACTCTTTCCCAGATGTCAGGCCTTTTTTCCAAAAAATTTCTGGCGTTTTTTCCATTTCCAAAAATGGAAAAAACGCCAGAAAAAATAATATGGAAAAAAAGCCAGAAAAAAAATTCTGGCGTTTTTTCCTTTTCTTATTTTGGAAAAAGAGCCAGAAAACTGTATTTTATATGAATTGCTGTACTTTAAACAAGACGAAAGACAAAAGACGCACCCATCCCGCCCCGTAATTGTTTCAGAGACATATCAAATCACCGCGCCGGGGGTGGGCGGACGCGCGATTAAACAATAATGGATTAAATTGTGAAGCCCTACCGAGTGTGAATGTGAATATTGTTTTAGTTTAAGGTTTCAATATTTGTAGATGGGTTGATTGTCAAATTATACAGGGTTTAAATATTTTGTAAAATGAATGAATGAAAATTAGTTAAAACATGAATGTGAAATCTAGTTTATTGCAATTATTGTTGAATTTCAAATTGTTTTTATATCTATGCATATTTCCCTGAAAACAAAAATGCATTATATAGTGCGAATTCAAAATCTAAATACGGCAAAGCGAATTGGTGAATTTAAAAGTTCTAAATGGTTTGATATTTATATCTACGTTTAAGTTGTTTTTTGTAGTATTTTGTATTTCTTTTTGTTGACGTATCTGTGACATAGTTCCCTGCAGCTGTAAAGTGACTTAATTTTTTGTATTTTGGTTTACATTTTACAATAGTTCTATTTTGAACCAAGTCTGGACATTTATCGGAACTATGATTAAGTTTTATGTGTTTGTTTCTTTTTTCTATTGCTATTTCCTTGTTTTGTTTGAAAACCTGGGCTAATTTTTTAATCTCTTCCTTACTGATGTTCTTAGAAATAAAATCAATTGGTTTGAGTTTTGTAGTCGTGTGTATAGTGCTATTGTAGATGTTTAAAATTTTGAATATTTTCTCATCTAAATCAGAACTGTCTTTGCTGGCATCAAGTATTCGGAGGTGCTCGTTCAACGTCCCGTGCAGCCTTTCGATGTCGGCATTACCTGTTTTGATTGAAGCCGTGGTTTTATGGAAAATAATATCATTTTCTTTTAAAAATTGTTCTACTGCCGAATGCAGGATACATGTTTCACCATCCGAAACAATCTTGTTGGGTTTACCTAGAAACTGAACCCTTTGCTTTATTGCACTAAGGATAGCTATCCAATTCCTGTCTTCTAAGTAATGAATCGTAGCGTATTTTGAAAATTTATCTATGGTTGTGAGGTACATTTTGCCTCGCACTGGAAACCAGATATCGACATGAAGAATGTCGTTAATGTGTTGAGGACTTTCTGACACCTGCAATGGTATTTTCATTGGGTGTCGGTCATGCTTGGCCACATTACAGATATCACAGTTATTGACAAACTTTTGAATTTCTGTTTGCAATTTCGGATAGAAATATAACTTTTTTAATTCAAAGAAAATTTCGTTTATCCCTCTATGGTTTTTACTAAGGTGTTCATTTTTAATTATTGTTAGCATTTCGTTTTTGTCTGTAACGTCTTTAAGTCTAGATGTCGATCTAAGGATTTTAAGGTTTGTATTTAATGAAAAATATTTAACGTATATATTTTGAAAGTCAAGAAAAAGTTTCAAATCATTGCCGTAAATGCAGATGAATCCTTTGCTGATTAAGAAACGTTTCATTATCTCAAGTAAATTACTTTTGTAGCAGCCTATTATCATTATTACATTATTAAATCATTAAATTTCAATTAGAGTTCTTTTTTCTTTGCATCATTTAATTTTGATATCTTTTAATTTATTTTCAAATTAATATTTTTTCCTTGAAAGCACATATTTTTTGTTTGTTTAAATGTGTCTAATAAGTTTATTTTAATCAACACATTTTTTAAATTGTTTGTTATTTTTTTTGAAAATGCTCCCCAATTTTGTTTGTATAAAAGGGCGAGGAAAATTTAAATTATTGTCAGTTCATTGAATAAAGTAGTGAAACAAACAACTTTCGTTGGAGTTCACTTTAAATTTATTTGAATTGATTTATTATTTTGTCGTTGCTCCGCTATTGTCGATAATAATTTAGTAGACGGGTTGAACAATTTATTTTGGTCACCTGGCTCTAATTTAAAAAGGGAAGACAATTTTCATTTGGAAACAAGACACACGCGTCATAGTACGTGTGACGTTTCACTTTTATTTTTTTCAATTTGAATATAATTTTGTATCTTTTTGTGTATAATTTTCATTGTTGTCTTCTCTTTTGTGCCATAAGATAAATATATTTGGTTTTTAAACAAGTTAATTGGTTTTTCAGTTATAAAAATGTGCAGTGACTCGTCTTCCATTGCACTGTGTATGGTTGCACCAGTTGATAAAACATCAACGTTATGTTTTTGGACTGCTGAACCTGCGATAATAACATCTTCGTTATTTTGACTTTGCTCAACATTAGAGTTTACTTCATTGTTAAAAATTTCTGCAAAATAGACTTCTTCGTCAAGATCTGAAGAATTTTTAACGCTTTTATTTTCAAAATTGTTTTCCAAAAAAACTTCATCGTTATCTTTGGAATGGCAATTTTGAATTTGATCGATAAACCGGCAAAGTCCGTCTGCTACACAATTTTCTTTCCCTTTTAGGTACTCGATATTGAAGTCGTACTCATTTAACATTATTTTCCAACGTTGTAGCTTCATGTTGGGAACTTTAATCCCACTCAACCATACAAGTGGTTTATGGTCCGTTTTTACGGTAAACTTCCTTCCATATAAGTACGTCCTAAAGTACTTCACTGACCATACAACTGCAAAGAGCTCTTTCTCAATTGTCGAGTAGTGGAGCTCATGTTTATTGAGCGTACGTGAAGCCCTAGCAGATGGGATGTCCATTCTGACTCAACACTGCTCCAAGGGCATAATTGGACGCGTCAGTGGTAAGGACAAATGGTTTATTGAAGTCTGGACTTTTAAGAATTGGATCGGAAGTGAGCAACAATTTTAAATTCTGAAAAGATTTTATGTACTTTGGGTCAGATATATTCAACTTTTCAGTCTTTTTTAGATACTTTATCATTGGGTGGGCCACCTTTGCATAGTCTTTTACAAATTTCCGGTAGTACCCAGTAATTCCCAAAAATTGCTTAATACCTTTAATGTTGGTTGGTATTTGCATTTCTACAATAGCCTTAACTTTGTTTGGATCCGGTTTAATACCATTACTAACAACAACATGTCCCAAGTAAGATGTTGACAACTCCGCGAAACGACATTTACTTATTTGGACTTTCAAATTGTAGTCTTTCAAGACTTGAAGAATTTTCTTGAGAGCTTGGAGATGCTCCTCAAAACTTGTAGAAAAAATCAAAATGTCATCCAGATAAACAACACAAATTAAGTTTATGAAATCTTTAAGGATGTGGTTCATCAAACGTTGAAATGTCTTTGGAGCGTTTTTCAGACCAAATGGCATCCTTAAAAACTCATAGTGACCCTTTTTTGTCGAAAATGCTGTCTTTGCTCTATCGCGCGGGTCAACTTCGATTTGATGGAAACCTTTTACGAGATCTATGACAGAAAAATAATTGCACTTCCCAAGCTTGTCAAAAATTTCGTCTGAACCAATCATAGGAAAGCCGTCATCGATTGTTTGCTCATTAAGCTTCCTATAATCGATTACAATTCGCCATTGCTTCTTTCCATCATAATCGTCCTTCTTAGGAACGACCCAAATTGGCGAATTGTAGGGACTGTGACTTGGTACAATTATCTCCTGTCTAAGCATCTCATTGATTTGTCGATCAACTTCCTCTGTGTGAATTTCTGGATAGCGATAGAGTTTGCTATAAATTGGAATCTCGGTTTTTGTTTTTATTTGGTGCCTGATTTCGTTAGTAAACGTAAGATCATCACCTTCTTTATAAAAAATTGATTTGAAGGACCGAAGCAAGAATTTTAGGCTAGAAGCGTCATTTAAACTTAAATGTTTTGCCAAAATTTTATCATATGCCTCGGAATCGAAAGCCTCGCTGCAAAAGACATTAAATGAATCATCTTCAAAACAGTGGTAAGCGTAAACTTCTTCTTCTTCATTAAAAAATATTGGGATTCATGCAAATTCAGTTTTAAGAACACGATTTTTATAATCAATCACCGGATTCAGATCGACGAGTATGTTATTTCCTACTAAACCATCAAAGTAATCACGGAAAGCGTATTCAATGAAATTAACGAAACTATTCGGTTTATTAAATTCTCTAAAAAGAGGGATACGGTATTCTTTATTTGTTTGCACATTGCGGTCAAGTACTTTGAGAGTATGTATTCTAGGAGGAATTTCCCACTTTGGATCACACAAATTTTTGTTTATAATGCTGTACTCCGCCCCGCAATCGATAATAAACATTAAAGGTTTAATTTTATTTTGAAAAACTAAATAGGGTAATTGTTTGTTTGACCATCTGGAAAATTTTGACGAAAATTAAAATTATTCCGTCCTCGTGAGCTGCTTCCTATGTAGGCGGTTACAGATGTTTCACTTCAATACCTGGCTGTTTCGCTTCCGGCTCCCGGAAATTACGCCAGAAGAAATTACGCCAGAATATTTTTTTGGAAAAAACGCCAGAATTTTTTTCTGGCTCAAAAATGGAAAAAAGACCAGAATTTTAGTAGGCAAATAAGCCAGAAATGTTGGAAATTGCGCCAGATAGATGTGGAAAAAGAGCCAGAAAAATAAATGGAAATTAAGCCAGAAAATTAATATTTTCCGGCGGGCGCGGGCGGCGGACGCGCGATTGCGTCGCCCGCCCACCCCCGGCGCGGTGATTTGATATGTCTCTGAAACAATTACGGGGCGGGATGGGTGCGTCTTTTGTCTTTCGTCTTGTTTAAAAATTTAAAAAAAAAATTTCTGGCCTTTTTTCCAAATCGTTATTTGGAAATTACGCCAGAAAATATTAATTTTCTGGCTTAATTTCCATTTATTTTTCTGGCTCTTTTTCCACATCTATCTGGCGCAATTTCCAACATTTCTGGCTTATTTGCCTACTAAAATTCTGGTCTTTTTTCCATTTTTGAGCCAGAAAAAAATTCTGGCGTTTTTTCCAAAAAAATATTCTGGCGTAATTTCTTCTGGCGTAATTTCCGGGAGCCGGAAGCGAAACAGCCAGGTATTGAAGTGAAACATCTGTAACCGCCTACATAGGAAGCAGCTCACGAGGACGGAATAATTTTAATTTTCGTCAAAATTTTCCAGATGGTCAAACAAACAATTACCCTATTTAGTTTTTCAAAATAAAATTAAACCTTTAATGTTTATTATCGATTGCGGGGCGGAGTACAGCATTATAAACAAAAATTTGTGTGATCCAAAGTGGGAAATTCCTCCTAGAATACATACTCTCAAAGTACTTGACCGCAATGTGCAAACAAATAAAGAATACCGTATCCCTCTTTTTAGAGAATTTAATAAACCGAATAGTTTCGTTAATTTCATTGAATACGCTTTCCGTGATTACTTTGATGGTTTAGTAGGAAATAACATACTCGTCGATCTGAATCCGGTGATTGATTATAAAAATCGTGTTCTTAAAACTGAATTTGCATGAATCCCAATATTTTTTAATGAAGAAGAAGAAGTTTACGCTTACCACTGTTTTGAAGATGATTCATTTAATGTCTTTTGCAGCGAGGCTTTCGATTCCGAGGCATATGATAAAATTTTGGCAAAACATTTAAGTTTAAATGACGCTTCTAGCCTAAAATTCTTGCTTCGGTCCTTCAAATCAATTTTTTATAAAGAAGGTGATGATCTTACGTTTACTAACGAAATCAGGCACCAAATAAAAACAAAAACCGAGATTCCAATTTATAGCAAACTCTATCGCTATCCAGAAATTCACACAGAGGAAGTTGATCGACAAATCAATGAGATGCTTAGACAGAAGATAATTGTACCAAGTCACAGTCCCTACAATTCGCCAATTTGGGTCGTTCCTAAGAAGGACGATTATGATGGAAAGAAGCAATGGCGAATTGTAATCGATTATAGGAAGCTTAATGAGCAAACAATCGATGACGGCTTTCCTATGATTGGTTCAGACGAAATTTTTGACAAGCTTGGGAAGTGCAATTATTTTTCTGTCATAGATCTCGTAAAAGGTTTCCATCAAATCGAAGTTGACCCGCGCGATAGAGCAAAGACAGCATTTTCGACAAAAAAGGGTCACTATGAGTTTTTAAGGATGCCATTTGGTCTGAAAAACGCTCCAAAGACATTTCAACGTTTGATGAACCACATCCTTAAAGATTTCATAAACTTAATTTGTGTTGTTTATCTGGATGACATTTTGATTTTTTCTACAAGTTTTGAGGAGCATCTCCAAGCTCTCAAGAAAATTCTTCAAGTCTTGAAAGACTACAATTTGAAAGTCCAAATAAGTAAATGTCGTTTCGCGGAGTTGTCAACATCTTACTTGGGACATGTTGTTGTTAGTAATGGTATTAAACCGGATCCAAACAAAGTTAAGGCTATTGTAGAAATGCAAATACCAACCAACATTAAAGGTATTAAGCAATTTTTGGGAATTACTGGGTACTACCGGAAATTTGTAAAAGACTATGCAAAGGTGGCCCACCCAATGATAAAGTATCTAAAAAAGACTGAAAAGTTGAATATATCTGACCCAAAGTACATAAAATCTTTTCAGAATTTAAAATTGTTGCTCACTTCCGATCCAATTCTTAAAAGTCCAGACTTCAATAAACCATTTGTCCTTACCACTGACGCGTCCAATTATGCCCTTGGAGCAGTGTTGAGTCAGAATGGACATCCCATCTGCTAGGGCTTCACGTACGCTCAATAAACATGAGCTCCACTACTCGACAATTGAGAAAGAGCTCTTTGCAGTTGTATGGTCAGTGAAGTACTTTAGGACGTACTTATATGGAAGGAAGTTTACCGTAAAAACGGACCATAAACCACTTGTATGGTTGAGTGGGATTAAAGTTCCCAACATGAAGCTACAACGTTGGAAAATAATGTTAAATGAGTACGACTTCAATATCGAGTACCTAAAAGGGAAAGAAAATTGTGTAGCAGACGGACTTTGCCGGTTTATCGATCAAATTCAAAATTGCCATTCCAAAGATAACGATGAAGTTTTTTTGGAAAACAATTTTGAAAATAAAAGCGTTAAAAATTCTTCAGAT
Source organism: Platycheirus albimanus (assembly GCA_916050605.2). Taxonomy (NCBI): domain Eukaryota; kingdom Metazoa; phylum Arthropoda; class Insecta; order Diptera; family Syrphidae; genus Platycheirus; species Platycheirus albimanus. Next base: position 335,761,354 of record OU696696.1, read on the forward strand.
CTTGACGAAGAAGTCTATTTTGCAGAAATTTTTAACAATGAAGTAAACTCTAATGTTGAGCAAAGTCAAAATAACGAAGATGTTATTATCGCAGGTTCAGCAGTCCAAAAACATAACGTTGATGTTTTATCAACTGGTGCAACCATACACAGTGCAATGGAAGACGAGTCACTGCACATTTTTATAACTGAAAAACCAATTAACTTGTTTAAAAACCAAATATATTTATCTTATGGCACAAAAGAGAAGACAACAATGAAAATTATACACAAAAAGATACAAAATTATATTCAAATTGAAAAAAATAAAAGTGAAACGTCACACGTACTATGACGCGTGTGTCTTGTTTCCAAATGAAAATTGTCTTCCCTTTTTAAATTAGAGCCAGGTGACCAAAATAAATTGTTCAACCCGTCTACTAAATTATTATCGACAATAGCGGAGCAACGACAAAATAATAAATCAATTCAAATAAATTTAAAGTGAACTCCAACGAAAGTTGTTTGTTTCACTACTTTATTCAATGAACTGACAATAATTTAAATTTTCCTCGCCCTTTTATACAAACAAAATTGGGGAGCATTTTCAAAAAAAATAACAAACAATTTAAAAAATGTGTTGATTAAAATAAACTTATTAGACACATTTAAACAAACAAAAAATATGTGCTTTCAAGGAAAAAATATTAATTTGAAAATAAATTAAAAGATATCAAAATTAAATGATGCAAAGAAAAAAGAACTCTAATTGAAATTTAATGATTTAATAATGTAATAATGATAATAGGCTGCTACAAAAGTAATTTACTTGAGATAATGAAACGTTTCTTAATCAGCAAAGGATTCATCTGCATTTACGGCAATGATTTGAAACTTTTTCTTGACTTTCAAAATATATACGTTAAATATTTTTCATTAAATACAAACCTTAAAATCCTTAGACCGACATCTAGACTTAAAGACGTTACAGACAAAAACGAAATGCTAACAATAATTAAAAATGAACACCTTAGTAAAAACCATAGAGGGATAAACGAAATTTTCTTTGAATTAAAAAAGTTATATTTCTATCCGAAATTGCAAACAGAAATTCAAAAGTTTGTCAATAACTGTGATATCTGTAATGTGGCCGAGCATGACCGACACCCAATGAAAATACCATTGCAGGTGTCAGAAAGTCCTCAACACATTAACGACATTCTTCATGTCGATATCTGGTTTCCAGTGCGAGGCAAAATGTACCTCACAACCATAGATAAATTTTCAAAATACGCTACGATTCATTACTTAGAAGACAGGAATTGGATAGCTATCCTTAGTGCAATAAAGCAAAGGGTTCAGTTTCTAGGTAAACCCAACAAGATTGTTTCGGATGGTGAAACATGTATCCTGCATTCGGCAGTAGAACAATTTTTAAAAGAAAATGATATTATTTTCCATAAAACCACGGCTTCAATCAAAACAGGTAATGCCGACATCGAAAGGCTGCACGGGACGTTGAACGAGCACCTCCGAATACTTGATGCCAGCAAAGACAGTTCTGATTTAGATGAGAAAATATTCAAAATTTTAAACATCTACAATAGCACTATACACACGACTACAAAACTCAAACCAATTGATTTTATTTCTAAGAACATCAGTAAGGAAGAGATTAAAAAATTAGCCCAGGTTTTCAAACAAAACAAGGAAATAGCAATAGAAAAAAGAAACAAACACATAAAACTTAATCATAGTTCCGATAAATGTCCAGACTTGGTTCAAAATAGAACTATTGTAAAATGTAAACCAAAATACAAAAAATTAAGTCACTTTACAGCTGCAGGGAACTATGTCACAGATACGTCAACAAAAAGAAATACAAAATACTACAAAAAACAACTTAAACGTAGATATAAATATCAAACCATTTAGAACTTTTAAATTCACCAATTCGCTTTGCCGTATTTAGATTTTGAATTCGCACTATATAATGCATTTTTGTTTTCAGGGAAATATGCATAGATATAAAAACAATTTGAAATTCAACAATAATTGCAATAAACTAGATTTCACATTCATGTTTTAACTAATTTTCATTCATTCATTTTACAAAATATTTAAACCCTGTATAATTTGACAATCAACCCATCTACAAATATTGAAACCTTAAACTAAAACAATATTCACATTCACACTCGGTAGGGCTTCACAATTTAATCCATTATTGTTTACCATTTTTTTTTTCCGGCCAGATTTTCATTAAGTTTCTTCTTTATCCATCGAAATATAGATATTTCTTCTTAGTTACTGGTTTTCTTGCTGGCAGACATCTGTATTTTGTAAAAATTTCGATTTTTAAATATAATTTTTCCACCAGACACACCATTTGAACTTCGTTTTGAATTCAGAACGATAAAATAAAAACAAAAATTAATAATTTATGACTTCCTTTTCCATCTCTTTTTTTTTTTGACATTTTGATATTTTGATGGGCGCGTTCAGATCTATGATAATGAATGCGATCCCCTACTGAACTCGTTAGTTTCGTGTATCGAGTAAGGGCAGTATCCAGCGTTGGAATTTTCAGAATTTAGGCATAGAAGTTATGGTTTTGCGATAGAAGTTAAAAAGAAGTTTGTTTCGTGATTTAAAAAATATATTACCCTGCCCAGGAAAGTAAAACAAATTAGTTATAAGATTTATTACCGTTTTAAAGATGTTTTTTTACATCTTACTTCAATAATATTAAATTAAAGCATACAAATTAAAGGAAGTTAACAACGGGACGGACAATTAAAGAAATATATCAAAAATGAAATTTGATAGTATGTAGTTAACAAATATTCGCTACTTATAAATTTGGAATTTATTCTTAATATTTTCTGAAATGTTATTAGTTTACTGTATGTAATATGTGACCTTTTTTGGTGGAATGTATTTGTTGGTGTTTTTTGGGCTTCAGGTCAAAAATAAAACAAGGTTTTTTGTTTGTGTCACTACGTTTCGTCCATGTCTGTGGACATCTTCAGGTGAAAAAACTATAAATGTATATTTATTAGCATTGAAAAGTATGAATTACAAAAATTTTTGGCATGTTTTACAAAGACAACAATTACTTACAATAATTATCACAAAAAAGTTAATTTAAACCATTGTTTCTACAAAACGCAGAAGAAAAACAAAGTAAAACTAAGCACTAAACTGTCAAACTAACAAGTAACAAGAATACAAAAGTTTATAAACATGAATCTAGTTGTTGAATTGTCTCCTCTTCTCCACTAGATGTTTGTATTGGGAGCTAACGTTGTCTGTATCTGTTTTTTTATTCATTGTTTTATTTGTGTGTATTATGTGGAGAGTTTCTATAATTAATCTCTTGCTCTGGTTCTCTTCTCCTTGCAGTACTTTGGTTTCGTCAAAGTTTGGTGTGTGGTTGTGTGAGAGACAATGTGCTGCCAGTGCTGTCTTCTGTGAAGCATTGATTTATGTCCGATTTGTGTCCTGAAAGTCTGTTTTTTAGTTTCTGTTTTGTTGTCCCTATGTAAGTTTGGCTGCATTCTTCGTTAGGGTTTCCTTTAGAATTTATTTTGTAAATAAGGTCCGAATGTTCCATTTTGTCCGTTTTTGTTTTAAGTTTAGCATATAGTTGGGAGGCCGTGTTCGTGGATTTCATGGCTAGTTTGTATTTTTCTGTATCAAACAGTTTTGCATGTTTGAATCTGTCCGCTATTTGTTTTATATATGTATGTAAAAGATTTATACTTGAAATTTTCTTGTTGGTGTTCCTGTTCTTCGTGTTTCTGTAATTGTTGATGTTGATTATGATGATGGTGATGATGTTGTTGTTGTTGTTGTTGTTGTTGTTGATGATGATGATGATGATGATGATGATGATGATGATGTTGTTGTTAGTTATAGAAACTCTCCACATAGTACACACAAATAAAACAATGAATAAAAAAACAGATACAGACAACGTTAGCTCCCAATACAAACATCTAGTGGAGAAGAGGAGACAATTCAACAACTAGATTCATGTTTATAAACTTTTGTATTCTTGTTACTTGTTAGTTTGACAGTTTAGTGCTTAGTTTTACTTTGTTTTTCTTCTGCGTTTTGTAGAAACAATGGTTTAAATTAACTTTTTTGTGATAATTATTGTAAGTAATTGTTGTCTTTGTAAAACATGCCAAAAATTATTGTAATTCATACTTTTCAATGCTAATAAATATACATTTATAGTTTTTTCACCTGAAGATGTCCACAGACATGGACGAAACGTAGTGACACAAACAAAAAACCTAGTTTAATTTTTGACCTGAAGCCCAAAAAACACCAACAAATGTTATTAGTTTATGTTATATTACCTTTGAATAAAAACAAATTTGTGTTTTTGCGTTTTTAATTTAAAATAGACTTTATGATGTTGTTTGATTTTGTAAAAGTAACGAATAGGATTATAAAAATTTATTGCATCAAAGATCAAAAATTCAATTATTAGTAAAATAACTTTTTGTAAATAATGTTTTTGGGGACCAAAAACGATTTGGTGGGGGAGGTGTTATATAATGAAAGTGCTACTTCATTTCTCCCCAATGCGTACACCTACAAAACTACTTTTCACCACACTTATTTTTGCCAAGCAAAAACCAAGTGTGCTTACTTGGTCTTTTACATTTCTCCAACTTCATCTTCTGCAAAGATAAAGCTGGAGATCATTATTATCATCTTGCCTGCTCGGCAAAAATCCTCGTTTCAAACCCTCCAAGGGGGTGCCGAGTGGTAATGATCACCACATTTGTCCCGTGCGATGTCAGGATGGGGATCAGCTAAGGTCAGATTGAATTGTTGAGTTGTTCCTTTACTCATCAATAGTTCAACACTCCTCAATGCAACTTGACCATAGATTCGAGGTTCCCTACCTTCCTCCTCCCATCCCTATCCCTTTTCCTATTTTCCTTTGTCCTGATTTCCTCAACCTTCTCTCCCATGGGCTGGTATCAAGGTGTCAACCGAACCGTGCCGATGATCTGCCAAGCTGAGGGCCCATTTATCAAATAGCTCAGTTGCTAACGGTGTATTCTGGTTTACCGGCGAACTCCAGGATCATTCTAGCCTTATCCATGTAACGCGGGGCTCTGCGTGGATGAACCCCATTACTTCCCTAGCTACTCGTGGGATTCAAAATAGACATTTTTAATACCAACAACTCTGATGGGGAAACAGATGACTGCTCCTCCATCTGGCAGCCAATGGCTGAACTTCCTGCCTCTGCTGGATGGATAGACCGTCCAGTAGTTGCTCAATCCGACAGCGACTTCGAATCCGTCGGTGGTCAAAGCTCTGTCCAGACGGTGGAAAACTACGGAAGCTGTGAAGCTTCTGGAGGTGAATCCGAAAAGACTCTTGAGCTTGAAAAACTTAATCTCAAGCGGAGACGACTTACAACGTCTCAAAAAAAGCACTTGAGAAGACTTCTGGCAGATAATCTGCCTTACGATAAAGCAGTTGAGAAGGTTCTCTTCAGTCCACCTCAAACAGCAAACGAGACCACTGCCAAAAGGCGGAGGTCTAGTTCAAACAATATCACCCCTGAACCGAGCAAAAGGGCAAAATCCAATGCTCTGCTGTTCAATGAGGTTGCAGGGATGATAAAAGTCGGTGTCGTATCTGACGACTATCCCGTTGGACATCTAGACGAAGTACAACAAAAAGCAGTGGAAAATGCCATCATCAGCGAACTGCATAAGCTCGCAGAAGATGGCCCACAGATTCGTTTTCTGGGCTGCTCGTACAAACCAGGATGGCAAACGGTGAACTGTGCCGATTCTAACACCAAAGACTGGCTAGCGAAAACAGTCTGCGGAATTTCGCGTTGGGAGAATGCCAAACTGCGGATGGTGGAGGGAGATGATCTCCCGAAACCATGTGTAGCCACAGCTTACTTCCCTGGCTCTTCAACAAGTGTAGAAGATGTCCTAAAGCTACTGAGGCTTCAGAACAAAGTTCTTCCTACAAGAGAATGGAAAATCCTTCGGAAAGTTTCCAACCCCCAGGGTCTTGCCTTAACCATTTCGATGGACGAGCGCTCAGTGTCTCTTCTTGAGGAAATGAACTGCCAACCGTTCTATAATATGAACAGAGTCCAGTTCAGGATCAAGAAGAACCCTGGCACTCCAAAATCTGTGACCTCCACGGTCAGCAAAGCCGATGCCCCGTTACCCAAAGAGACGGATAAACCATCTCCTCCGGATGACAAAGCATCTTCTCCAAGTGGAACTTCCATTCCTAATCCCTCAAAACCTGTACCAGGAGCTGGTAAGTCCGCTCCTGAGCAGGTGATCAAATATAAAATTAGGCCCAGCAAACTGGATAGACCCGGTTTCGCTCCTGCTGCGAGGTCTGATAAGACCATCGACTTAACGTCACAAAAACCTGCCAAAAACAGAGCTGGACAGTCAATGTCAAGCTCAAGCAGCGGAAAGTCGACCAACCCACAACGTCAGCTAACAAACAGGGGACGTGGTGGAAACAGAGGGTCCTCCCACTCAAAAGCTCCCTCTCAACAAAAACTTTCAAAACATGGAGGTTGTTCAAATCAACCTCCAACATGCTAAGGCCGCTTCGGCGGTCTTAACAAACACCATGAGACAGAAATGTCTCAACATCGCCCTCGTGCAAGAACCCTGGATCAGCACGAGCGGGAAAATACTAGGCCTAAAAACACCAACAGGTAGGCTGTTATATTCTACCTCGTCCAATAGACCTAGAACTTGTATCATATTTGATAATAACACACCTTTCTTCCCCCTGACAGAATTCATCTCAGAGGACTTGACAGCGGCGGTAATAAGGATCGACAACTCCAAGGACATTATAGTAGCACCGGCCTAATTCCCTGGAAACGACCAAGCACCATGTCCCCCCATTCAGGTAATGAAATTGGTCGAGCATGCGCGTAACACCAAGACAGATATTGTCCTTGGCTGTGATGCAAATGCTCATCATACCCTATGGGGTAGTACGGACATCAACAAAAGAGGTGAGTCACTTATTGATTTTATTTCAAAAGAAAATTTGAATGTACTTAATATTGGTAAGAAAACCCACTTTCGTTACCAAAACTAGAAAAGAGGTTCTGGACATTACACTGTCCTCTACCTTTACTAGTAACTTAATCTATAACTGGCATGTCTCCTCGGAACCATCATGCTCAGATCATAGGCACATTCGGTTTAAACTAGATGTAGAAACTCCAGTCCGTCTAACTTACCGCCCTAAGAGAAACACAGACTGGACTGCTTATAGTTCAGACCTGAATTATTCTCTTGAAGATAAAATCCCTCTCATTAACACCAAAGATAAACTCGAGTATTTTGCTGAACACGCAAAAAACTCAATTATCTCTGCTTTTGAGAACAACTGTCCCCTGAAAATTAAAACAGTCAAGAGACAAACCAGCTGGTGGAACAACGATCTAAAAAAACTAAGATCAAGAGTAAGAAAACTCTTCAATAAAGCCAAACGCAATGAAGACTGGCAAACCTACTCTAATGCTCTAACCAAATACAACTGCGAAATAAAAAGAGCCAAAAAGGAGTATTTTAGACGATTTGTGGAGGGAATATCTGACGTTCCCTCTAGCTGTCGCCTACATAAAGTCATAGCATCTGACAAACCCGCCACCATAGGTACTCTTACCAACGGTACTCAAACAAAAAGCAAGAAGGAAACTCTAGAGCTTCTTGTAAAAACCCACTTTCCAGAATCAATTGTTCTGGACTCCCCAACCACAAACCTACCTCCACAACAGGAACCGTCAAGGATCCCAACAACTGGAGACTGGAAAACAGCTAGACATATCTGTAACACCAATGCCATCAAATGGGCAATCTCCTCTCTGAAACCGTTTAAGGCATCAGGAGAAGACGGCATATTTCCGGCTCTGTTACAAAAGGGAACAAATGTACTAGCACCTATTCTCTCAAAACTATTTAGCTGTAGCCTTGCTTTCGGGCACTTGCCTGATAGTTGGCGTAAGGTTACAGTAATTTACCTACCAAAGGCGGGAAGGGATCTGGAACCAAGTCCTAAATCCTTCCGCCCAATCAGCCTCATGTCGTTTATTCTCAAATGCACAGACACATTCGTGACACCTCTCTAACGCTCTCGCCTCTATCGAAAACACAATATGCATATCAACCAGGAAAATCGACTGAAACAGCGCTGAATGATTTGGTCACAAAAATTGAATCTTCCATCCATAGTAAGGAAATCTGTGTAGTCGCTTTCCTTGACATTGAGGGAGCCTTCAATAACACCACTTTTGAGTCAACAGATCGTGCACTCAGGTACCACAACGTGACACAAGTTGTATGCAAATGGATCATGTCCATGCTTAGTTGTAGAATTATCCAGAGTAAAATCGAAGATATAGAAATTTCTGCACTCACAACCAGAGGCTGCCCACAAGGAGGAGTCCTCTCGCCACTTAGATGGTCCATCGTTGTAGACAGCCTACTAAGATCACTCGAAACCCATGGCATTTATGCAGTGGGCTTCGCAGATGATCTAGCCATTGTCATACAGGGATCGTCAGAAATATCAATATCGAATAGACTTCAATCAGCCTTGGACATTGTACGGGACTGGTGCATCTGCGAAGGTCTTTCCGTTAACCCCAAAAAGACAGTTATTGTTCCTTTTACTAAGAGACGAAAAGTAGATCGTCTCACACCTCCTTCTCTATATGGTGACACAATCCCATTTTCAAAAGAAGCAAAATATCTGGGGATCGTTCTAGACAGCAAATTGTCATGGAATCCTCAACTAGAACGCATTTCTAACAGAGCATCAAAATCTCTCTGGACATGCCGTAGTATTTGCGGAAAAAACTGGGGGCTCAAAATCAAAATGATGCATAGCCTCTACACTCTTGTAGTGAGACCCGCAATAACATATGCAGCGTTGGTATGGTGGCCAAAAACTAAAGAAAATACTGCCATAATGAAGCTAGAAAAAATACAACGACTAGCAACGACATGCATAACGGGATGCATGCGGACCACACCTACATTTGCACTCAATGTAATTTTAGGATTACCTCCAATCCACCTATTCATAAGAATGGAAGCAACACTGAGCTTACATCGTCTCTTTCACCAAGAGTATGTAACCTTAAACCCAAATGCAAGGGGCCACCTATCGCTTCTCAGCAACTTGGAAAATCTCAAGGAATTTAGCATGTGTCTGGATGTCACAATTCCCACATATAACTTCACACAAAATTTCTCTATAGTCATCCCCCCCAGGGAAGACTGGGAAAACTTCAAACCACACCCTTCTAGCGAAGATCTGGTCTGGTATACGGATGGCTCAAAAATGGAAACAGGTACTGGTTCCGGTATTTTTGGGGAATCACCTTGTGCGAACTTTTCGGTCAGCCTTGGTCTTCATTCGTCCATATTTCAGGCAGAGGTCTTTGCTATTAACGAATGCGCGAGGATACTTTGTCACTCGAATGCAAAAAATAAAACTATATTCATCTTCTCAGACAGCCAGGCTGCCCTAAAAGCTCTGGCTACACCTGCCATAAGATCCAAGTTAGTCCAAGAGACTGTCTTACTACTCATTGAACTTGCAAGGTTCAATTTTGTGATTCTCAATTGGATCCCTGCACATAAGGGATACGATGGTAATGAAAGGGCCGACGCCCTGGCCAAAGAGGGCGCCTTAATGCCATTGGTTGGCCCAGAACCCTTCTGCGGAGTAAATATTAATTACTTCAAAAACACTGCCAAAAACATCCTACTCATGGAATCTAATGCAGCTTGGCAATCAACTCCTGGTCAAATCTGCTCGAAACGATTTGTACCAGAATATTCACACAAAACCACAAAATTCCTACTCAACCTAGAAAGGAAAACTCTGAAAACAATGACGGACATTGTCCTCTGAAAAAACACCTTCACAACATGAGACTAGCAACAGACTCCGTTTGCCGTCTATGCCTCGAAAGTGAAGAAACATCTCTGCATATCCTCACGGAATGTCTTAAAGTTCTGGTCTCTGTCTGGAGCAACAGAGCTGCTCTAGAATCTCACATGGGTTGGCACAATAGGAATCTCCGAGATACCGCAGTGCCTGAGCTGTTAAAGCCCTCCCTAACGACAAATAAATAAAATAAATAATCATCTTGCCTAGCAACTAAAACGACGCTTACCGATTAAGTTAAGCTTCGGGTCCTGTTGCTTGTTAAGCTTTGTTTTAAGCTTTGTTTAAGAGTGGTTTCCCAAATACATTGTTAATAGTAAGTCAGTCTATTTCTGTACTCCGTTTTTGTAACTCGTTGTTCTGCATTAACTCGTTGTTAAATAGAAGTTAAATCTAAGTTACGTTTCAATTTATTAATCAATTAAATGTTATAAAATTAATATTAAATAAACATTTGTAAAAGAAAACAAGGTGTGTTTTTCTGTGTTTAACTAAAACACATATAATTATATAAAAAAAGAAATTAAAAAGATTAGGTGATTTGCCGAAATTATAATTTCTTTCAGATGAAGTTGACTTTGTATTTTCCCCGTAGAATGTAGGTATAGAATGTACAATTGACAATGCATCTGTGATTACTTAATAAGACTTAATTCACGTAGGAAGTTGGTACTAAATTTCAGAGTGCGTTTCTTTAACTTATTTGGCATGACTGGTTATGTTGAACAATTATCGATCCCAATGGGGGGGGGGGGATATATCCCCCTGATCAACCCCTATCTACGCCACTGGCTCCGATTAGTTCAAAAAAACGTTGAAGATAACAAATTGAACACTATCAATGTGTGTGGACAGGTTTTTAAAATTATAAATCAAGTTTCGTCGAAGTTTTAATTTCCCGAGAAATGAACTTTCTATGAGCAAATTCTGATCAGTTTATGTTGGCAAACGCTTGTGCTTTTACTCTTTTTATTTGCGATTATAGGTACTATAAGGCAAGTTATGGACTCGTGCAAAAAAAAATATTTGAGATAAAAATCACACATGACATCAGTGCCGGATTAAGCAAGCGCGGGGCCCGTAGCAAATTCTTTCATAGAGCCCTCGATCTACTATGGGTTCTTAAGTATAAAGTGGTAAAAAAACAATTCAATACTCAATACTCAATACGTTTATTTGCTATCTATAGGTTATAATTTTGTGGGTAATTAATAGTGTAGTAAATTACTATAGGCGCTGTTAGGCTCTGACAAGTACAAAAAGCCTGAGATGAGATTTCCAGGCAATTTAGAATAATTTTGATAGGAAACTAACAATTGAAAACTGATGATACTACACAAATTATTTGTTTCAATACATATTTCAAAGTTTAAATTTAATACAAAATATATTATATTTTAAGGAATAGCTAATGTTATATTTTATCAATGGTATACTTTAAATAATGTTTATATTTTATATTTATTTATCTGTTACCTTATTATTTTTTAAGCTTTTACAAAGTAACTTTTCTAGATTTCATGTGGGCAAATTTAGAAATAATACTATTCGTATCAATTTTTCTGAGCAAATCATATTCTATATTCATCAAAGCGAGATAATTCAGACGTTCTTGACTCATAGTGTTCCTTAACTCATTTTTTATGCGCTTTAATGTCAAAAATGAACGTTTGCCACTGCAGTTAGTGATCATGAGAGATAAATAATTGCGCAAAAGCAATTTCTAAATTGGGGAAACATGATTCTAATGAATTGGAATTTGTAATATTGGATATCCAGAGCTTCGTTTTTCGTACTATCAATCGCACTAGCCACATTCGTTTTGAGCAGCTCGGCAAACTGCACTAATTCGTTGTCTGACTGCCTTCCAAATCATTTTCATAAGCACTGACTATAATTGGTGTTTTTTTTTTAAACCTCGTCTGCTCTAATAGATTTTAACTGTCGAAATATTCCAAAAACACTAGTTAGTTTTTGATATGCTTTCATGCGTTTGTCTAAAGCAGATAGTGTGTTATCAATAATGACAACAAACACCTCAATTTCAAACTAATCTTTCCGTGTAGAGAAGGTACAACTAAAAATTCATAACTAATAAAATAAAAAATGTTTATGTTTTTTTTTGCATCATCGTATTAAGTACATAAGTAAGAAGGGCTCTAACAAGAATTAGATTTTAGAGCTATTGTTTAGGCATTTATTTTACTATCAATAAAATCAGAGCACCGGAAAAAATTTGTTGATTAACAATCACTTAACTTCTTGAAAAATCAATGAAAAATTATTTTTTCCCAACGGGACTTGGTTTCTTTTAGTGTTTGGATTATATGAGAATTTTATCAGATTGTTATATTAATATTTTAGCCTCAAAAAAATTATTTCTTGGGTTATACCCTTCTAACGTAGGCGCGCCCGTGCGACAGCAGCCACGCGCAACCCCGTTTTCAATATTAAATAAAATTATTGTCTAAAGGGCTAGAGTTCTGAGAGTCAAAACTTTTTTTAAGAAATTTCTTCCTCTTTAAGAATATTTTTTCCAATTTTCGACATCGCAAATGGTTATTAAGTTGTTATCAAAAAGCTGAGACCCTCTTTCTTGTTTATGTTTATTGTTAATAACAAATTAAAATTTTGATTTCTAGAAAAAAAAATGTCTCAAAATTAGATTTCGCATCAAATAAGCTATTGCTCATATTTTCGCCACAGTTCTAACAATTTTTCGCAGGAAACTCACTTCTGGACTAGACTACTCTCGGCACTCCTCGCTAAAAAATTGGCCAAAAGTTATCTATTCAAAATATATTTTTTATACACATTTTATGTATATTTATATATTTTTTATGCATTTTTAATATTTGTTTTTATACTAAAAATATCTATTTTTTAGATTTTAACATACATTAATTTTTTTATAATTTTTTTTCATGAGGGTTATATACAATGTAACGTAGTAATGATTACCATTCTACAATTAAAACTATTTTTTTTATCTCCGTGTGGAAAGATATAATAATCTAGTAAAATATATCTTACCTTAAACGTCAATAATTCTCAGAATCACTCTTCTATCTCTTGAGGTTTTAGAATTAAGTATTTTACTGAATTATTCACAACACTGCGATAGGCAAAAATCAATAAATAACACAGAACTAAAACAAACCTCTTTCATAAATGGCTCACATCATGTTTACACATAGAAAGATTAAAACTTATAAAATAAAATATTCATCGATTTCTTATTGGCTGGTAGCTAACAGAACTTTATTTTAATTGGCGGATAGGTTGTTACGATACTCGATGGCAATGTCAGGGAATCCCCGGTTAATTTTTCAGTGTTACCAACTTCGATCACAATTAATTTGCATTGGCCGAGTGCCCATTGTAGCGATAAGGGATGGGATACCTAGTTAAAAAAAAAACACGCGTGAGACTCTCGCGTCTAGAATTTAAACTTCTTTGGTTCTGGAAATAGTTTATTGAATGCATTGCTGTAATGTAATGGTCTTACTATATCAGGATTACGAAATGGTTATGGAAAAATCAATTTGAGGAAATCTCTCTTTTAAGATCAATATTAATAATTAATATTTTATAATTAATTATTTAAACAAATTTATTACTTTAGTAATAAAATATTTTTTTTAGTCATAACTTCTGTAACCCAATATACTTATATTCTAGAAAGTAGATTTTTGGTATGTATATGGTTACTAAATTATATTAAAAATAATGTAGTCTGTTAATCTTACAAATAAAGAGATAATTTTAACAATTAAAATCGAGCCATTTCAATTCTGCTACACATCCACACTAAGTGTCGGGTAAGAGTGCTTGCATACCTCAGACTTTTTGTAGAGCTGATTATCAGGCCGACTGAAATTCTAAACATTTATGCAAGCAACTTTTTGTAGAACTTGTGCGTTTACCGTATGAAATTCGGTGATTTATTTACGCCAAGGAAATAGTCGGGTACCGAGTGTCTGACGTGGATTGTCTTAATAGGAAAAGTTGTAACGTTTCACGTTCTTGTGACATCAAAAAAATTCAATATACCACATCCTAATAAGTTTCACTCAAAAAAATTCCGCTCAGGCAGAGATGAGTGGATTTAAATATGCGGGGCCCCCTTTCGCGCGGGGCCCGTAGCAATTGCTACTCTTGCTACGTGGTTAATCCGGCACTGCATGACATTACGATGATGGAGAAGTCGAAAAAAGTGGGTCTGGAAATTCCGTCCGTCTGTGTGTATGTCTGTTCGCGCCTTTAGAGCCTGAACAGATGGGCCGATTTGCTTCCAACTTGGTATTTAGGATTTATTTGGCCTTTCCTCGAAACATATTTTTGATTTTTGCTCTAGGCCCAAAAACAACGGCATCTGCCATACAATCGTGAAGAAAAAAATTGATTTTCCAAAAAAGGCACGAACGATTTTGATAAAACTTTCAGAATGCTATTTTTGTAAGACAGTCTATCTTTTGGTTGGAAAATATTTTTCAAAATTTGTCTTATAACGGTACCTCTCATAGAACCAGTATTTTCAAATAAAATTTTATCGATTTCAATGAAATTTTGGGCACAGAAAGTCATTCATAATTTTATTAATATGTCATTTCAAAATTTTTAAAATTTTTTTTTGATTTTTAATAACTTTTTCAAAAAAAAAAATTGTTTTTCGAAATATGTTGGAAACGGTTATATTGATTTTTTTTAACATTATTTTTTCAGATGTAAACTACGGATTGCCATATATTTACATACTCAAATAAATTTCAAAATAAATTTTGGAAAAGTTTTTAAAAAAAAACCTTTTTAAAAAAACTGGTCGATCGATTTTCGATATTTTTATTTCCTAGATAGGCATTTGGTTCTGAACTTTTATTGCATATTTAGTTTTTCCGAGAAAACTCCGGAACTAATTAAAAAAATAAACGAATTTTCGAAATTATTTGTAATTTTTTTTAATATACATACATAAACTAGCAAACCCGGCGAACTCCGTTTCGCCACCAGATGGCTTCGTTTCTTGTAACATTTCGTTTGGGGATTAAGAGATGAAGAAAAATAATTTTTTTTTTTATATTTGAAAAGGAAAAATTTTATTTCATTTTAAAACAGTAATGAATTCATTTCGATTACAAAAATGAAGTGTATTTTAGTTGAACTTCTCTAAGTAAAAAATGAAAGTGAATCCAAAGTAAATACTGAATCGAAGCAATATACGTGTCCGCAAATTAACCTTTCATTGAAGTGCTCTTTGGTAAACCACATTTTTTGTTTTTTGGTCTGACGTTAACACAAACAAAGCGGATGGTTTCCCAACTCGTGAACACGCAACGTATAGCTAAACATGTGAAAAACAATGATTTTCTAAACTTATCCCGCAAACACTAAGCGATTGGCCTTGCGACTTGTTAACTGTCATTACGAACGCAAGGCGAACCGGAAATTGCAATCGTTTGAAGTCAAACGGAAGATCAGTCGGAATCATTGGTATTCGAGGAATACATACATTTTCACCTGCGTACTTTCCGTTAATAATGGTTGCCTCAATCAAATTCGGCATAAGTCTTCACCGCAAGTCGAGAACTGTTGCAAAGTCGCGGTGGATTCAAATTACGCAATATCATAATAACTGAACCAACTTTGAGTTGCATGTTATGTGGTGGAAATCCTGGTAACTCCAGAGAGTTCGAAAACTCCGTTGGATAATTTACTACATCATCGGGATTTGTTATGGAATCAACGGATTTGTATGTCACCAAATCGCCATCGATTTTTGATTGAATGGTGAAAATCAGTGCATTACAAGTTGTCATCTGTCTCTCTTCGCGTACAGTTCGTTTTGTTTGACTTGGCTTTCATAAGGTTCATTTATTTTCTAAATTTTAATTAAAATTAAAATAAATGATTCTAACAAATGTGGTAATGCTTTGTGCAACGTCAGAATTGTGCGTGATAGATTCATTTTATGTGGTGGCATTTGTAATAGGAAATTTCATAAAAACTGCACTTCATTGAGTGACATTTCTTTAAATGCATTAACAACCGATCATCATTTACAATGGAGATGTGATAAATGTGTTGCTATATATGATTCATTTTTCTCAATGTTTTCTAAGTTGGTAAACGATGTCGCTGACATTAAATCAAAACTTTTTATTGATTCTGACCCATGCTCTAATTCAAAAACGTTCATTAATTTCAAAAGAAAATGCTCAATATTTCCACAAAGTAGCTATGGAATATGAGAACAATAAATCTAATGATGTACAATCTTCATGCAATCTTTTTGCAAATTTTTTTCAAACATCTTATAAGTTATAATTCTGATACTATACCTAATATAGTTGAATGTTTTTCAAATTTATCACCAATTACTGATTTTTCTCTGGAAAAGTTTTTAGTAGAAGAAGTTTTGACTGGTTTGGATAGTCTCGATATTTCCAAGAAATCTGGTTATGATAATATTCCACCTATATTACTGAAAAATTGCTCAAATTCCCTTGCTCCTGTAATAACTTTCATATTTAATAAATAAATTGTTTCTGGCTACTTTTTAAGTGAATGGAAGGTGTCATTTATAGACCCAATCTTCAAAACTGGACAAAAACACTTAATAAAAAACTATAGACCAATTTCAAAATTATCTGCGTTACCAAAACTTTTCGAAAAGTTAGTTACACAAAAACTGTATTTCTCTGTGAAAAACGCGATTTCTTCCAATCAACATGGCTTCGTAGCCGGTCGATTTACTAGTACCAATTTGTGTATTTTCACCAGTTTTTGTATTAATCAGATTGAAAGAGGTAAACAAATTGATGTTTTGTATACAGATTTTGTAAAAGCCTTCGATCGATTCCATCATGATTTACTTCTAAAAAAACTAAAAAGATTAGGACTAAATGATAATTTTCTCAGTTGGTTAAGATCTTATCTAATGAATAGAAAACAAATAGTTCAAATTGATAGCTACCGCTCAAATTTTATAAATGTTTTTTCGGGTCCTCCACAAGGAAGCCATTTAGGACCTCTGTTGTTTACTCTTTTTATAAATGATTTACCTGACGTTATTAAATATAGTCATTGCTTAATGTATGCTGATGATGTGAAAATTTTTCTTGATGTATGTTCTCTTTCGGACTGTTCTAATCTACAAATTGATATTAAAAACTTTTTAATTTGGTGCGATACCACTAAACTTGAACTAAACTTTTTGAAATGCAAAGTCTTCAGTGCAACAAAGTCAGCTTCTTTGGTGACATTTGATTATATGTTTTATGAAAAACAACTACTACGAGTTGAAGCTGTGAAAGATCTGGGAGTATTTTTTGACTCAAAGCTTAGCTTTAAAAATCATATTGATTATATTGTCTCTAAAGGTAATTCTATGTTGGGCTTTTTAAAGCGAAACTCTACCAATTTTAAAGACGTTTACACTCTTAAAACTTTATTCATGACGTTAATGTTGCCATTTTTGGAATACTGTTCAGTTGTTTGGTTTCCTTTCTACGAGAATAGCATACCTAGAATTGAAAGAATACAAAGAAGACTTATCAGGTTTGCACTGCGGAACTGGAATGATGATATACCAAACTATTTTTCAAGATGTGCTCTAATTAACATAAAATTGCTTGAATCTCGAAGAATGTGTCAGTATTTATTATTTGTTAAAGATATTTTTGACAATAGAATAAACTCTAGTGAACTGCTATCTTTAATATGGTTTAAAGTTCCTGATACTCGAATAAGAAATCGTAATATGACGTTTTTCGTTCCTGCTCACAGAACAAATTATAGTCAAAATGAACCCATAACGCGGTGCTTGAAATTATGTAACTCACACTGCAGTGAGATTGACCTTTGCATGACAAGAGAACATTTTAAAGCAATAATTTTTTCAAAAATCTAGTCATTTGTAATGTAGTATTTATAATAAAAATATGTAGGTTAGGTTAGGTTAAGGTGGCTGTCAGTCAACGACTGACACACTTAGACCAGATACTAGGTCCATTGTGATACCACATATGAAAGTAAGGCACTACCTCACTAATTTTAAAACCAATTGGAACTTTTAACAAAGCGATGGAGACAGTGTATGTCTGTCTGAGTTAGGTCATTGATATCGTTGAGGAAGAAATCTCCCAAATGTAATTTTCGTCTTTGTGAGAGAGCAGGGCATAAACAAAGAAGATGTGTTATAGTCTCTTCTTCTTCCTCGTCCATGCAACTTCTGCAGAAGTCGTTCGAAAAGACACCGAGTCTAGTAGCATGTCTGCCTATAAGACAGTGTCCAGTTATGACACCGATTAAGGAGCTAAGGTGTGATCTACCAAGAGATAACAAACATTTGGAGCGTTTTGGATCTAGTTTTGGCCAGATCTGTTTTGTCGCCTGACAGGTAGTCAAATTTGTCCACCTTAGATTTGTTTCGTTCATGGCATCGTGTTTTAGCATGAGTTTACATGTAGCGATAGGTATACCAATATTCCTCCTGTCGGGTGAAAGTGGTTCAGTAGTTCCATTTCTAGCGAGTTCATCGGCCTTGCAGTTTCCTGGGATATCTCTATATCCCGGCACCCAAAAAAGGTGAATGTTAAACTGTTCTGCCGCGAGAGATGTGCGACAGTTGCGGGCTGTTGCTGAGTTTGTGGAAACCGCCTCGAATGATTTAAGGGCTGCTTGGCTGTCTGAAAAGATACGGATATTCGACGTGGATATCACGTTTTCCTTGAGCCAGGATAGAACCTCTTTTATCGCCAGAAATTCCGCTTGGAACACGCTACAATAGTTAGGGAGTCGGAAAGATAGACTAAGATTTAGTCCTTCTGAGTACACTCCGCCCCCAACCCCATCTTGGGTTTCTGAACCATCAGTGTAGAAATGAATCGAATCATCTCTCGAGAAATGTCCTTCGTCCCAGTCAGACCGTGATGGAATGGAGACTCGAAAGTTGTTTTCAAAAACCAGTTGGGGTATGGTGTAGTCAGAGTGACTTGGAATCGTTCTGAATGAATTCAGAATAATAGTGTGGCCAATTGAGTTATTGGTCCATTGAGACGTGGCTCTGAGACGGATTGCTGTACTCGCGGCCATTTGTTTACTAAAAATGTCGAGGGGTGTAAGATTAAGAAGAATGTCTAAGGCAGCTGAAGGTGTCGTACGCAGTGCTCCAGTGATACATAGACATGCTGATCTTTGGACTTTGCTTAGGTGGTCCCGGTAGGACACTTTATCCAAAGCAGTCCACCATACTGTTATCCCATAAGTTAGTATCGGTCTTATGACCGCTGTATATAGCCAGTGGGTAATTTGTGGGGATAAACCCCACTTATTCCCTATTGCTTTTTTGCAAAAAAAGAGAGCCACCGTGGCCTTTTTTACTCTTTCCTGAATGTTGGGTTTCCATGTGAGCTTCTTATCTAGAAGAGGCCTATATTTAGCTTCATTTGAGAAAGTTAGTGGAGTTCCATTAATGGACGGAGCATTTAGGTGTGGAATTTTATATTTCCTTGTGAAGAGGACCAGTTCAGTTTTGTGAAGGTTTACTCCCAGCCCACATTTACCAGTCCATTTAAGAAGCTTGTTAAGAGCTGTTTGCATTAGCTCAATAAGAATTTGAGCATGTTTTCCTGATATCGCAATGGCGACATCATCAGCGTATGCAATCACGTTGAATTCCTCTGCTTCCAGGTCAACTAGAAGTTCATTGACAACTAAGTTCCATAGAAGAGGGGATAGGACTCCACCTTGT
Organism: Platycheirus albimanus; assembly: GCA_916050605.2. Classification (NCBI taxonomy): domain Eukaryota; kingdom Metazoa; phylum Arthropoda; class Insecta; order Diptera; family Syrphidae; genus Platycheirus; species Platycheirus albimanus. Next base: position 335,781,079 of record OU696696.1, read on the forward strand.
GGTGTACCTCTGCTGACTGATCTTCTTAGGGAGACATCTCCTAGGGTTGAGTTGATAAGCCTACTTTTTAGCATAAGATTTATAAGCTCACTCAGGGATCTGTCTACTTTAAGATTGTCTAGTGCCGTTGTGATTGCTTGGTTGCTGACGTTGTTGAAAGCACCCTCGATATCAAGGAATGCTACCAGAGTATACTCTTTGTGGTGTAGGGAATATTCGATAGCGCTTACTAAGGTATGCAAGGCAGTGTCTACCGATTTTCCTTTGCAGTAAGCGTGTTGTGCTGTAGACACTAGAGTTGTGTCTATGGCATTTCGCAAATGGATATCAATCAGACGTTCTAAAGTTTTAAGAAGGAATGATGATAGACTTATAGGTCTGAGGTCTTTTGGATACACTTGGGAACATTTTCCCGCTTTGGGAATGAACACAACTTTTACTTCCCTCCATAATGATGGAATGTATTTCAACTCTAAACATCCGTTTAGTACTACTTCCAGGATAGGGATGATAATATCCATAGACTGTTGAAGTTCTGCTGGTATTATACCGTCAGGTCCAGCAGATTTATATGGATTGAAGCTGTTGATGGCCCATTTTAGTTTTTCCCTAGTGACTAGACCAAATTTACTAGTATTATTACTGGTTGATCTAATTGGACTACAATCAAGGTTTACTATGTTAAGGGAGCTACCTGGGAAATGGGTGTCAAGTAGCAAGTTAAGCGATTCTTCGCAGGTATTGGTCCATGAGCCGTCTGCTTTTTTAAAGAAGCTAGGCATTGTAGGATTGGTAGAGAGGATTTTCCTTAATCTAGAGGCCTCTGAAGTGTCTTCTATTTTACCACAGAAGTTCCTCCAGGAGGCTCTTTTACTTTTCCTCAGCTCTTTTTTATATAATTTTAGGGATTCTTTGTAGGAATCCCAGTCTGAGATTTCTTTGGAGTATTTAGCTCGGTTGAAGGACTTTCTACAAGTTTTCCTGAGCGGTTCAAGCCCCGAATTTCACCAAGGTGGCTTCCGTTCTCCTCTTATACAAGTAAGAGGGCAGGAGGCTGACAATGATTTGTTAAGGGCTGCTGTTAGATCGTTGACTTTTTTGTCAAGTTCGTTTATATTAGAAGGGATTTTCAAAAGATCAGGTTTAAGTAAACTTTTAAGAGTATCCTTGTATTTTTGCCAATCAGTCTTTCGATAATTACGGAAGGCTGGTTGTTTCTTAGTGTCATCAGTAAGTTCGAATTGGATGTATCTGTGATCAGAGAATAAGTGCTCTGCAGACACCTTCCAATTCGTGATCCTATGATGAATCGAATCGGAGACAAGTGTTATGTCTAAGACTTCTTGTCTGTTTCTGGTTATGAATGTGGGTTCATTCCCAGTATTGGTTACAATTAGGTTAGTACTGAGAATATAATCAAAAAGAGACTCACCTCTATCATTTATATTTGTACTCCCCCAGACTGTATGGTGTGCGTTGGCGTCACATCCAATTAGGGGGCACGTATTTAGCCGCTCTGATTCCTCTATAATTCTCCTCGCTGGGGAGGGGGCCGAGATGGTCGTGGCCAAGGTAAGCTGAGGCAAGCCAGTATATGCCTTTGTTGGTCTGCAATCTGACCGTAGTAACGTCTCGATCGCTAAAAATATGTAAGTAATTTAAATGTTGTTTTTTAAAACTAGTAGAAATTTATTTCAATGTATCCCTATCAAAATTTATATGTAATCAGCAGATGTAAAAATATCAATTGATGAATAAACTAAACTAAACTAAACTAAACTACATCATTATTCTTTGCGGCGAGAATTGCTCGTTGACTTAACCAAGCATAATTTTGATAATTCTCACTAATGTTTGGGAAAACATTTTCAATAAGAGCTAAATGAGAGTCTACAAATCAGCAAAAGTCATTGGTAAGAGTAATTTATCCAGATGTCGCATCAACTGGGACTTTTCCATTTCCAACAGCTAACAATTGTTTGAAAAATTGTACAGCACTTTGATCATTTTGAAGTTGAACTCTCATATTAGTGGTTAGCGATAATGTTTTTACGTTATTCCACAAAGGTGATGCCTTCAGGCAAGCATTCAATTCATCTGCAGGCGTTCCACGGGGAATTATTGGCAACGTCTGCCTGAAATCGCCTGCCAACAATATTTTCAAGCCGCCAAAGATGTTGATATTTCGCCGAATATCCTTCTGTGTGAAGTTAAGTGCTTCAAGTGATTTCTTATGTGCCATTGTGCACTCATCCCAAACAATGAGCTTGCGTTGCATCAACAATTTTCCCATTGCACTGGATCGGGAAATATTGCATGTTGGAGTATCAATTGTGTTTAAATTGAGTGGCAACTTAAGCGCAGAATGTGCAGTACGACTGCCATCTAGGAGAGTCGCCGCGATTCCAGATGATGCTAACGCCAAATCTATGTCACATCTTGATCGAATAGTGGTTAAAATCAATGAAATGACAAATGTTTTCCCTGTTCCTCCAGGTTCGTCCAGGAAGAATAGACCACCAGTAGCTTGCTTGCAATAGTCAAGCATTGATCCTCAATCAGAAGCAATCCTTCATTGTAGATTTCATCGGTTATTTGCATGTCGGGATTATTCGTTCGAATGCGCAAGTGATGCAAGATATCTTCACATATGTCGTCTTTGTATTTGTTCCATAACTGAATTGGTTGTGAAGGGAAACATGTGGTGATGATAATTGCGAACAGCGTTCGTATTTTGGAACGCATTTGACGAAACAACTGAATCCGCAAGTGTTAAATCCCAATGAGAATCGTTCTCCAGCAAACCCAATAGTTGACATGTTTCTGATATGTTTGGCATTGGTGGCCATTCACAGTTTTCAAATGCGCAAATGATTTTGGTCCACGTACATTTACCAACAGCAGTCGCAAATAAAAACATTCATCATTTCTAGGATGAACAGTATACATGCGACCTAGCGCATCAGTGGAAAACACCAGTGGCCAATCTGGAACTGGGGTTCCTTGTTTGCGACGTTGGAATTTCTTTGTTGATTGATTCCAAGTGTAATACTTGGGCATTTTAACGTACTCGTACATCAGCGTCGCTGCGAATGGATGTTGGTGTGATTGATTGGTGTGAGTGATTGGTTGTGTTTGTTGTATCTTTTACCTTGCAAGTCGGCATGAAGCCGCCTTCTCGAATGATATTAGCTCCAAAGGAAGTCATGCGAAAGCAGTTATTGTATTCAAGGATGCGTTGAAAAAAATGGTTGGAATCGGGATCAGTTCCATCGAACAATGGTTTCAGTTGCTGTGGTGGTGTAAGTAATGGATCCAGTTTGACTTTTCCACTTGCACAGCACAATCCAACTACTTTAACGCATTGCAATATCGGCATACAGTCGTCATTGGTCCAACACCTAAATTGTCATCATCACTGTACTTCGCAGTTGGATCATATTGGAATGTCAAGCGATTGTATGATGGCAATGATCTTCGTGTGCTCACGCGTTGTCTCAATCAGGCATTTTTCTTATTGTATTTTGTTGTTCTTCGCTTAAGTTCTGTGAATACACTTGTTGCTGGCTTGCATGTCTTGTGCGGCGGCCGATGTTCTCACGTCGACCGTCCTCTCGGCATTTTGGACTATGGACAGACTGGTGAATTTAACCTCAAATGCACGATCCACATAATTTACACAGTTCAACTTACCACCTTAAGGACAAATGCCTGCTGTTGAAGTTGAATTAAAATTTGCACAATACGCGTGATTGATTTGATGGTTTCCAATTGAACTGTTAGGAAACGAATAACTTTAACCTCAATTTCACAATTTCACAGTGAACACAATACCGGTTTTAAGTTAGCGTTTGAAAGGACGTGCGCATAGTAAATGTCACATGAAATTAACTGAGAACTATTGCAGATTGCAGTTGTTGTTGCAATTTTTAATATTATCGATTCTCTCTTTTATTGTGACACTTCGTCTTAAACGAAATTTTTTGCGCGGTGCCGGTTGCACATTTGTTTACCATCGTTTTTTTTTAATATTTTGTATTAACTAATATTGGATTCGAAATAATCCAAGTTAAAGCGGTTTATTTGTTTCGTCTTAATAGCTAATTGTATTGTGGTCATCTTAAAGTAAGTCTTAATTCGGGTAAGTTTTAATATAAATAACATTGCAACAAGGTGGCATGCCAGGCAAATCCAAAAAGTTAAAGAGTTCCACTGGATAATTCACAAATTCGTCCTCGTTTTCTGCAGTTCTCCCGGAATTGGATTTTGAATCGTCCAATTCAAGTAATTGACATCAATATTTTTCTGCTAAAAGAAATTGACCCTCAGTGATGGAATCCAAGCAAGGCACTTGACTCCAGAAAAATGCTTTTGTACTAAGCGCACTCCGCGCTTTATAGGAGAAGGTAATAGATGTTGAGTTGATTACGCCCTAACTCCGAGTTGCGAGTTATGATGGGGAAATATTATATTTGCATTTTCATATAAAAATTCTAATTGTAAACTATCATAAATTAATAACGTAGCTTCACATTTTTTTTTATAATTGTACACTTTTGTTTTCAACATTAACTTCAGGTCTGAGAACATTTAATTTTTCCATTTTCACACCAAACAACAATAAATTATTATGTATCCATTTCCTAATCAAAAGAAAATAAAGAATGAGTGGATTTTTTTTTATAGGGAAGTGAACGAAAGAAGTTGTTTTTCTTTTAAAGGTTCTGTTGAGTAAAAAACTTAACTCCTGTGTTATGTAAAAGGAAAACCTGTATTACCATCCGCTGCGCTGCGCATGCCACACCAAATCAACCGGTGTTTGCTTCAGCTTAATGACTTCAGGTGAACAATGTATATACATACAAAAGGTGTACGTCAACAAACTTTCGCTGACTCTGTTTTTCCAAATCGATCACTAATAATTTCGACACTTGAGAGCTCAAATTATACATATGTATTTGTTTTGTTTTGTGACAGATGTTCTGTATCTATAACTGAACCACTAAAGGCTGATACCACAATTAAGACGTCATAAGCCTTATTTAAAAAGTTTCTCACATTTTGTGTTGGTTGCAACAGCAGTTGTATTCATCTGCCGAAAAAAACAAATTTGTACCAATTTCATCCAATTTTTGTTTCTTAAAACAAAAAGTTGGTGGTTTTGGCAGAAAAGAGGGCTCACGAGAGAATAAAACATTTCCCATTCCTGTCGATTTTAGCAAAAGAAATTTCCTTGGGCAAGAATTGTGAGTTCTGTCAAAATTCAAATTTTACAGATAAGCATAATTTACGTGCAAATTTTTCTAGTTCATGCGCGTTTTTGTGTTGTTATCGATATTGAAGTAGAATGCTTAGTCCACTCAGGAATAGGATGATAAGTCGTGTTGAAAGGAATACTGAGCCATACTGAGCCAATCAACGCCAACCACAAAAAATATTGCAAGCATTTCGCTTAATTTTTGGAAGATGTCAGGAAACTTTTCTTAGAGAAAACCTCAAACAAACCTCTTAAATGAGTAACAAACTTTTTTTTCGAATAGGAAGGAACTAAGTCTTCGAACTTCAAAGTAGCCTTTTATGCAGTTCCTTTGGTGCAGGGAACTAACTTCACGGGCACTACCTTCACACGGGAATTAACTTCACCACTGGTGGGAACTAATTTCACTTTTTTTTGATGAAGTTAATTCCCACCGAAAGTGGGAATTAATTTCACTATTTTGTGGGAATTGATTTCACTTTTGTATGAAGTTATTTCCCACGGTGGAAGGGAGATAACTTCACTTCTTCTTACAGTAAATGATATAATTATCGTTATTGTGTTATTTAGTTTAGCATGATAAACTAAAAGAAAAGAGGGCAGAAGCATTTGCAGCGAAAATAATTAAAACCAAATGTTTGCAAAAATTAACTTTAGTTTTAGTTGAAAATTCGCGCGAATTTTTAACTAAAGCTAAAGTTAATCTTTGCAAACGTTTGGTTTTTTTTTTAACTTCTTTTATTTAAAAATGGTATTTCGTTTTAGTAATAAATTCGCGCGAATTTTATACTAAAACGAAATACCATTTTTAAATAAAAGAAGTTAAAAAAAAACCAAATGTTTGCAAAGATCAACTTTAGTTTTAGTTAAACATTCACGCGAATTTTTAACTAAAACTAAAGTTAATCTTTGCAAACATTCAGTTTTAATTATTTTCGCTGCTAATGCAGTTTCAGTGCATTCTATAATACAATAATTTCTTTGAAAATATGAATAATGCATAAGTATTTCTTTAATAGGTCTATCCCTTTTTGTAAAAACTTTTGCTTATAAATTATAATAAATTGCTTAAATCCATATGATCTCTTGAATTTTTCGAAAGTTTTTATCTCTTGAGATTTTCAAATTTTGGATGGGAATTTATTTCACACGATTTTTTGGTGAAATTAATTCCCACTTTCGGTGGGAATTAACTTCATAAATAAAAAGTGAGATTAGTACCCACCAGTGGTGAAGTTAATTCCCATGTGAAGGTAGTGCCCGTGAAGTTAGTTCCCTGCACCGTTCCTTTTCCCTAAAGGTGTCCTCCACTGATGCGAGAAAAACATCATAATTTTCTTTATAAATGTTTGATCTTTTGAAAGGCTATAATTTTATCGACCCTTTTAATATTGGTGGTCAAATAGGATATAGAAATTAATTTTGATATAAAATATGAAGATTGCCATACAGGGTGTTCTTAAATCATTGTACATAATTTGATATAACCATGACTTTTGGGTATACCTTTAAAAGAAGAAAAACCATTCAGAGTGAAGGTCTATCTGCTGTGTTTTTTTTTTAGATAAAATTGTATTAAAAGTGAAACATTTTTATGTGATCATTTTTATGTATAAGCATTTGTACATGCTGCTTGACTTCCAAGCTTTTCTTTAAGCAGACTCAAGTCACTGTGTGTCAATGTTAAAATGAATGATGCAAACAAAATTAATTGAGAATGACAAATAAGCTCTAAAGCAAAACCTTTACGCGTTCCATATTACAAATCACGGGATAAAGCTAATCTTAATGTTCCATATATCCGCGATTGAATAATAAGATAAACTCAAAGTTGTTTCAGGTCTTCTAATTCCTCTATTACTTTAATTATCATATCCGAAGGTGTTTTGTTAAGTCTTCAAGTTTTCAAGTGTGTGGTCAGCCGCCATTTCCGTACGTGATGAGGTTTGCTCCAAAAAAATGGCAACCGCTTGCTAGAGAGCATTTTAATGTTTCCGAAGCATACAAACCATCTCCATATGTATTCACGATTTATATAATCAACTGCATTCTTAAAATCTACAAACGAGATAAATCAGTGTTTGTCTATTCATCAGATGATTGCTTAAGGCAATTGCAGGCGTTGATCTGATCGCCGCATGATCGGCCACATTGAATCCCCCCCCCCCCCTTGTTAGCTCTTCAGAGTAGACTCGATCTTATCTATAATATTGAACTAACTAGATGACTTGTATTTTTTAATTGTTCGTTGTAACAGGTTTTAATCAAAAAAAAAAAAAAAAATACAAACAAAATTCTATTTCATGCGATATCAACTTCGGTGAAAAAAGTTTTGAAATAATTGGTTTTAATTAAAATTTTAAAAAAAATTAATCTTTAAATGGAAAAACGCATTTAGTTTTGAACAGCATGGTTGAAAAAATGCCAAGAAGTGAAATAAGTCGGCGTTCGACTTCTGCGAGAAGGAAAAATGTTTTAATCCTTAGAATTCTATATTTCTGATGGAGCGGGAGGAGCTTCCGCTAATACTTTATAATTACATAATGTACATATATAAAAAAGAATAGATATTACTATTCTCAAGAAGATAATGGTTTTTAACTTTGGAAAAACCTACAGAGAACGTCAGTTCACAATAATTCCATTATAACTGTGCAGTGGGTACGTTTTCCTCTTCAAACTATTCTGCACTAGATTTAGATTAGTCAAAATGCGGGAGCGTGTTGGATGTGTTCAAAGGAATTTCTCAGTTACACGATCACATTTTTTTTTAGAAAATGGTCTCTTGTATTTTTTTGGTGCTAATGTTAATCCAATGTAGCTTTTTATGGCCTTTAGTCCAACAAAAATTTGGCATTTCATCCAGGAATCTCACTTTGCAATCATCAGTTGACATTCAGTGCAAGAAACCTTGTCAATACGCAATTTTTGAATTTTTTTTGGCTTAGGAGAAGTTTTTGTTTTGAACACAAAATCTATATACTGCATTGATAAATAAAATAAAATAATAAGATCAACCAAGTGAAAGACTCAGCAATAATAATGGACTGTTGAATTTATTGATTCAAAATAGCTTTTTATGGCCTTTGTTGTTGGACTAAAGGCCATAAAAAGCTATTTTAAATCAGGGCGATCAACTCAAAACTGGGTGTAACATCTGCAAAACGATCTGTAAGTAGAGGCACGCCACAAGGTAGTGTCCTATCCCCACTTTTTTTTGGAATTTAGCGGTCAACGAACTACTAACAATGTTGGAAGAGGAGGGATTCAAAGTAATTGCCTATGCGGATGACATTGCTATTGCTGTTTCAGGTAAGCATCTCAACACACTGCGTGAACTTCTCCAACTTGCACTAAATAAACTTACCAACTGGGCAAACCGATGTGGATTAGATGTTAACCTCCACAAAACTGAACTTGTCCTCTTTTCAAGGAAATACAAAATTCCGCACGTTGACCCTCCCTCTATTAATGGTATAAGGCTTAAATTCTTTGACGAAGCAAAATACTTGGGTCTTATTTTGGACAAGAAATTAAGCTGGAAACCCAATATACAAGAAAGAGCAAGGAAAGCTAAGGTAGCTCTTTTCTCTTGCAAAAGAGCCATCGGCAGTAAATGGGGTCTTGAGCCCCATGTAGTTCATTGTCTTTATAAATCGGTGATAAGACCGATTCTCACTTACGAGGTGGTCGTTGAGACGCCTGCCTTAGACACAGCGATAAATAGTGATAAGCTCAGTAAAGCCCAACGCACCGCTTGTTTGTGTATAAGCGGTGCGCTGCGCACTACTCCCTGTGCAGCGCTAAATATACTATTTAATGTGATACCCCTAGATATTTTCAGCAAACAAACCGCTGCTTGCTCAGCAATTCGCCTGTAGGCGATCTCTCAATGGAAAAATAATAATTATGGCCATGCAAACATACTGAACTCTTTAAGTATCCCACAAATTAAAATAGACTACTCCACTCCCCAACTACATTTTGATAAAAACTTCCAAGTAAGCATACCGTCCAGATCACTCTGGGAGGAAAATGTCTTCCTGGAAGACGATCAAATTCACTTTTTCACCGATGGGTCAAAAACAAACAATGGGGGGGGGGGAGGTGTTTACTCTAACAGACTAAATCTTAGTCTCCCTTCCGTCTTTCAAACCATTGTAGCGTGTTCCAGGCAGAAGTAATGGCAATTAAGGAAGTTTTATCTTGGCTTAAAGAAAACGTGATATCTTCCAAGGATACCATCATTTTCTCTGTTAGTCAGGCCGTGATGAAATCCCTGGATTCCATCTCCACTAACTCTAAAACAACTCTCGACTGTCGATCATCTCTTAGAGAGATGGCGGAACAGTTTAACATTCACCTCTGCTGTGTGCCAGGGCGCAGAGATATTCCAGGGAACTGTAAGGCCGACGAACTTGCCAAACAAGGAAAAACATTACCTATCTTAACCGAAAACAGTTATTTAGGTATTCCCATCGCTACATGTAAACTTTCGCTAAAGCAAGACGCTACTGATAGATTAAATATTAGGTGGACAAGTGGCAACACATGTCTGGCGACAAAACGGATTTGGGCAAAGCTGAATCCAAATCCCTATAAGACTTTGATCTCTCTGAGCAGAAGGCACATTAGCTCCATTACAGGTGTCATTACGGGAAACTGTCTCATAGGTAGACACGCTGCGAGATTTGGCGTATACACAAACGACTTTTGCAGGAGCTGTATGGACGAAGAAGAGGAAGAGACAATTGTCCATCTTCTTTGTACATGCCCTACATTGGCCTATAAAGGAAAACTCCATCTAGGTGTATACTTCATTAACGATACTAGTGATCTGATTGACTTGAACATTAATTCTCTTTTACGCTTCATAAGAAGCACAAACTTGTTCTGAGTTATTAGGGCGGAACACCCCAAACTCGTGTTACCACAACGGTCCTCCTTTGGACTAAGTGTGTGTGTCGGCCTTCCCAGCCGACAGCCACTTTAACCTAACCTAACCTGGCATCTTCTATTTTCTGTGTATATAATATGTATCCTTGCACGTTGCAGGGAGGTCCGTATAAAGTAATTGAAGTTGAAAATGATGAGAAGTACCTTTGGAAGCTTTTAACCAGCCTGTCGCATAATCGTATGAGAATGATTCGCTCTTTTATGATAGTTATGATGATATTCACCTTAAACATAAATGAAACGTGGTTGATAGGCATCTCTAACGAAGTTTACTATATCATATCCATTACCTTCTTCTTTCTGCCGATGATAATATTTCCGGCCATCTCATCTCGTATATGAAACAAACATACTTTGGAGATATACCAATCGCATACTATGGTCATAATTAGATATAAGAGATAGAAAAAGATTTATCTCACAGATTGATAGATTCGATTAGGTGGGGTAATTACCACATACTGCAACAACCAACAAGAATATAGCCTTGCCAACTGGGGTCTGGGGGTCTCTTCCTCAGCAGATACCGGGTGCAATAAACGTTCCGTGCGTGTGCATAAGCCTGACGGATTTTAATGGATTTTTAACTGGTTCTCAAGTTGCGTGCTGGTTATGACGTCCCAGTAGTGCTGGTGGAGTATCTATAACTAATTTAATAATTCCAAAACCATTTTAGTCTCCTAATCATATGTCAAATAATAGCCGTTGGTATGGCAGGGCTGGGTGTACGGTGGGTGTAGTTATGCCGCGCCGCCCGCTCCACTCCACAACTACCATCCGTTGCTTTGGGACCCTATAGTCTTGTGCTTGCGAAATTAATTATTATTGCCCTAGGTGCATTGGAATGCGATCATTTGCAGTAGATAATGCTCCTCATGCCGCGACCGACGGTCCTGGTAATATATAGCACCTGTACGCTGATTAGTTTGAGAGCAAAGAATATGAAGGGTGATGCGCGCATAACTCACTCGTGGATGGGTGTGCCGGGCCAGCGCTATTTGACTTCTTCAGTGGCCACTATTTTTCGTATAATTTCGAAAAAGAGATATCATTAAGTGGGTTATCACACGGGTAACTAAGGTGTGGGATGGCCCCATGTGCAGCTTGGTGGTCTGCATGAGTGCCATCTATGATTTTTGTTGAATTTATTACTTTGCAATTTATTGTGAATTTATGATGTTAATGAAGCGACTCCTTGACTCATTTAATATGGTTTTTGCTTTAATTGCTCAGGAATTGTAAATCAATTTGTTGGAGCCCACCTTGGTTTTGACAGTAAAATATTGACATTAATATAAGATTTCGTTATATCGTTTATTTATTTATGTATTCTGGAATGATATTTTGGCGCCGCCGCCCGCCGTACTGGCAGTAAATATTGAGAACTGAAAGAATAACATTATAAACATATAAAAGGAATTAATGCATAGGAAAAACCTTTGGTATTGTTGGTGTCTTTCTTTAACTTTGCGATCTAATAGCGAGTTGATAAATAAGTAGGGCACACAATTATGTGTGTCACAGCGGTGACATGCACAAAGACCATACGAATTAAGGCCATAATGGCGTTAATTCACATTTAAGTGTGCACTAGCACCATATCCAAGATATGGTTTTAATTCACTTTTAAATGAGAACTAAAGCCATAAGTCCAATGTGAACTAATGCCATAAAATGTTTTGATCTCTGCCTATATGAATGGTGTTTAAGTCGAGTGATATTACGACGAGGAGGCAGACGAGGAGGCAGACGAGCAGGCAGGCGAGCAGGCAGGCCAGAAAAGGCAGCAGACGAGGAGGCAGGCGAGCAGGCAGGCCGCCTGCCTCCTTGTCTGCCTCCTCGTCGTAATATCACTCGACTTAAACACCATACATGTAGTTCGAATCGTTTAGAATATATCGTATGGCTTTAATTCACATTTAGATGAGAACGGAGACATTTTTCAAAATGAACTAACGCCATACGGCTTAGGTTCTTCTTTTAAGTTGAATTGAGGCACCTTTCAGGGTGCCATGAACTAAGGCCATACGAATTAAGGCCATAATGGCGTTAATTCACATTTAAGTGTGTACTAGCACCATATCCAAGATATGGCCTTAATTCACTTTTAAATGAAAACTATAGCCATAGGTCCAATGTGAACTAATGCCATAAAATGTTTTGATCTCTGGGGTACAGTTAGTACAAGAAAACAACGGACATTAGGTGGTTGAGGAGATAGACGAGGAGGCAGATGAGGAGGCAGATGAGGATGCAGACGAGGTGGCAGATGAGGAGGCAGGCGAGGAGACAGACGAGGAGGCAGACGAGGAGCCCGCTAGGGAGCAGACGAGGAGGCAGACAAGGAGGCAGACGGCCTGCTCGTCTGCCCCTCGTCTGTCTCCTCGCCTGCCTCTTCATCTGCCTCCTCGACTGCCTGTCTGCCTCCTCGTCTACCCCCTTGTCCATCTCCTCACCCACCTAACGTCCATTTTTCAAAATGAACTAACTCCATACGGCTTATACGGCATATCCTGATTATGGCACTAATTCGTACTTAGATGTGAATTTACGCCATTATGGCCTTAATTCGTATGGTCTTCGTGCATGGCACCCAATTTCAGACGGTGCCGTGAAATAAGGCCGTACGAAGTAAGGCCATATTTCAAAATTTGGTCTTATTTCACTTTGTAATTGTGAAGGAGGGCCATATTCCAACATATGACCTCATTTCTCTTTGACGAAGTGAAATAAAGCCAAACCTATTTGTGAAACAAGGCCAAATATGGCCTTATTTCGCTTTTCGAAAGTGTAGCAAGGCCATATGGAGCGTTTTTTAATTACACAAACTTTCAGTATATTTGCGCATATATTTTAATGTAATATTGAAAAAACTTTAAAAGCTGTACAATAATAAATGAAACATGAAGCTGCAGTTTTTTTTTGTCTATTATTTTTGACAAAATCTCCAAAATGAACACTGCCAGCTTAGGCTATCCAAAATTAAAACCGAATCTTTTAAAAGGTTTCAGTTTTAATTTTGGAGAGTTGTTGAAAATTGTCGCAAATTATAATATTAAAAACGAAATGTTTCAGTTTTAAATTTGGAGAGTTTTTGAAAATAAAAGCTATAATATGAAAAGAAATAGTTTTGTTTTTGTTTTGGAGAGTTTTTGAAAATAATAGCCCGAAATTCGCGCGAATTTTGGGTCTGAGTTTAGCGAATTCGCTGTAAATCAGGCCAAGCTCACTGAAGAGGTTCATAAACAATGGACGAACTTCAAGAAAGATGGAGAGTCTCGGTACTCTCAAGAATACTTCACCAAGAATATCAGTGTACTAGAAAAAATCTGGACCGAGTTCCAAGCCAATGAGAAACATTTGGAAAGGCAAAGGGAGACGTATCCAGACCACGTATACTTTTCGAAGAAATATTACAAATAGTTTGAAGTGAAATATAACGAAATTAAAAGCACTTTCGAGGAGAAACTGGATCATTTTAAAAAGAGTGTAAGCCAAGGATCTGGTGGCTCAAACGTACCACCAAAGACACCACTTATGAAAACACATCGGGACTCACAAGGGGGCCCACAAACACAAGAAACAGGACAGCAGCTGACTAATAAGCAGTCAAACGAATCTACAACAAGAATTGCCGATAATACAGTGTGTTTTAAGAAGTTTAATAGCGTCAAGACCAATTTCAGACGGTGCCGTGAAATAAGGCCGTACGAAATAAAGCCATATTTCAAAATTTGGCCTTATTTCACTTTGTAATTTTGAAGGAGGGCTATATTTCAACATATGACCTCATTTCACTTTGACGAAGTGAAATAAAGCCAAACTTATTTGTGAAACAAGGCCAAATATGGCCTTATTTCGCTTTTCGAAAGTGTAGCAAGGCCATAGGGAGCGTTTTTTCATTACACAAACTTTCAGTATATTTGCGCATATATTCTAATGTAATATTGAAAAAACTTTAAAAGCTGTACAATAATAAATGAAACATTTTAAAAGCCGCAGTTTTTTTAAAAGAAAATTTGGGCGATGTGCGACTATCTATTATTTTTGACAAAATCTCCAAAATTAACACTGCCAGCTTAGGCTATCCAAAATTAAAACCGAAGCTTTTAAAAGGTTTCAGTTTTAATTTTGGAGAGTTGTTGAAAGTGATAGCTTAAAATTGTCGCAAATTATAATATTAAAAACGAAATGTTTCAGTTTTAAATTTGGAGAGTTTTTGAAAAGAATAGCTATAATATGAAAAGAAATAATTTTATTTTTGTTTTGGAGAGTTTTTGAAAATAGTAACCCAAAATTCGCGCGAATTTGTTTTGGAGAGTTTTTGAAAATAATAACCCAAAATTCGCGCGAATTTTGGGCTATTATTTTCAAAAACTCTCCAAAACAAAAACAAAACTATTTCTTTTCTTATTATAGCTATTCTTTTCAAAAACTCTCCAGATTTAAAACCGAAACATTTCGTTTTTAATATTATAATTTGCGACAATTTTAGGCTATCACTTTCAACAACTCTCCAAAATTAAATCTGCCTTCAATTCCAAATACTTTATTTACTTATTTAAATCAAATACAAATAAAATACTGCTCATTAAATTTCTTGTTTCATTTAACTGTCAATTAAAATGAAGGCTGTTTTCTCAACTGGACTATAAAAATGAAGAAATGTGTAATCAGGTAATCAAAACTGTAAGGTGTAATGGTAGAAATTTCGTTTTAGATATATTTTAATTGGAAATATCAGCAAAATCCACCTGCACATTAGACTTTGTTTCACTTACTGAAAGTGAAATAAGGCCAACTAAACTTAAAGCGCAATGAGGCCATTTTGGCTTTGTTTCACTTCGTCAAAGTGAAATGAGGCCATATGTCGGAATATGGCCCTCTTTCACAATTACAAAGTGAAATAAGGCCAAATTTTGAAATATGGCCTTATTTCATACGGCCTTATTTCACGGCACCTTTCATACGCATAACCGACAACAAAGACTACAATCAAAATTCAGTTTATCAAAAGGTACAGCAAACAACCCGCAACGCATCGGGAAATAAAACTTCCAGCCATAAGTATACCATCCTTCAGCGGCAAGTACGAAGAGTGGACCACCTTTTGGGAATTGTGTAATCGATTGGTTCATCAGAACATATCATTGAGCAACGTTGAAAGCATACAATATTT
The DNA here is from genome assembly GCA_916050605.2 of Platycheirus albimanus. NCBI lineage: Eukaryota > Metazoa > Arthropoda > Insecta > Diptera > Syrphidae > Platycheirus > Platycheirus albimanus. The sequence continues at coordinate 335,796,471 of OU696696.1, forward strand.
AAAATCCAATTTGAAGGGTGAAGCAGCAAGAATTATTAGCCACTTGTCACCAACAGCATGTAACTATGTAACAGCTGTAGGTTTATTAACAAAGCGATGCCATAATCAAGCAGCGTTAGTAAACAACTATATCCAAAAATTACTTACCTTGAAATCAGTTCGGAATGAAAATGCATTCGACTTGAAAAATCTCATGGATACATCAAGTGAAATCTTGTATGGGATACAAAATCTAGGAGTGAACGTTACCTCTTGGGATCCATTAATAATTCAGTTGTTATGCCCAAAACGTGACCATGAACGACGAAGGCTACACTAATAATCCAAAGGAACATATTTATACAGAAATTCCTAAGCTAAGTGAGTTGTTTGACTTCATCGAGGGTAGATTTCGAGGAATAGAGAGCAGCCGTGATCATCAACCTCAACACACAAGATATCAAGCTACAAAAAATCATTTGACCACACTTACAAGGCCAAAATGTGTTGTTTGCAGCGAGGCCCATCAATTGTTTAATTGCAACAAGTTTCTAAGCATGAACCTAAGAAGAAGATTAAATGTAGCACAAGTGTCAAGACTTTGTTTCAACTGCTTAGGAGAAGATCACACAACAAAGGAGTGCACAGTAAAGAGAGGCTGTAAGCTACATATGTACACGAGAGCATAACACCCTACTCCATTTTCACCGAAATGAAAATGCCGCCGGACCGACAACGAAATCTACATCAACTAAAGTCGCAACTACCTGTCATAGCAATATGATGATACTATTTGCTACAGCCATGGTAAACGTTTGCGTGGGAGGAGAAAAGAGAATTTTGAGCGCATTGATTGACCAAGGATCTCAATCGTGTTTCGTGACTGAGAGATTAGCCCGGCAACTCAATATCCTAATGGTCAAATTTTAATTCAGGATCAAGGGCATCAGTGGTCATGCTACGGAAATCATCGCAGCATGTCACTTCGAAATTCATTCTATTCATTATTACATCAAGGTTACCATCAAACGAAATATCAACCAATAATTGGAAACACATTCAAGGATTAATGCTGGCAGACCCATGATATGAACAACCAAAGGAAATTGATCTGCTAATTGGATCAGACATACTACCGCAGATCTTACAAGACGGACTAATTATGGGCCCACAATACACCCCAATGGCTCAAAATACGAAGTTTGGCTGGATTCTATCAGGACCAGTGTTAACGACTCCAAGCCCAGCAAGGCACACACAAACTAATAGCCTAACTTCATGCATCAGTTTCTGCAGTGAAGATGATAACTTAAGAAGATTTTGAGAACTAGAAGAAGTTCCGAACCTTAAAACCAAGTCAACAGAAGATGAAATGTGCGAAGACCACTACGAGTCAACGCACCATAGAGACACCACAGGAGGTTACATCGTAAGGTTACCACTGCTTAAGGATCGTATGGCGTTGCGAGATTCACGCCAAATGGCGTTAAGGCGATTCTTCAACTTGGAGCAAAGATTCACAAGAAATAAGAGTCTTCAATGCGAATACACAGAATTCATTAAGGAATATATCACTCTTGGGCATATGGAGGAGGCACCAGCGGGATTTACTGGAAAAACATATTATCTTCCATATCATGCAGTTATAAAAGATGACAGCACTACAACCAAACTAAGAGTTGTGTTTGATGCCTCAGCAAGGACGACATCTGGAGAATCGTTAAATAGCATAATGATGACCGGACCTACACTTCAAAGAGATTTGTTTTCCATGCTACTTCGATGGAGGTCTTTTCAAATTGTCTTCACAGCTGACATCGAAAAAATGTATCGACAGATTTGGGTGGATCATAAGGATCAAAATTTAAAACGCATTTTGTGGAGAGAACGTTCCACGGATCCAATCAAGGAATACATCCTGAAAACCGTTACGTATGGCACATCATCAGCTCCATATTTGGCAATCAAAACTTTATGTCAGCTCTGAAGATGAAAAATAAAAGTACCCACGTGCAAGCAAATTATTGCTTGAAGGATTTTACGTAGACGATTGCATAGGCGGTGCAAATTCATTACGCGAATGTCTGGATCTTCAACAAGAACTGATTCCTCTGGAGCCTGAACATGATTTTGACATTGACAGAACATTCAAGATCTTGGGACTAAAATGGTGCCCAAGAACAGACGACTTTCAAAATAAAAATAAATCTTTTAGTTCAAAGGGTACCAAACGAGCAATATTGAGTGATGCTGGAAAAATCTTTGATCCATTTGGCTGGTTGTCACCACTCACCAATAACAATTAAGGCAAAGATTCTTATTCAAAAGCTATGGCTATTAGGCATCGGAAACTAACATACAAACTGAATGGAACGAATTCAAAACAAAGCTTTCAATGTTCGAAAAAGTCAAAATTCTACGATAGACACAAAAAATGGAAGGCTCTCAAAATTAGTTATACGGATTCACAGATGCTTCGGAGTCAGCGTATGCAGCGGTGGTCTATCAAAAGGTTACCAATGGTAGATCTACAACAGCAACCGTCATCGCATCCAAAACCAATGTGGCACCTGTAAAGCAAGTATCTCTCACAAGGCTAGAACTAAGCGCAGCAGCTCAACTCACAAAATTACTGAAGTACGTCAAAGAAAAATCAGACACGAAATATACCAGAATCACAGCATGGTCAGATTCTACAATAGTGTTGAATTGGTTTAATACAAAAATTAAAACGATATACGAAAACTCTTATACATTTAAACACTATTATAAAATAAAATAAAAACACACATTAAATTGAGCTTTCAATTTTTCTCTTTAAAAATTTTTTATATATTTATTTTTAATGAGTCGAAGAACTTTGTATGCATTTCAAGCAGTTTACCGCTCATCATCCGCAACACGACTAAATATAAATTGGTTTTTGCATATAACTTAACATAATCAAAATATATATACATATCACCATCGTCACCGTCAGCGTTGTCCTCAACGGCATCAGCAGCAGCATCAACAAAAGTCTTGGGCGAGTGTAATGTCAACGTAGAAGAAACAAATCAGACTGTATGTTGCCCTTGTCCAAGTTCAGAGCTGTGTTATCTTTGTATATATACATACATACTTTCATATGCGTCCAGTTTTCTCTCGTCCCTAACGTATTTCACGAGGCGCACCTCACCTGTAGACAATGGCAAGTGCTGTTGCTCAAGTACATGCAATGCGAAAGCAGATTTCTTTGGCTCGTTGTTTGATACATATTGTTTGTGTTCACTGTATCTCTTTCTGATTGAACGTTTGGTTTGTCCATAATATTTTTTATTGCAAACCCCACAAGAGATTTGGTAGATCCCCGCTTTGTCCAATGAATCGGTTTTATCTTTTGGTGTTATTAGATGATTCTTTAATTTGAAAGGGTTAGAAAACACAATTTGCATATTATGTCTGTGAAAGACTGTTTTTAGACCGTTTGTTATGCTTGGAGCGAAGGTTATAGAAACACGCTTCAAATCCGTCTGTTTGTCTATTGTTCTGTTTTGGTCAAACAGTGTTGATTGATTTATATTTGTCTGTTTGTGTGCATGTTTCCGAATGATGTTATTGATAATTTGTTCGCTGTATCCATTTATTTTCGCAGCTTTTTGTATGTAATCGTGCTCTTTGATATAGTTTGGCAACGATAGAGGTAAACTTACCAAACGATGTGCGAGTGAGTGAAACGCTGCTAGTTTGTGTTGAATTGGTGCATATGAATCACTAGGGATATATCGGAGAGTGCTTGTTGGTTTGTGGTGAACTGCAATTTCGATGTTGTTTTTATTTCTTTTTAACAAAAGGTCCAAGAATGTCAGTTTATTTTCATTTTCAACTTCACAAGTAAAATTGATTTCAGAATATTGTTCATTTAACATCTTCAACGTGGTGTTAAGGTCATCCTTTTTGATGACTGCAAAGAAATCTCTTCATCGTTTAGTGAAATTTGGTTGATTAAATTAGCAAATTCAATTGAATTTTTTACAGAACAACTTTCGAAAGGTGGAAACTTCTTGACTTCACCAACTAGCCATCGTGCGATTTTTGTACATGGAGCCAATAAGAGAGTAACAATCTGTCTCATGTTATCCCCTGGCTTATGTATTTTAGGTAGGCAGTACAATTTAGGCACTTCCGGATTTGAAACGAGAAGACGCCACTTGAAACGTTCCCCAAAAACACTACTGATTTCTTTGCGAACATTATTAGCTGCTGTCGTCATTTTGTTCAGCGGAGATTTTTCGACTTCCTTATAGTTGTTTTCTTCAATAAGTTTCCAAACTCTTCGCTCATATTCGTCGGTGTCCATAACTACAATCTTGTTACCTTTGTCTGCTTTCATCACAAAAATGTCTTTCTTCTTCAGATTTTCCATATGCTGATGTTGAGACAATTTTAAAATATAAATTTCAAAACACCAAAAATGAAATTCGAGAACGTACAAAAGCGTGCATTGAAAAAGACAAAAACAACAAATCGAAAAGAAAACAACAGTCAAAGGAATGCGAAATTATGGAAAATCTGAAGAAGAAAGACATTTTTGTGATGAAAGCAGACAAAGGTAACAAGATTGTAGTTATGGACACCGACGAATATGAGCGAAGAGTTTGGAAACTTATTGAAGAAAACAACTAACTATAAGGAAGTCAAAAAATCTCCGCTGAACAAAATGACGACAGCAGCTAATAATGTTCGCAAAGAAATCAGTAGTGTTTTTGGGGAACGTTTCAAGTGGCGTCTTCTCGTTTCAAATCCGGAAGTGCCTAAATTGTACTGCCTACTATGACGACAGCAGCTAATAATGTTCGCAAAGGAATCAGTATTGTTTTGGGGAACGTTTCAAGTGGCGTCTTCTCGTTTCAAATCCGGAAGTGCCTAAATTGTACTGCCTACCTAAAATACATAAGCCAGGGGATAACATGAGACAGATTGTTGCTCTCTTATTGGCTCCATGTACAAAAATCGCACGATGGCTAGTTGGTGAACTCAAGAAGTTTCCACCTTTCGAAAGTTGTTCTGTAAAAAATTCAATTGAATTTGCTAATTTAATCAACCAAATTTCACTAAACGATGAAGAGATTTTAGTTTCATTTGACGTTGAAGCACTTTTTCCATCCATCCCAATCAAAGAAGCTCTCTTAGCACTAAGAACACATTTGTCAAACCAAAACATAATGGAGAACGAACTAAATGTCTACATGCGAGCAGCGGAGATGTGTATGGACACAAACTATTTTGTTTTCAGAGACCGCTTTTTCAAAATAGATTCAGGCACTAGTATGGGAAATCCATTATCCCCACTAATAGCAGAAGTTTTCATGTCAAAACTCGAAATGGATCTGAAATCAAGAAATATGCTACCAAGAATTTGGCATCGTTATGTCGACGACATCTTTGCAGTCATCAAAAAGGCTGACCTTAACACCACGTTGAAGATGTTAAATGAACAATATTCTGAAATCAATTTTACTTGTGAAGTTGAAAATGAAAATAAACTGACATTCTTGGACCTTTTGTTAAAAAGAAATAAAAACAACATCGAAATTGCAGTTCACCACAAACCAACAAGCACTCTCCGATATATCCCTAGTGATTCATATGCACCAATTCAACACAAACTAGCAGCGTTTCACTCACTCGCACATCGTTTGGTAAGTTTACCTCTATCGTTGCCAAACTATATCAAAGAGCACGATTACATACAAAAAGCTGCGAAAATAAATGGATACAGCGAACAAATTATCAATAACATCATTCGGAAACATGCACACAAACAGACAAATATAAATCAATCAACACTGTTTGACCAAAACAGAACAATAGACAAACAGACGGATTTGAAGCGTGTTTCTATAACCTTCGCTCCAAGCATAACAAACGGTCTAAAAACAGTCTTTCACAGACATAATATGCAAATTGTGTTTTCTAACCCTTTCAAATTAAAGAATCATCTAATAACACCAAAAGATAAAACCGATTCACTGGACAAAGCGGGGATCTACCAAATCTCTTGTGGGGTTTGCAATAAAAAATATTATGGACAAACCAAACGTTCAATCAGAAAGAGATACAGTGAACACAAACAATATGTATCAAACAACGAGCCAAAGAAATCTGCTTTCGCATTGCATGTACTTGAGCAACAGCACTTGCCATTGTCTACAGGTGAGGTGCGCCTCGTGAAATACGTTAGGGACGAGAGAAAACTGGATGCATATGAAAGTATGTATATATACAAAGATAACACAGCTCTGAACTTGGACAAGGGCAACATACAGTCTGATTTGTTTCTTCTACGTTGACATTACACTCGCCCAAGACTTTTGTTGATGCTGCTGCTGATGCCGTTGAAGACAACGCTGACGGTGACGATCACGATGGTGATATATATATTTTGATTATGTTAAGTTATATGCAAAAACCAATTTATATTTAGTCGTGTTGCTGATGATGAGCGGTAAACTGCTTGAAATGCATACAAAGTTCTTCGACTCATTAAAAATAAATATATAAAAAATTTTTAAAGAGAAAAATTGAAAGCTCAATTTAATGTGTGTTTTTATTTTATTTTATAATAGTGTTTAAAAGTGTTGAATTGGCTAAACAGCATCCAGTAAAATGGAACACATTTGTTGATAATCGTGTTTCTTATGTACAGCAAAACTTTTAAGGAAAATTTAGATTCGTACCGGGTAAAGACAATCCTGCATACATTCCGTCTAGAGGAACATTTGGAGATACTCTAGCTGAAAGTTCAACATAGTGGGATGGTCCACTGATAAGTCTCTGACAGAAACTCATGGTATACCTGAGATTTGACAATCTCGCGTCTACGATTTAAAACCAACTGCAAACGGAGCATTAAAGGTGTACCGCTTAATTTTGATCCATTTACGGTAAAGGAACTTGTTGAAGCAGAAATGGCGCTGGTACGTGGAGCTCAATTAGAATTTTCTGAGGACATAGAAAATCTAAAGGCAAATAAGGCACTGGCACCAAATAGCAGAATATCATCATCCATTTATTGATTCCAATAGAATATTGCGTGTCGGAAGTCGCCTGAAACACGATAATTTGTCAATTAATCAGAAACATCCCATGATATTACCATCTTCACATCCACTGACAAAATTAACCATTAAGAAAACTCACATCGATACACTCCACGATGGAGTTAAACTGACTCTGAACCACATTCGAAGAAAATTTTGGACATTACGAGGTACCAACACAGTCAAGGCGTCAATAAATCAATGCGTGAGGTGCTTTCGGTTCAATGCAAAGGAATCCACCCAACTTATGGGACAGCTTCCGGAGGAAAGAGTTAAGTTTGCATGACCATTTACAAATTGTGGAATTGATTACGCAGGTCCAATCAACATAAGATGCACACAAGCCCGAGGCGTAAGGTCGCACATGGCATACATTGCGCTATTCGTTTGCGTGGCAACAAAGGCAATTCCCATTGAACTGACGTTGGATTTAACCACGGATGGGCTTATGGCTGCACTGTGACGAATGATCAGCAGAAAAGGATCTATACATCATCTTTACAGCGACAATGGAACAAATTTTGTGGGAGCTAAAAATATCATCGAAGCAGTGCAATCCAAACTTGCTGAGAAAGGAGTACAATGGCATTTCATTCCACCTGAGCCCCACACTTTGGTGGACTCTGGGAAGCAAGAGTGGACCTGGCCGAAGGTAGTCTAAAAAGATATAAATTAATTCAAAAACTAAAGCAAGATGTTCGCAAGCGTTGGTACGAGGACTACATACATAAACTTCAACAGCGTTATAAGTGGAAGAAGCCAGTAAGGAACTTCACAATTGGTCAGCTAGTACTGCTTACAATATCAAAATGGCCACTGGGAAAAATCATTGAACAACATAGCGGAGTTGATGGCCTTATAAGAGTTGTAACTGTTAAAACAGAAAAAGGAACATACAAACGACCGATAACGAAGGTGTGTTTGCTGCCGAACGAAGAAAATATCATGCGACCTGATGAAAATACAGTGCAACAAACTCAACCGTCCAATCTCAACAAAAGGCTGAGAGACAAAAGACAAGCGCCCATCCTTACTGCCGCCCTGGTTATTCTGTCATTATGTGCAAATAGCATGCCGGGATCTACAACATACACGATAACTCACCCAGAAGCTGGATTATTCATAGAACAAATTGGAACCGCAAAAATTCAACGGGGTATGCTCCGCACGAGCGTTCAGTTTCCAATCACAGACATTATACGTGATCACGAAAACATTAACAAAACGAAGAATCAATTCAGTGAGTTATGCAACAGAGTAACGAAGGTAACATCAGAGAGCCAATGCAATGAATTATGTGATCATATAGAAGAAGAATGGAAGAACATAAACTACATTTTTAAAAGACTTCAAATAACACCACTACAAAGAAACAAGAGAGGACTACTAGGAATCGTGCTAAACTCTATATTTGGAGTAAATGATGAAGTGTACCATGACATTGCAGACCTAGACAACAACCAGAAGGTTCTCATAAAAAACGCTAAGTCTAATACGAATATTATGCTGTCCACCCTGTTCACTGTTAATGAAACGGATGCTAGAATCCATAACAAAATTAACAACTTTACAAAAAAACTCAATGCTGGACTAGCTGAGATCAACAAAATGGAATCATGGTATCGCATGGTTGACGAAAATAAGTTAAATCTTCATGTGACAAATGCCTATCTGATTGCTCTAAGCTTCATGCAAGAAATTGAAACAAAGTACAATAAGCTGCTGAATGCGTATCTTAAACGTAGTCACTTATTTGAGTTCCTGTCGCACAAAAGCATGGAACAAATAATAAGAAAATCTACAGAAAAGCTTGGCTCAGGGATGGAGGTATTGCCAGACCCAATGGATAAACTCGAGATGTCGTTAAATTCGGAGGAGGTATTAGTAACTGGGTATTTCATGATCAGCGATATCAGTGAATATGTTCTTACAAAAACTACAAATGTGCCTGAAAAGATCGATGATCAGACATTTTGTGAAGTACAGATGCAGCAATCAATGTTTGGAGTCAATTAAAATCTACAGAGATATTTTGAAATACCACTGGAAGATATAAGTAAAAGACCAGTGTTAAACAAAACAACATTCATACTACAGCCATCAATATTCCACAGTAAAGAGGAGAGTAAAGATTGCATTATCCAACAGTTGTACAAAAAACTCTCGTTCAAGCGATATCCAACCAGGATCTTAAGATTAACACACACCATGTGGAGATAATTATGGACGCACAATACATGGATGTTCACTACACTAGAGGATACCACTGTATTTCTAATTTGTGGATCATCTAGAGAAGAAGTTGTGCTACATAATACAGGCATTATTCACGTCACTCCAGATTGCGTCATTCAATCAAAATTCATTCGATTGGAAACAAAATTAACAAAGGAAACAAGTGTGACAATGCATTTCAGCAAATCAATAACAACTTTAAATACCTCGATATCAACTCAGATTCCGATCTATTTTTCTAACGAAACTGTCGTCCCATTAAATAAAGATATAATGGAGGTTTCCAACGTGAATCATCGAGAGGCAACCGAAGCACTCAATCGCCTACATGACCACAATTGGAAAACTATTAAAATACACCAGTATTGGACCTTCGGGTTTTGTTCCGTTTTTGCAGTCGTAACAATTATCATCTGCCTATTGGCTGGGTTTCTCAAACAACGAAATAAAAAGAAAACATAAGCGAGAGCTACATTACGTTTGCAACGTACTGTTGGATACCCTTTTTCCCAAAATTTTTGTGTGTGTATGCGTTTGCCTCCCGCAAACAGCCGATGTTTCAGAAACAAAATTCTTCTTAAGCAGACAGAAAAAAATTTAATAACATTAATTTTGTGCGGTGTGATGTTCAATAAATGCTGGCGCAATAAAAAAAGGCGTGCGCCACGCCCAAAGTTAAAAAGTTTTATTGTCAAGGCAATTGTTATGAGCTCAGTGACATTCAATTTTATTCTTGCAGATCGATTTGAACAAAACAAGACAAAACTTAAATTTTTTTAAATTAGATTTGGAATGGAAATAGCGATTATGGGTGTTTTTAACAATTTTTGGACCACACTCTAATACGTAATCAAGGAATATAAATCTAAGTGTTCATCCTTTTTACTTCAAAACTGCGACCAATAGTTGTTAAGAAACGTTAAAAAATTAGTTCATTATACGACTTTTGACGGAAACGCCCCTTAAAAGTGGGCGTGTCTTAAAAATTTGAAGCACTAACTGAGCTTTGATCATTAGTCAGTATTTAGGCATATGTGTAAAACTACAGCTGAATCGAGTAGTTTTTAAACGATCTAACCTGAACAAAGGTATTTTATCAAAATCACGCCTTTAAAAGTGGGCGTATTGAAAAAATTTACACAACAAAATGTAGAGATATATTTTTCAAATAACGAACGGAAAGAAAAGTTTTAAATTGAATATTGGAGGTACCTTAAATTTTTGAGACTACGTTTCTCGTTCTTTCATGAAAAGTGGGCGTAAGCCACGCTTAAAATTCAAAAATTTCTTTTCATACACAAACTGTTTAGTTTCACTTAAGAGACGCAAAACTTTGACTTGCGGATTCATTATAAATACCGTTTATTTACGAAAACAATTTTTTTATAGTTTCTTATGAAAAGTGGGCGTCAGCCACGCCCAAAATCAATTTTTTTGATTTCATACACAAGATGTTTTTGTGCCAGTAATAACCACAAAATTTAATGTTTTTCGCTTAAATATAACAATTGTTATTTTATAAAAACAATATTGATGGTTTTGTATGAAAAATGGGCGTCAGCCACGCCCAAATTGAAATATTTTTATTTGATTGGAAAAAGGTTTACCTAAAGCTTATGTTTGCGAAATTTAAGCGTTATGCAATTACAAAAAACATACTTTAATTTTACCAAATTGAGGTTGTTCATCAAAAATGGTGATTGTGGGCGTGTTTGTGGGCGGATTTTACCGGTTCAAGAACTTAGCCTTACTCTTGAACCAAAGGTTATATATACCAAATTTCAGCTTTTTAGCTCAAAAATTGCGACCTCTAGAGAGTATACATACGGACGGATGGACGGACGGACGGACGGACGGACGGACATGGCTAAATCGACTAGGCTTTTGATTCTGAGTCAGAATATATGAATATACTTTTCTATACCTAACGGTATTATTTCTCTATGTTACAAACTCCACACCAAATACAATATAACCATTCTATGGAATAGGGTATAAAAATCTGCTGACATTGAGTTAGAGACCACAAAAGGACTTCGGAGCACGAGTTCGAAATCAACTGGAGAACAATGCCGGCGCCGGAGGTGGCAAAATGTTGACGATATCAAGAAAAAGTTAATAAGGCAATATTGTGTAAGTCGGCAATGTTGATGATATCAACATTACGCAAATTAAAAAAAATATTGTGTAGGTCAGCTAAAATGCAAGCATTTGTTATGAATGCATTCTTACTGACCTACCTAATAATTATTTTTAATTATTCTGCATTTTGCTCGATCTGACCTAATAAAGAAGTTTTTTGTAGAATTAAGTATAAATAGAATTAAGAATTGGGAAAATAAAGAAATCAAAAATAAGAAGACCAACTGTGTGGTGTTTTACTTAAAATTGTTAGAATCCAAGTGTAAAGGATTTTCAGGCGGTTTAAGAGTCCACAGACAACATACATACATACAGACAAACATAAACACATCCATTTTTATATACAGGGTGATTCACGAGCGTTGTGCCAAAAAGCTAGACCGTGTAGGCTGAGTTGAGACAAGAAAAAAATCATATGGGAGGGGGGGTCTATTCCCCCCCGTTTAGCTTGGAGGGGCAATTTTCTGAAAAATTCACTTATTTTGTAAAAAAAATATTAAAAATCAACGGCTCCGCTTACAACACCGTGTTATACCTTTTTGGAAAGCCAAGCACTTCTTCTTTCATTTTGTTTTTAAGTTAAATTGTTTTAACGAATTATAGTTTAAAAAATATAAATTTGCAAACTCAAAATTTTGAAAAAAAATTTGAAAAAATAATTTTAAAACTAATTTTTTTCAAAATTTTACGTAATTAAGTATTTTTTTCCTCTACCCGAACACCGAACTTGTCGAGTTGTAGAGGCTTAAGTAGGGTCAAAAATTCTTGGGGCTCTGTGTCACTAGAAGAGTCCCGAAAACCAAAGGGTGTTCTCACCTCATCCTCACCCATTCCTTCCCTCCCCTCCTATCCAACATCCATAAATCCCTCCTAATTCACTCCCTCTCCCTCTCCCCCCCCCCCTAATCCAGGGTGTCATGTGACCCGTGCCCATTGGATGGTTTGCAGCCAGGGGGTATACCGGCTGTATTCTAACGGAACCTCTTTGAAACAGGCAAAATCGAAGAGTAAGTGCCTTATCTGCTACAGGGGGTGTTGCAGATGGACCTGATTTCCCCCATAACTCGTGGGACCAAAAATGAATCAAAACAACAATAAAAAACAAAACAACATAAAAACAAAAACAGATGAGACCGGTTCTCCTTTTAAACCGGGCGACAGTACGGCGCCAAAGCTGTCTGGCGTTAGTTCTCCTGCAACATTGTGCAGTGGAGGGGTTGTGGCTACTCATGGCCCCTCTACAAGCGGTGTTCGCAGTGAGGTGAGAGTAGGCAAACATCTCTCTAGGCGTGGGAATGGGACTAAGGACACACCTGGTCTCATCACCACTCCTAAAGCCACAGGGGTTAAACCTCTTCCGAAGGGCGTAGATTTGCAGAGCAGAAGGACTACTAAGGTCAAACCTGGTGGGCCTTCTGCGTCCAGCACCCCGGGGGGTAATCCTCCTCTTAGGAAAGGAAAGCGGAGCATAGCTTCCTCGAAAGTCCTCTACAAAAACCGTCGCAATGCTGAACGGTCTCGACAACTCATAGAAGCAATTCCAGAGAGTGATAGAACCGTCCAGCAGAAAGAAAAATTAAGCTGGGCCTTGAAGGTATTGACCGAGGACATAAAGCCTGTGGACTGTACGTCCAAAAGGCAGAGGTCAATGGAGGAGGCTGCACTGGTTCCCAAAAGACCAAAGGGAAACAAAAGCAACCCTCCCTATCCTTCTGGGCTCATTAAGCAAAAATCTTTCAGCGACGCCTTGAAGGGAAAGATTGTCATCGCCGTTATTGACAGGAGCGATCCAGATGGCACGATCTCGTCCGATAGATTGCAGCTAGTAAAGATGAAGCTCTCGGCTAGCTTCTTAAGTTTGATGCTGGCAAACCCTGGTGCACCACCCATCACTAGTGATGGAGGCTGGTACCAGGGGCATGTCAAACTAGTTGTCTGCGAGGACCAGAGATCGTGTGATCTGTATAGGCTCGCGATCGGTGGTCTTGGGGAAGTATGGCCAGGAGCGAATCTTGAAGTCGTAGCAAAGGAGGATATCCCGAGCAGACCCAGGACTCGCACCTGGATCCCAGCTGAACCCTCCGCGTGGGATGAGATCATCCAGATAATCAGGTTAAGCAAGCCGCATATACCTACTCACAACTGGAAGGTCGCCAAGCTGGATGAGCAGAAGGGTCTTTATAGATGCGCGCTAATTGTGATCAATAAAGAGTCTCTTGCCCATTTGGCAAAGACCCAAGGTGTGATTAGGTATGGGTTTGAATCTATAACCCTAAGGGTTTATAAAAAAGACGAGTTAGAGGCAGGTATTATTCCTCCACATCCTTCACTCTCTGACAACGAGGAGCCTATGTTGGAGGCATCGGCTTCTCCACCCGATAATGTGAGGATCACCTTTCCTTCCATGGGTGAGGAGGCGGATGTCTCTGACTCATCATCCTCTACTGGTAAAACGTTGTCTTCTCTTACCTTTGACGAACAGTTGATAGTAGAGACATACGACTCCCTAAAAGGCTCTCTGAATGAGGATGAACTTCTTGGTTTATCTTCAGACGAGGACCTGAACGACACAGTGGTGGAGGCTTCTCTGCCTGATTGTAGCAACAATGCTGCAGTTAGTTCAGATTAACCTCCAGCACTCCAAAAAGGCTTCGGCCTCACTCCTCCTTCGGCTGACTAACACTGGGGAGGACATAGTCCTGATCCAGGAACCATGGATACACAACAACCAGGTCCGTGGACTCAGGACTCCGGGATACACACTGTATGCATCAGACATAGGTAACTTGAGGTCATGCATTATGGTGAAAAGTAGCATTAAAGTATTTTTACTCCCTAATTTCAGCAACCAAGATATGACTGTCGTAAGGCTAGAGACGGCTAAAGACCATTACTGGCTGGCATCGGCATATCTTGCCCACGACCTACCTATACCGGGTGACAACCTAGATAGGCTGGTCAAGGAAGCTGAAGCAACAAACACTGCTCTCATCATCGGTAGTGATGTCAACGCCCATCATACAGTGTGGGGCAGTTCCGATATAAACAGTAGAGGTGAGTTACTTTTTGATTTCATCTTAAGCACTAACCTTATTGTAAGCAACATAGGCAACGAACCTACGTTTGTTACTAAAACCAGACAAGAGGTACTTGATATTACTCTTGTTTCCGATTTCATCTATTCAAGTATCAAGGATTGGAGGGTGTCACCAGACCATTCGTTCTCTGATCACCGTTATATCCAATTCAAATTAGTAGATGATCCCCCTTGCCAGGTAGCTTTCAGAAATCACAGGAAAACTTACTGGCTAAAGTACAGAGATACACTCAAAAACCTGATAGATTGTAATCTCTCAATACCCCCATGTAATACCCAGGAGCTTGACAAGAAGGTTGATGATCTTACATTGGCCCTCAACAATGCTCTGGCAACCTCTTGTCCTCTTATAACACCAAGAGGCAAGAAGAAGCCTTTCTGGTGGAATACAGAACTAGAACCGCTTAGGAGAAATAGTCGTAAACTGTTTAACAAAGCCAAAAGCTCAAGAAACGAATCGGACTGGGAATCATACAAGAAGTCCCTTCAAAAATACAAAAAAGAACTTAGGAAATCTAAAAGAATGTCTTGGAGAAATTTTTGTGGTAAAATCGAAAATGTCTCTGAAGCATCAAGGCTTAGGAAAATTCTCTCAACAAACCCAGTAGTACCAAGTTTTATGAAAAAACCTGATGGCTCCTGGACGACATCAATCGAGGAATCGCTCAATTTACTACTAGATACCCACTTTCCTGGTAGTTCCTCTGATATCAGTAATATTCACTCTAATAGGTCAAATATTCAAAATATCCCTGAAGGTCTGATCAACAGGGACAAACTGCTTTGGTCACTGAACAGCTTCGAGCCTTTCAAGTCTGCTGGGCCAGATGGCATAATACCCGCTGAACTACAGAAATCTTCAGATATTATTCTGCCTGTGTTGGAAAATATTATGAAAAGCTGTTTGGAACTGGTTCACATTCCCCGGTCATGGAGAGAAGTTAAAGTAGTGTTCATACCAAAAGCGGGAAAAAGCTCCCAAACCAACCCTAAAGATCTAAGACCCATAAGCCTATCATCATTCCTTCTGAAAACCTTAGAACGTCTGATTGATATATATTTACGCAATAACATTGATACTAAACTTTTGTCGATGTCTCAACATGCTTACTGCAAAGGGAAATCGGTAGAAACTGCGCTACATTCACTTGTCCGCACTATCGAATACTCCCTCCATCACAAGGAATACACAATGGTGGCTTTCCTCGATATAGAAGGTGCTTTTAACAACGTCGACACATCTGCAATCGCTAATGCACTCTCAGGTCTGAAGGTAGATGGCTCACTTGGTAAACTGATCGACCAAATGCTGATAAGTAGGGTGATCAACTCAAAACTGGGTGTAACACCCGCAAGACGATCTGTTAGTAGAGGTACGCCACAAGGTGGTGTCCTATCTCCACTCCTTTGGAATTTAGTGGTAAATGAACTGTTAATAATACTGGAAGAGGGGGGATTCAATGTGATTGCCTATGCGGATGACATTGCTATAGCCGTTTCAGGAAAGCATCTCAGCACCTTATGTGAACTTCTTCAATCTGCACTCAATAAGCTCACAAATTGGGCAAGTCGTTGTGGACTAGGTGTTAACCCCCACAAAACTGAACTTGTCCTCTTTTCAAGGAAATATAAAATTCCACACGTCGACCCTCCATCTATTAATGGTATAAGTCTTATATTCTCTGACGAAGCAAAATACTTGGGTCTTATTTTGGACAAGAAATTAAGCTGGAAACCCAATATACAAGAAAGAGTAAGGAAAGCCACAGTAGCCCTTTTCTCTTGCAAAAAAGCCATCGGCAATAAATATGGTTTAGAGCCCCATGTTATGCATTGGCTATACACATCGGTGATAAGACCGATTCTCACTTACGGGGTGGTCGTCTGGTGGCCTGCACTAGACACAGCGTCGAATAGTGCTAAGCTCAGTAAAGTCCAACGTACCGCCTGCCTGTGTATAGGCGGTGCGCTGCGCACTACTCCCTCTGCAGCGCTAGAAATACTATTCAACCTGTTTTCAGCAAACAAACCGCTGCTTGCTCAGCAATTCGCCTGTAGGCGATCTCTCAATGGAAAAATAATAATTATGGCCATGCTAACATACTGAACACCTTCAGTATCCCCCAAAGTAACATAGACTACTCCACATCCCAACTTCATTTTGATAAAAACTTCCAGGTAAGCATACCCTCTAGATCACTCTGGGAGGATAATGCCTTCCAGGACGACGATCAAATTCAGTTTTTTACCGATGGGTCGAAAACAAATGATGGGGTGGGGGGAGGTGTATACTCTAATAGACTAAATCTTAGTCTCTCCTTCCGTCTACCAAACCATTGTAGCGTGTTCCAGGCGGAACTAATGGCAATTAAGGAGGTTTTATCTTGGCTTAAAGAAAACGTGATATCTTCTAAGGATATCATCATTTTCTCTGATAGCCAAGCCGCGCTGAGGTCCCTGGATTCCATCTCCTATACCTCTTAAAGAGCTCTCGACTGTCGATCATCTCTTAGATGACGGAACAGTTTAACATTCACCTCTGCTGGGTGCCAGGGCACAGAGATATTCCAGGGAACTGTAAGGCCGACGAACTTGCCAAAAAAGGAACAACACTACCTTTATTAACTGAACACAGTTACCTGGGTATTCCCATCGCTACATGTAAACTTTTGCTAAGGCAAGAAGCTATGGATAGAACTAATCTAAGGTGGACAAGTGGCAACACATGTCTAGCGACAAAACGGATTTGGCCAAAGCTGGATTCGAATCGCTCTAAGACTTTGATCTCTCTGAGCAGACGGCACATTAGCTTCATTATAGGTGTCATTACAGGACACTGCCTCATAGGTAGACACGCCATAAGACTTAGCGTGTTCGCAAACGACTTTTGCAGAAGTTGTATGGACGAAGAGGAGGAAGAGACAATTGCCCATCTTCTTTGTACATGCCCTGCACTAGCTCACAAAAGGAAACTCCATCTGGGAGCATACTTCTTCAACGATAGTAGTGATCTGTCTAACGTGGACACTAACTCTCTTTTAAAATTCATTAGAAGCGCAAACTGGTTCTGAGTTACTAGGGGGAAACACCCCAAACTCGTGGTATCACAACGGTCCTCTTATGGACTAAGTGTGTTGGTCTTTTCAGCCAACAGCCACTTTAACCTAACCTAAGTATAAATTTTGATCTCAGAATTCAATGCTCCCATTATTCTATAATCCAACACTGGAAACCGTATGGCTCTACGACTTTTTGTTGCCAAGGTATTCAAAAATAACCGAACCTACTTCTTCACAAAAACAAGAAAATCTAGCCTTAGGGATGGCACAAGTGATCATTTAGCCAATTTTTTCGCGTTTTTGTGAAGAAGTAGGTTCGGTTATTTTTGAATACCTTGGCAACAAAAAGTAGTAGAGCCATACGGTTTTCAGTGTTGGATTGAAAATTAATGAGAGCATTGAATTATGAGAACAAAAATTATACCTAATTACGTAAAATTTTGAAAAAAATTAGTTTTAAAATTTTTTTTTCAAATTTTTTTTTAAAATTTTGAGTTTGAAAATTTATATTTTTTAAACTATTCGTTAAAACAATTTAATTTAAAAACAATATGAAAAAAGAAGTCTTTGGCTTTCCAAAAAAGTAGAACACGGTGTTGTAAACGAATATACAAAATAAGTCAATTTTTCAGAAAATTGCCCCTCCCGGCTAAACGGGGGGGAATAGACCCCCCCTCCTATACGATTTTTTTCTTGTCTCAACTTAACCTACACGCTCTAGCTTTTTGGCACAATGCTCGTGAATCACCCTGTATATTTGCTCTGTAGTGTTTGCTTTATAATTGTATTAAAGAACACAAAATAAATAATACTTGGTCACAAAAATTTGTTAGCGCGTTAATAAACAAATATTATAATATAATTTACTTTTCAATTCTCATTAAAATTGTTTTAATTTGTTTAACAAAATGAGTCGCGATCTAAGAGCCAAATCGTCCAGTGAAGATTCAGCTGAAATGTCACTTTCGGACTTAGCTAACCTAGTGTTCTGAAAAAAACCTAAGTAAATTAATTGATGAAAAAGTAAATAATTTGCACAAAAAAAAATAACAGCCAAATTTGACAATAAAATACGTGATTTAGAAAAAAAAGTGCTCTGATCTTGATAATAAGCTTACTATTGTAAACGAAATGCTGGATAAAAAATGCTCTGACCTTGAACAACAATTGGTGTCTGTTAATACTCAAATGCAGATTACTCGTACCAAGTCACTCATTTATGAATGCAAACAGTTTTCTTGTGATCTTATTATGAAGAACGTTCCTCATAAGCCAACAGAAGACCTAACCAAAATGTTTATTAATTCATTCGCAATGATAGGGTGGGAATCAGAGGTGGTGGTGTTGGAATTTACTACAAATCCTTTCTAAAATCAAAAGTTATTCTAAAATCTATTGGTACTTTTGTTGAGTATTTATTTATTGAGTTGAGTTATTTGTCTGAAAAGTGTTTGGTTGGTTGTGTCTATAATCCACATTGTAGTAACGATATGACCGTTTTGTTTGACGATTTAACTAATATTTGTACACATTACTCAGATATAATTATATGTGGTGACTTCAATAATAACTTGCTTATTAATGACAGTGTAAGTAAATCTTTTCGTGACTTTGTAGCCTCTATAGGACATGAATTTGTTAATACAACGTACCCCAACCCCACCCATTTCTCTATTCATTGCCCTACATTAATTGTCAACTAGAGTTCGCCCCGTGGTCGAAATTCGACCATTTCTCATTTTTTTTTTTTTTTTTTTTTTTGCTTCATATATACATTCGCTGTTTCCTTACATGGTCCCCTTTCAGAATATATATAGGTTTGGCATATTTGTTTTGATTATGACAGAAAAAAAGGGTGGAAACTGGATTTTTGAACTCCGTATTAATATATATGATTTTATTGTGTCGAATATAGGCAATGTGATACAATTTGACCAATTGTCGAATTCTGGAATCTCTCCTCACGATCTTATTTTTATTACTTATAATATTATATTTGGTGAGCAGCCAACTGCTCAGGTTTTTGAATTTAGAGACTATAGAAGTATAAATATGGACTACTTGTATCGTGATGCTCAGTCTTCTGATTGGGTTGGTTGTGAATATTTTCCAAGTGTAGATGAAAAATGTAATCACTTTTCGAGTATTCTCAATACATTGTTTGACAACCATGTCGCATTAAAAATATTTACAATATCTAATAAAAATAAAAATTGGTTTACTCCCTCTGTTCGAAAGCTTATGAATCTCCGAGACAAAGCATATGCAAAGTGGAAATCCAACCGCAACGTCGTTTCAAGAGGCAATTATGTGCACTTAAGAAATCTGGTCATTGTAGCCTTAAGAAAAGAAAAAACTGCTTTTTTTCTCAAAAAATTCGATACAAAACTCTCTCCTTCTGAGTTATGGAGAAATCTCAAAAAATTCAATGTGGTATCGAGATTCAACCCCATATGTAGTTCCAGCCCTGACGTACTGAATAAATTCTTTGTTGATACATGTTCTATTAACTCGTCTAATCAACCACTGTTAACCAGTGTTGGCAAGTAAGTTACACGAAGTAAGTTACTCGTTTAGTTACGCGTAACTAATATGAATTAGTTACGCCCAATATTTGTCGTAACTAATGTAACTAATGTAACTAAATGTAACTAACTATAACTAAATAAAACTAACTCCAACTTAATAATAAAAAATAAAAAAAATCACATTTCATCCTGAATCCCAATCGACTATTGACATAATTCTTTTATAAGCAAGTGCAACGGCAACCTGGCAAGGAATATATATTGAAATTAATATGTTCCTGATGAAAAGGAAATCTAATAAAATATTATATTCTTGGAGCATACAATAGATTTTTACTTACATTTGAAGTTTTCCCTTCTTTCTTGAGACTCCTGGACATTTCTTTGTTTATTGTGATTTATTTTTGTATGGTAAATTCAGATTTAATCTCAGATTTGGTCTCAAATTTCAGATTTAGCTCGCCCAAAGGAAATCAAACGAGATCTATTTTGTTTTATTATTTTGAAATTTTTTTTTGCAGAAATTCAGTAATTTAAAAATGTATTCCTTGCTAGGTTGGCGTTGCCACAGCTGGCAGCTGGCCCAGCTTTGCCCTAAAACAGTGTAGTCAATCGTCATTCGATCGGGTTTGTGGACGGAACTTCTAACTTTCAATTTAACATAAAATGTGAGTTTTTGTATTTGAAAAATTCTATTAGTTATAGTTAGTTACATTTAGTTACAATTAGTTACATTTAGTTACATTAGTTACATTAGTTACATAAGTTACATTAGTTACGTGTAACTAATTAAAATTTCAAAGTTACGCGTAACTATCCAACACTGCTGTTAACTGATGCTCGCCTTATAAATAGTTTTTATATCACGAATGTCACTGAATCTGAAGTTATTTTTGCCATTAAAGAAGTAAAAACTTCTTCTATTGGTTCTGATGGAATTTCTCTAAAAATTTTCAAATATGTGCTCCCTTTTGCAATAAAGTCTCTCACACACATTATGAACCACATCTTAACTACTTCAGTCTTTTCGACTGTGTGGAAATCGGCGATAGTTCATCCGATTCCCAAAAAGATTCGAGTAAATATGAAATGTGAAGATTATCGTCCGATAAGCATTCTACCTTGCCTTTCAAAAATAACCGAAATCGTTTTAAAGAAGCAAATCGTTTCTTTTATTGATAATAATAATCTTCTCACACATTTTCAATCGGGATTTCGTAAGTACCATAGTTGTAATACAGCTTTATTAAAAATAACAGATGACATACGTGAACGTTTTGATAAAAACGAGATTATATTTTTATGTCTCTTGGATTTTTCAAAGGCCTTCAATTCCATTGATTTTAATATTCTTCATAACAAACTTATTGTACAGTATGGGTTTAGTGCATCCGCTGCATCACTAATCCTTAATTTTTTGTCTGGAAGAACGCAAAAGGTAAAGACAAAAGCTGGGTCTTCAGGGCTTTTGCATTTATATTCGGGAACCCCAAGGTTCTATTTTGGGGCCACTGCTCTTTTCGTTATTTATCAATGATATCGTTTCAGTTTGTAATCATGTTAACACACATATGTACGCTGATGATGTACAGATTTATATTTCGCGACGAATAGGGCTTCTTATGGATGCTGTGTAGTGTGCACTCCAGCCCTCTACATTTTTCTCAACCTCATCTGCATTCATTCATTGCATTTTCCCATACACTTGACCATCAACAAATAGCGTAATATGTATATTCCTCCATATGATATTCCCATAAGATAGCCTCAATATTTCTCACCATCCAATTTTCCAAAGTAAGGCATCAAATTACATACCTACAAATTTGTCGTCACCATATATGCCGACTCCAAAACCGCGCCAGCCTAAGCATTCAAATTATGAGTAAGGGAAATCCAATTTCCAAAGTCCAAAGCATTGCACTGCTATTGCGGGCACTAAGGGAAATCCCAAACTAAATAAAATGCTGATAGTGCTGGTGGAGTTCAATGTTCAATCGCATAGCAGCGAGGTGACAAATGACATTTTCTGACACTCATTTGTTTGGACTAGAATTTGTATTGCAAAAGAATTGGAATTTGTGATGACTATTGACATGGTAAAAGAATGAAGAAATTCAAGTGGAATTTCTTTGGGATTATCAATATGGAAAGGAGTGCATTTTTGGTAATTTTTAATAGTTCAAAGAGCGTTGTGCCAAAAAGCTAGAGCGTGTAGGTTGAGTTGAGACAAGAAAAAAATCGTATGGGAGGGGGGTCTATTCCCCCCCCCCCGTTTAGCCGGGAGGGGCAATTTTCTGAAAAATTGACTTATTTTGTAAACAAAAAAATATTAAAAATCAACGGCTTCGTTTACAACACCGTGTTATACCTTTTTGGAAAGCCAAAAACTTTTTCTTTCATTTTGTTTTTAAATTAAATTGTTTTAACGAATAGTTTAAAAATTTAAATTTTCAAACTCAAAATTTTGAAAAAAAATTTGAAAAAATAATTTTAAAACTAATTTTTTTTTAAATTTTACGTAATTAAGTATAATTTTTAATCTCAGAATTCAAAGCTCCCATTAATCTTTAATCCAACACTGAAAACTGTATGGCTCTACGACTTTTTGTTGCCAAGGTATTCAAAAATAACCGAACCTACTTCTTCACAGAATACTTTTTCGAACCAAACGTTTTGACTATAAGAAAAAGACCTTCGCCAAAAATGGCAACAAAAATCAGTCTAAGTGATATAAATAATATCGTGCCGGTGTTCGATGGTAACCCGGATGCTCTAAACCGCTTTATCTCTTGCGGAAACACACTGTTTTCTTTCATCACGGATGAAACACAGCACTCACTATTCTTGTCAGTGGTCCAAACAAGACTACAGGGTGCTGCATTTGACTATATCCAATATAAGACCATTCCCATATGGAAGGATCTTATAGCGGAACTAGAGTCACAATTCAAAGAGACCAAATCTAGACCATCTGCACAAAATGAATTGGTTAGTGCGAAACAAACACCAAAAGAATCAGTTAAAGATTTTGGAGACCGGGTGGTTAATTTACTTCTCGCCCTCGATGCAGCGACATGTAGCTCCATAGAAGACAAATCTGTTAGAGACTACTTAATTACTGAAAACAGAACTATGGCTATTCGTTGTTTCGAGGACGGACTGAGAAATTGAAATTTAAAATTGCTTGTAAAAGCACACAATGCCACAGATCTAAAAACGGCAATCTCATATGCGATAATTCAATCACCACGTTTGGAGAATGAACCCCAAGTACCAAATTCTAGAAACTTCAATCTCAGGCCCACTTGTTCAATATGTGGAAAACTTGGCCACACTTCCGCTTCTTGTTTCCTTCGAAATGGTCAGAACCGACCACCTATTTGCCAAACCTGTGGTAAAACAGGTCACGTCTCGTCAAGTTGTTACAGGAACAACAATCTCCCCAATTTTGCTCCCCAACAAAATATTAAAAGGGAAGTACACTTCGCTAGGTGTACATATTGCAATGGGATTAATCACTCCCAACATAATTGTAGAACGCGGTTGTCGCATTTAAGAACGAAAAACCAACCTGCACAAAACAACAATCCCTTCCGGGAAGAACGTTTTGACAGGCAACCTTTCTCGAGACATGACACCAGACATCATGTTACGAGACAAAATTACGAGGGTAACCTCAATAAAAACTATTATCAGTCGGAAAACGACATCACTCGGGAACTGGACAGCGGCAGTTCCTCCCGAGTACTAACAACTGCCGACGTACACCGTACCCCGATATAAATTTTAGCATGGCCGTATCATTCTGCACTGGATACTCAGAGCTGGTGATACGAATCAAAGTCAATGCTAAAGATGGCACATTTTTAATTGACACAGGCGCAGATATAAGCCTGATAAAATCAAAAATAATTTGTTTAGATATAGAAAAAAATAATGTTGACTGTATAATATCAACAATTGCCGGTGATGCTTTCAGTACGTTATGCAAATCTCCTGCTGTACTAGTGTTCGAAACTGATGAACACACCATTTCAATTAAAAACACTTTTCAAGTTCTCAACAATGAGATTAACCTCCCATTTGATGGAATAATAGGGAATGACTTTTTATCAAAGTATAACTCAAAAATTAATTACGAAGAAAAACAATTAGAGCTAAAATTAAAAAAAGGAGATACGATTTTGCCCAAAACTGATGTTGAAGAAATAACCGAGAAGCGGAATAAAACTGCTACACCTTACGAGGTGGTACCTACGGGTAAAATCGGCAGAGAAGAAAACAAGGATGCCAATCAAAGGTCTAATAATAGTAAGTTCGAGCCAGCAAATTTAACATTTGGAACTGGATCTGAATCCGATTGTCTACGGGCCGGATCAGATAACTTAATATCTAATGACTATAGGCTAGACACCTTAAATAACTTCGATTTCAACTCTGAACAAAACTTCAATCTCAATAATATAAATAATAAGAAAAAGAACAAAAATAAAAATAACCGAGCAGACAGTAAGACTGAGATCAAAAGAATTTCAGCAGACAGTGAGACTGAGGAAAATTTATATAACCCAGCAGAAAATAAGACTGAGGAAAAATTTAAAGAAAATATAAAAAATAATAAAATTATATTAAAATCTCGGGCGCAACAAGTAATAAGTATTTTCACTCTAATAACAATAACGATATAGTCATAGAAAAACAAGAAATTTCACCTGGCTTATATATAGGCGAAACAGTTACCCAACAACAAAAATCTAGAATAAAAGTGTTAATAATGAATATCTTAGACTCTGATCAGGAGGTTGAATTAGATAAAATAAAGGTTAAATATGATAAACTCGACGATTTCAATACTGTCGATACAAAAAATTTTAATAACCCATTAGAAAACAGGCTTAAAAAATTAGAATTACTCTTAGAATTTCAGCATTGTAATCCTGATGAAAAAAAATCAATTTTAAAGATTTGTCGTGAATACAACGACCTCTTTTACTTAGAAGGCGATCACCTTACGCATACTAATACTATGCGTCATAAAATTATAACTGCAGAGGGAAAACCACCCCTCTAAACAAGACCTTATAGACTTCCAGATAGCACAAAGCAAGAAATCCATAAGCAGGTAAAGGAAATGCTAGACGATGGAGTAGTACAACCAAGCAATAGTCCATGGAATTCACCCTTACTACTTGTTCCAAAGAAATCTGGACAAGATGGGACCAAAAGATGGAGAGTCGTAGTCGATTTCGGAAAGTTAAATGAACTTACTGTCGGTGATGCTTACCCTCTACCCAACATAACTGATATTTTAGATCAGTTGGGAAGAGCAAAGTATTTCAGTACGCCAGACCTTGCAAAAGGTTTCCATCAAATCCTCATGGATAAAAAGGACAAATCCAAAACAGCTTTTAGTACCCCGTTCGGACATTATGAATACAATCGTATGCCGTTCGGTCTGAAAAACGCTCCTGCTACTTTTTAAAGGCTTATGAATAATGTGCTCATGGGAGATGGGACTCCAAGGTATTGAATGTTTTGTGTACGTAGATGACATAGTCATTTACGGTTATGATCTTAAAGATCACAATACTCGACTCATTAAAGTTTTAAATCGCCTTCGAGAAAACAATCTTAAACTCCAACCGGAGAAATGTCATTTTGTTAGGAAAGAACTAACCTATCTGGGACATGTCATCTCAGAGGATGGGATTAAACCAAACCCTGAAAAAACTAAGGCTGTGAAAACTTTTCCAGTACCTAAAAAACCTAAAGACATTAAATCTTTCCTAGGTTTCGTCGGATACTACAGAAAGTTTATACCGAATTTCGCTGAACTTGCAAAACCTTTAACTAGATTATTAAAGAAAAGCGTTTCTTTCCAATGGGATGCCTTTTGCGATGAAGCATTTCGGGCTTTGAAAGAAAATATCATTAATCCTCCAGTTTTGACATATCCAGATTTTAGTCAAGAATATCTGGTAACGACTGATGCAAGAGCCGTCTTATCGCAAGGTCCTATCGGCCACGATAAGCCTATTTTCTTTGCTAGTCGAACTCTTAACGACGCAGAAACTCGTTATACTACCTCTGAAAAATAATTACTCGCAATCATTTATGCTCTGAACCAATTTCGACCATATATTTATGGCAGAAAATTCACCATTATAACTGACCACAGTTCGTAACAATGGTTAATTGGACGAAAAGACCCCACTTCCAGACTAATAAAATGGAGAATTCTTCTAGAAGAGTATGAGTACACTATAGTTCACAAGAAAGGAAAATATAATACCAATGCAGATCTCTAAGTCGTATAACAAGCAATACCGAAAATAAAGTCTTGGTAACGACCAGAAATCAAAAAAGAATTCTTGAACAAAAACCCAATGAAAATAATGACATAACAGTTGAAGAAGATGAAATACAAATAGAAGAACCTCAAGTTATAAACAATGTAATATTCAAAAAAGAGTCTATATTTCTTAACAATAAAGTAAAATTTAAAGCATTTCTTCTACCCCTAGTAGAAACCCCAGAAGAAAAAATACTAAAAAATCGTATATCCAATTTATCAAAACCCAACCTAGGTCAAACGCCCACATTTTATCTGAAAGAAACAAATACTACAGTTATTGTCACTGTTCTACCATTACCAATACGAAGTTTGTCAGACCAAAATATCATAAAAGATAATCTGAAAAACATCATTAACAAAGTTATCCAAGAAAACATAAAATCCATTGCATTATCCTTACCAACAAATAGTCAAACTCAAGACAAATTAAAAATTTTAATAACTGAAACTCTATCACAATTTAATTTTACAACATATGTTCATACCGATCCACGAAAGTATATAGATAAAATTGATGATATAAACAGAATACTACATGAAAACCACGAATCACCTTTTGGCGGTCACCAAGGAATCAGCAGAACGGCAAAACGAATAAAATAAAATGCACGACTGGGTCGCACGTACTTGCTCTGTTGGTGCAATAGTACGATGAAAACAAACTTTTCGATCAATAAGAACAATTCATTTTTGAAAAATTTGGTAAAAACCAAAAAATTTGGCTAAAACTGGAAAACTCGATATACGGAAGCTAACGTTAAGAAACTTTTAATATTTAAAATTGTTGGGTGTTCTAAATGATACAAATGTCCACTTATGGCCAAATTAATAATACTGTTAAAAGCAATTTCCGCTATTATCATGTATAGCCAAAAACTAAAAATGCAGTTTTGTTTGAAGTATTCTATGTATGTTACATAAAAAGTTTCATAAAAATCGGGGGAGCCTTTTTTGAGTAAATTAGGAAAAATGAAAAAATTGGCCAAAATCTAGTGGCTCTTTGTATTGGAGCCACCATTTAAAAAAGAGAAAATGAAAAAAAATCAATGCCATCTGATAGGAAGCTGTAAGGAACTATACCAAACAAAGTTTGATTGAATTCGATGCAACCGTTGACAACTTATGGCCATTTGAAAAAAAAGCCGTTAAGAGCAGATCTCCGTTATTTGCATTTTAAGCCAAAAACTAAAAACGCAGTTCTCTTTAAAACACTAAAAGAATATAACACACAAAGTTTAATCAAAATCGTTAGAGCCATTTTCGAGAAAATTAGAAAAAACCAAAATAAGTTGGCTAAAACTCAACGGCTCGTTGTATGGAAGCCACCGTTTAGAAAGGCTTCAGTGAAAAATTTACTAAACCATCCTATAGAACACTATGAAAAACTATGTCAAACAAAGTTTGCGTTGATTCAATCAAGCCGTTGTGAACTTATGGCTATTTGAAAAAAAGCCGTTAAAACATGATTTTCGTTACGACCATTTGAGCCAAAAACAAAAAACGCAGTTTTGTTAGAAATGCCTAAAATAAGCTAAATTTTAAATTTAATCAAAATCGTTAGAGCCGTTTTCGAGAAAATCCAAATTGAAAAAAACCGTTACTTGAAAGGTACCAGTTTGAGCCGGGCTAAAACAAAATAAAAAAAACCTCGACAATGGTTTTTCTTCAAACTGCTATATACCAAGTTTGAAGAAAATCCGTCAAGCTGTTTAGGCTGTAGCATGACGTGAAAAAGCGCACATCCGCACATCCGCACATCCGCACAGTCGCACAGACAGACCGACGGACGGTATGGTGAAAACCACTTTTTTGGGCTTCTCTATCATCGTAATGTCATGTTTGATTAAAACCTCGATTTTTTTTTTCTGCACGAAATCAATACTTGCCCTATAGAGCAAGTAAAAATATTATTAGTGGCCAACTATTACAACAGATGTAAGAAAACACATACAAAAGTGTGCGTCATGTCAGAAAAACAAATTGTCGCGATTCAACAAGATTCCCATGAAAGTAACCACTACCAGTAAAACACCTTTCGAGCGTATAGCTCTTGATATAGTAGGTCCATTACCTACAAGCTACGAAAGCAACAAATACATTTTGACGTTTCAAGATGATTTAACGAAATTTTCAGAAGCAATCCCTGTACCTAATGCAGAAGCAACAACTATAGCTCGCATGCTAGTTTAACGTTTGGTATGCAGATTCGAAATTCCAGAGTCAATTCTTACAGACCAAGGAACGAACTTCTTAAGTAACTTATTTAAAGAAATTTGCAAAATTCTAAAAACAAGAAAGTTACAAACAACTCCATACCATCCGCAAACAAATGGTGCGTTAGAACGAAGTCATAGAACGTTAGCGGAATATCTAAGACATTATACTGACCGAGATACATTGAACTGGGATACATAGTTGCCATACGCTATGTTCGTGTACAACACTACACCCCATAGTAGTACAACGTACACGCCGTTCGAACTATTGTATGATTACCCAGCGCGTATATCAAATTCTGTAACTCAAACTCCTCAAATACAGTATAACTATGATAACTATGCTAATGAACTAAAAAGTCGTTTGAAGCACGGATACAAAATTGCTCGAGAAATACTATATGAAAAGAAGAAACAAAAGAAAACTTATTACGACAAAAATGTTAAAATAAAAAATTTCAAAATTGGTGACAAAGTACTAATGAAAATTCAAGCTCGACAAAACAAACTTACACCATTATGGGAAGGCCCGTACATTGTAACAAACATCATTTCCGACGAAAATACCGAAATAAAAATAAACAAAAAGACAAAAATTGTACACAACAACGACTTAAAATCCTTCACGGAATAACGTTCACAAAAATCTTTATCATTTACATATATGCAACGACAACGTCACTTCCCATACCCTACAAGGTACAGCAATCATAGAAATTTTAGGTAATTGCTACCTCAAAAACAAAGATATGACAATCTTTGCATCAGGTGAAAATTCCACGACTTTTACAAATTTTTACATTCCCCCTTTGAACATTTTAAAACTTTTAATACACACGTCCCAAAACATTTCCAATATCCCTGGAACTCTAGCGATTTTAAAATTCTCCAATCATGATGATCTTAAATTTATTTCCCAAAAGATAAGCGAGTTAAAAGCAGACGAAGACAAACCTTTAACAAATTTAAACGAACACCACGTTCACCACTACATACTCACATATACGATCATAATTTATTATAATTTTGATATTGGCCTGTTTCAAAAAAGTCCGAACCTACAAATTAAAAAATAAAGCAAAACGATCAAACACAATTAATGAAAAAATACAGGCAATACAAACTGAACACCCAACAAAAAACGGTAACCGAACACCAGAATTAGTGTTTGGTATATAAATATGTAAATTTAATTTTCTTGTTCGAAAGACGTTTAAAACAAAAAACTTAAAATACAAAATATATATGTATATCTATGTCATACAAAAATGTATGTCAGAATTATTATTGCACAAAAAAAAAAAAGAGAAGAACAAATTTTGTTAATACTTCAATTACACTTACAATGTTAACATTATTCTAATCTATATATTCTCAATTAGTTTAAAGATACTATTTATTTTATGCATATATATACAATCATAGTTATTTCATTTCATAGTTTATTTTCTATTTTGTAATAATATAACCTTTAAGCAGCAAAATGTAAACAAAATTGTTCAACCTATATGTAATGCATTTGTATAATTTAATTTATTACTCTTATATTCATGTACAGAAAATTGACATTTTACAGATCAATTTTCTTTTTCTTACACTATCAGTTCTCGAGAGTAAGAAGCTTATATCAAGCATTAACTTACAATCAGAGATTAGCCAACACATATTATGTGCTCACTGGCTACATCATTTAGTGCAGGTGTTAGTTGTTAGTAAGCAAAATATACAAATAGCATAACACAAGCACACAAAAATAAACAAATACATTTTTACAAAATAGATACAAAAACATTAAGAACATACTAAACATAAACTATAAGCGTGGTGCACTGGTTTTAAATGTTTTTTTTAGACAGGATTTACTAATATTAAAATCAACAATACTTTTATTAGAGTTGAAAAGTTTGCACATGCGGGTAAGAGGTTCATTCATGCCATAATTAGTACGGTGTTGGGGGCAATGCAATAGCTCTAATCTACGAAGATGATGAGCCCCTCCGCGATAGTTAAAACCTACACATGATAGAAGATCGGGTGAGTCCAAAGATCCCGTTAAAAGTTGGTGAATAAAAATAACATCATTGTTAGTACGCCTTTGTGACAAAGTTTGAATCTGTAGAAGTTGAATCCGGTGTTCGTAAGGTGGGAGGTTGTATGGATCTGCCCAGGAGAGACCTTTTAAAGCAAATCGAATAAAACTACGCTGAACTGCCTCTATCCTAGACTTATGAACTTCGTAGAAGGGAGACCAAACCTGTGATGCATATTCTAGATGGGGGCGAACATGACAGTTATATAAAGCTAGGGTTACATAAGGATTTTGAAATTCCTTCGACCATCTTTTAACAAATCCCAACATGGAATTAGCTTTTTTAACAATAGAGTTGATGTGTTCCGTGAAACTCAAGTCTGGGCTAAAGTTAACTCCCAGATCTTTAAAAATAAAAACGCGATGCAAAGCTTGTTGTGAAATGTAATAGCCGTGTGTACTTGGCACCCGTTTCCTTGAAAATGTCATTGTCTGACATTTCGCTGGATTCAGGCTTAAACAATTCTTGCTACACCAGATAGCAAATCTGTCGATGTCGGCTTGCAATTCTACGCGGTCATTAGCTGAGTTAATAGATTTGAAAATTTTCATATCATCAGCGAAAACAAGGATCTCACTAGAATGAATACACGAAGTTACGTCATTGATAGCGAGTATAAACAGTAACGGACCAAGATGGCTGCCTTGCGGGACTCCTGATTTTGCTGGGAAAGGGTTAGAAAACGAATTTCTGAACTTAACTATGTATGATCTGTTTCGGAGATATGAATATATCCAATTAACAAATCCTACAGGGAAACCTAGAGCTTTCAATTTGAAAATGATGGTATCATGTGAGAGTTGGTCAAAAGCTTTTGAGAAATCTGTGTAGATACAATCGAGCTCATGCCCACTCTCTAATGCTTTTGAGCACTTATTCATAAAGGTCAATAAGTTTGTGACAGTAGATCGCTTCTGCATAAAGCCGTGTTGTTGATGGCAGATTAAATGTTTGCAGAAAAACGTTATGCTATCACAAACTACTTGTTCGAAAAGCTTTGGAATAGAAGACAGTTTAGAAATCGGTCTGTAGTTGGTGATATCGGACTTATTACCCTTTTTGAAAACGGGAGTAATGAATGAATCTTTCCATACTTGAGGAAATTTACCGGACTTAAGGGATAGCTTGAAAAGGAATTGCAACGGAGAAGCTAAAACGGAGGAACATTTTTTTAATATTATAGGACTAATGCCATCAGGTCCGGGAGAGTAATCATCTTTCAGCAATGAAAGATAATGCAAAGCTTTATCATTATCAATTTGGATGTTGTTAAAAGTGGCTTGGGGGAAATCAGGGGAGTAGTAAAAGAAATCAAAGTCTATATTGACAGGATTTTCAATAAAGGACTTACTGAAATGCTTTGCAAACGCATTGCATATCTCAGGTGAGCTTATCAAAGCCGAATCTTTGTAAACAAAGTTCACTGGATACCCATCAGACTTCTTCTTTAAATTTACAAACTTCCAAAATCTCTTTGGATCAATCTTCAACGAAATTTCCATTTCCTTTACATATGCTGCATATAGGTTTCTGGAAAGTAAATTAAACTCTTCAAAAAGTGCAAGGAACGCATTCTGATCAGAAATTGAAAGACTTTTAATGTAAGACTTCCAAGCCTTGTTCCGTTTGTTGCGTAGAGATTTAAGCTCTTTCGTGTACCACGGATGGCTGGAGTTGATATTTTTAGATATCTTAAGAGGAATTGAGTTTATCAAGCAGCTATTGAAAATTTCGTAGAATTGAGTAACTGCGTCGTCAATGTTAGAGCAAACATGAATATTCGAAATATTAGAAGCACTCAAATTGTCGTAAAGTAATTGAAAGTCAGCTTTACGGAAATCAAGTGAATAAGAAGAGTCTTCGGCATTACTGTTATTAAGTAAATTGCTGCTCATATCAAAAAATATATCCAATGGGGGATGGTAGGAGTCTACGTTAGAAATGGCAGAGGTAGATTCTACCACTACCGTACTAACAGCGTCAGAAGAAAAGACTAAATCGAGAATTCGATTTCTACAATTATTAATACAGCTTACTTGCTGTAAATCAGTAGAGGTTATATTGTCCAAAAGCAGAAGTTCCTGTTGCGAAGAAGTTAAGGAAGCTTCTAAATAGGACTCGTCTTCTGAAGGGGTCCAAGTAATGTTAGGTAAATTGAAGTCACCCAACAATAAAATATTGCTATTTAAGCTGGCAATATCAATCATATGATCAAGGATTAACGATAGCTCGGCAAAAACTGACGCAGAACTTTTCGGTGGAATATAAACATTAATAATAAAAAGATCATTTGATTGAAACGAACACAAATGAGTTCAATTGAAACATTAAAGGGTAAAGAGACAAGGGAAGATGAGATGCAATTGCGAACAGCAATCAATACACCACCGCCCACTTCCTTCGGCTTATCCACATGACGGTCCTTTCTAAAAACAGAAAACTCATCGTCGAAAATTTCTGTGTTCAAAAATGAATTATTGAGCCATGTTTCTGTGAAAGCAAAGATGTCATGTGGAAAAGCTTGAGAGTTCTTAAAAACTTCAGCAGTCTTGCTGCGTATCCCTCTTACATTTTGGTAGAAGAGGGTTATCCTATTAAGTTTTTTGGAGCCGATACTTTAGCAACTCGATTATTGAGATTTTTTGATCGAACTACAAATTCTTTGACAAGTGTACCGGGAGGCCAAAACTTACTGTCGCAGAGAGGACCGAAAAATGCTGGAGGAGTAGTTATCCTGAACGATGACACAAAACTGTCAGGCTTACTGATTTTATTGCATTTTATAGCTGACGCACTCGAGATGCAGTTATTAACAACAAGGTGTTGAATTATGTCATTGGGTGGGAGTTCAGGGTCAAGTCGGGATACAAATACTAATTTTGTCTTAGGAACAGATTCTATTTTTTTAGGAGGTTCAGAATCTTTGATTTTATTGGCATTAGTATTAGTATAAGAACAACTTGAATCACTTTTCGGTTCAGAGTAAGATGGGGTAGTGCTGGCTAAAACAGTGGGAGCCGCAACCGCCGGTGAATCGATATCGGCACTAGAGTCGTTGATAGTGGTAATATCTACTTCATGAAGGGGAGGAGGCAGTGGCATACTTATTGGAAAGACTCTCCTTGAATGTGGACGCTTTGGGTCTGGGGACGGAGTTTTCAATGACGATGACCCTTCCCGACCCCTTTTCTTACCCTTTTTGAGAGCAGACTTGGTAAGCCCAGAAGTAGAGGGGTTTCTGGGGGCAGGGATGAAGGATGAGAAGAGTCAGGTTCTAACAGCTCTGTTGATGTTGATTTGTTTGCAGTTTCAATTGGGGAAGGAAAGGGGAGGAGGATGTAGTGTGCACTCCAGCCCTCTACATTTTTCTCACCCTCATCTGCATTCATTCATTGCATTTTCCCATACACTTGACCATCAACAAATAGCGTAATATGTATATTCCTCCATATGATATTCCCATAAGATAGCCTCAATATTTCTCACCATCCAATTTTCCAAAGTAAGGCATCAAATTACATACCTACAAATTTGTCGTCACCATATATGTCGACTCCAAAACCGCGCCAGCCTAAGCATTCAAATTATGAGTAAGGGAAATCCAATTTCCAAAGTCCAAAGCATTGCACTGCTATTGCGGGCACTAAGGGAAATCCCAAACTAAATAAAATGCTGATAGCGCTGGTGGAGTTCAATGTTCAATCGCATAGCAGCGAGGTGACAAATGACATTTTCTGACACTCATTTGTTTGGACTAGAATTTGTATTGCAAAAGAATTGGAATTTGTGATGACTATTGACATGGTAAAAGAATGAGGAAATTCAAGTGGAATTTCTTTGGGATTATCAATATGGAAAGGAGTGCATTTTTGGTAATTTTTAATAGTTCAAAGAATAAAACTTTTTTATTGGGGAAATGCATACGAATAGATAAAACTAAAGAACGTGGTCAATGCAGACCAAAAATTATATTAAAGGAATTGTACTTTTAGGTATAAGTCAGAGAAAATATTTCATCGAAACTCGAAAGGTCGTAGCCTTGCATAGCGACAGCAGGCCTTAGAGTTTATTATTAAAAAAATATTAAAAAGAATTAATAATCTTAACTTATTCTTTCAATTAATAATTATTTCTCTCCCCGAATTACTCTTCTCCGCAAGGAAAGCACGGTAATTTTCGGGTTATTTCACTGAATGAAGATCTCGAAAATATATCGGGCTGGGCTAAGCAAAATTGGCTTTCACTAAATCCAGATAAATCGCAATGCTTAGTGGTATCTAAATCTTCATTGGAATTCAGTGAGCTCCCAGAAATTATTTTAGGCAATAATATTATTCCCTTCTTTCGGAAAGTCCGTAATTTAGGTGTTGTTATCAATAGTGATTTGTCTGCCTTTCATCATATAAACTCTGTCATTGCTAAGGTGTATGGTGTGCTTCGACAACTTTGGTCTAGTAGTAGCTTTACCCAGCTAAATATTCGTATGAAATTGGCTAATTCTCTGCTGAGGCCGATCTTATTTTATGCCGAAAATGTCTTTCCCTATCCGGACTTTAACAGCCGTCGAAAACTAGAGCTTGCTCATAATGCTGTCCTCAGATACATTTATCTTCGCCGTAAATTTGACCATTTTTCGGATATACGAACAAACCTTCTTGGTTACAGATCTACACGGACATACGAAATTGTATCTTCCTTAAAAGACTCTTGTTATTTCAAAAACCAAATTATTTATATGTAAAACTTCGAATATATACTTCTGAAAGAACTGACAATTTATTAATTCCACAATTTAACTTTTTAAATAGCAAAAGGATGTTTTTTGTACATGCAGTAATTATTTGGAACTCGCTCCCAACTCAAATAAAGCAGATCCAAAACCTTAATGAATTCAGTAGACGCATAAAAATTCATTTTTCTTCCCCCTAAAACTTTTGTTTCTTCTTATAGTCTCTCTATCTCTATATCTTCCTTTTTACTTACGATTATAGGTACTATAAGGAAAGTTATGCATTCGTCGAAAAAAAAAGTTTTGAGATAACAATCAAACATGACATTACGATGGTAGCGAAGACGAAAAAAGATGGTCTAAAAATTCTGTCCGTCTGTATGTCTGTCTGTCTGTCTGTCTGTCTGTATGTATAGAGACCTACAGCCCAAACGGGTGGTCGGAATTGCTTCACACTTGGTATATAGACTTTTTTAGGTATTGTACAGAGGGGAAATTGAAATTTCTTTTTTAGCTCAAAAAATAACGGTACCTGCCATATAACCGTTACGTTAAAGCTTATTTTTCTCAAAAACGGCTCTAACGATTTGGATTTAAAAAAATCAGTGGTAGTTTTTAGGTACGGCCAATCATATGGCTGAAAAAAAAGTTTTAAAAAATGGCTAAGAACGGTACTTTCCATAGGACCGTTTTTTTTGCTTTCGACTATCTCGAAAACGACTCAACCGATTCTTTCGAAATTTCACACATATATAGTTGTAGGTAGCTCAATTTGTACTGCATACCAATATTTCAAAAAAAATACTTTTTTGTATTTTTAAAAGCATTTTTAAGAAAAAAAATTAAAAAATATATACTTTGAAAACTAATAATTAAATTTTTTCCTTAAAATTATAAATAAATGTTTCTGCCGAATACCTATGAACTGGCATTTTTGATTTTTTTTGAAAATTTTTTCCAGAAAGTTTTTAAAAAAAAACTTTTTTTCTCAAAAACGGCTCCACAGATTTTTAAAAATTCATTCTCATATTCAATTCAGATTTATCCAATAAATAAAATAGCGTACTCTTTTTTCAGCTCAAATTAGTTTAAGTATTTATTTAAGAATTTTGAAAAATTTATTTTTATCAAAATCTCAAGCCCCTAGACCACTGTCACACATTAGAGCAAGTTCGTGCGACCCAGTCGTGCATTTTATTTTTCCTTGTTCTACTTTTATTATTACGTTTCTTTTCTCATTTTTAAAATGATATAATCTTTTTTTTTTGATTTATTTTTGAATGTTTATAAAATTTCCTGAATTTATTATTATGAGTTATCAACTTTTTTATATTTAATTGATATTATAAGAATTGTACGTTATAAGATTTATCTTACTGTACATAGCCACATTAATGAATAAACTAAACTAAACTAAACTGAACTATAGAATATATAGATAGATTATAAGAAAATTGAACCAACAGTTGTTAAAAGCCTGCATTTTTTTTTGTCCTTCACTCGATCGGCCATTCCGGAATTTTCGCTGATGTTTCAAACAGCTAAAAAATTTAGGAAAAAAATCAAAGATCAAAAAAAAAAGAAAATCATCCAAAAAATGTTAAAAGTCTGCATTTTAGTTTTGTCTTCCACCCGATCGGAAATTGCGGAGTTTTCGCTGATGTTTCAAACCGCTAAAAAATTTATGAAAAAAAAAAAAAAAAAAAAATGTTAAAAGATTGCATTTTATTTTTGTCTTCCACCCGATCGGAACCAAACCATCACAGGAACCATCTCTGGACTTAACTATATTTACCCTGAAAATTTCATAAAGTTCCATTGGGCGGTTTAAGAGTCCATAGACCACATACAAACATACACACATCCATTTTTATATATATAGACTAGCGGTACCCGGCGTTGCTACGCTAAAAAAAAACACTTATTTAATGTGAAATTAAATTTATTTATTTATTTCATATCAATGCTAGCGGATAAACAATATATTTGGTTAAATCCTGCATTTTTTTGTCTTCGACCCGATTGGCCATTCCGGAATTTTTGCTGATGTTTCAAACAGCTAAAAGATGTATGAAAAAAATCAAAAATTAAAAAAAAAGGAAATGATCCAAAAAATGTTAAAAGTCTGCATTATATTTTTGTCTTCCACCCGATCGGCCATTGCGTAGTTTTCGCTGATGTTTCAAACCGCTAAAAATGTATGAAGAAACAAAAACAAACAAAAAATTTACCAAAATATGCTTAAAGCTTGCATTTTATTTTTGTCTTCCACCCGATCGGAACCAAACCTTCACAGGAACCATCCCTGGACTAAACTATATTTACCCTGAAAATTTCATAAAGATCCATTCGGCGGTTAAGGAGTCCATAGACAACATACATACAAACATACACACATCCATTTTTATATATATATGTTATATCACAGATCGCT
The DNA here is from genome assembly GCA_916050605.2 of Platycheirus albimanus. Taxonomy (NCBI): domain Eukaryota; kingdom Metazoa; phylum Arthropoda; class Insecta; order Diptera; family Syrphidae; genus Platycheirus; species Platycheirus albimanus. The sequence goes on from OU696696.1 coordinate 335,834,420, forward strand.
TGTGCGCCCACAGAAAAAGAATTAGACTTTAAATTCAATCGAAAATAATACGATCGAAGATAAGAAACACTGAAATCTATAAGCAGCTCTGCTGCATAAGCATTTAAGTATCTAACCATAAACAAGATAATCTTAAGCAGTCAAAAGAACTATTCTGCTGCATAAGCAACAATGTATTATAAAAGGGTTTGCTTGACAAAGCATACTCTCAGTTTTAAGACGATCACTTACAGCCAAAGATTTCCCCCGACCAACGGTAAGGGATCTGAGGCTTCAATAAAAAATATATCAAAGAAATAAAAACGGATATTTTATTTTTGTTGCCCTGTTCTCACGAACAGGAAGAAATCATTTTTTTAGTGCGTTTTAATAACTCAATTATAAATGGCGCAGTCGGTAGGATTGTGAAAAAAAAAAATCTATTAGTGCAAATAATAGAGAATATCACAATCTAGTGATCGAACCGTTCCAAACGTATATTGGAACACGGGACGTATCGAAACAAAAAAAAATTTATTCACTATTTCCAAACGAATATTGGAATATAAAAACCCGGTGGTGTATATATAAAAATCGAAAATTTTTATAAAAAATAAAGTTCAGTTCAAGTGTAGTGACTCAAGATTTGCGAAGAAAATAAAAAATCTTCAAGCAAACATATGTTACGATTTCCGTAGAGGAAGCATAGAAGAACTAAAACTAAAACACCGGTGAATAAAGAAAAAAAAAAAGTCGATTCATCTCGTCTCACTTTCAAGGAGTGTGGTGTGCATATGACAACTTTTAATATTTAAAAAAAAAGAATACTATACGCAACAAACATGAACGAGCAACAAAAAGCAGCAGCAGCAGCAGCAGCAGCAGCAGCACAACAAATTGCAGCAGCGCAACAACAAAATGCAGCAGCACAAGTTCAACAAGGTAATAATAGAGAATTAGGCATAAATAATAATATTGTACAAAATATGAACTTACAAAGAGTCTTAGAACTCGACCCCTTAAAATACATCGAACGATTATCAACGTTTGATGGCAGAACAGAAGACCTGCCGATCTTTATTAGCAACGTCGACGATATAATTCCTACCCTACTAACTTATAATGAGCAGGGCCAAGAAATGTGTGTCAACCTACTTAAATCAAAGTTTATAGGTCGCGCCAGACAGGCAATTGAAATTCACACCCATTTAACTAAATGGAGTGATATAAAAGCTATGTTATTAGAAAATTTTGGCGGTTTTAAAAACAGCTATCAATTATACGATGACCTTAGAAACTCGCAATTTAGAGGAGATGTCCTCAAGTATTATAATTATATTCAAAAAACACTCTCATTACTTAACCAAAAGTGCCTACAAGAAAACAATCATTTAGATATTCCTAGAAATAACAATACGGCTTTAAATATATTCAAGGAAAAATTACCAATTCACATGAGAACTATTTTATACTCTTTAAAACCTTCTACCATGGAGCTAGCCCTCCACGAATTGTCACAGGCAGGTTTTGTCAGTCGCAGTCCTGACTTGAATATTTCAAATGACAAAAAGGAAGTTAGACATAAAAATAATAATTTTAAACAAAATATAAATAGCGGACATAATTTTAACCCTAGAAACAATAATCAGAACCCATTTAGAAATCACTGGCAACCAAAGCCATACAACCCCCAAAATAACTTTAATTCTAATTACTCCAACCAGAGGCAATACAATCCAAATTACCAAAGACCTAATGAAAACAGGCAACATTATAAGCAATACCCTCAACAATTTGAACCAATGGATATAGATCCTGGCTCATCTCAAATCCGACGAAACAATCCTCCTAAAAACAATTATATTGAACAAGAACCTAAAGCCAATGATGTAAATTTTCAATATGCAGCCTCGGAGACACGAAACAGGGTTTACCCTATATCAAACTAACAAAAGAAAATACGTCTATCAGATTGTTAATCGATACTGGTGCAACGAACAGTATAATAAATGAAGAAGATACTCCACCACAATATTTAAAAACAAGATTTACCCCACTGACAATTAGAACCGCAGGTAGTCCCATAACTATTTTTAAAGACGCAATTTTTCCAAAAGACACATTTGCTATACCTATCTTACAAAACGCTGAATTTCAAATTTATAAATTTTCTGATGAATACAATGGTTTGTTAGGTAATAATATATTAATCCCAAATAATGCAAAAATACTTTACAAAGAAAAATTATTAATAATAAATGAACTACCATTCCCACTCTTCTTTGATAAAAATGAAGAAACTGAATATGAAAATATGGTAAATTATATGAATAACATTGAAAAAGATCTTAAAATACCAGATTTTACCAACGAGTTACGCACAGATCATTTAAATAACGAAGAAAAATCTGAGTTATTCAAAATCATCAATCAAATGAACCAAGCTTTTTATAATAAAGGTGATGATTTGACATTCACCAATTATGTCAAACATAAAATACCAACTGACGATAATTCACCTATATATACTAGAATTTATAGATACCCAGAGATTCACAAACAAGAAGTTAATCGTCAAATTAAGGAAATGTTGGAACAAAAAATTATCGAGCCTTCAACATCCCCATATAACGCTACAATCTGGATAGTCCCTAAAAAGGAAGATCACAGCGGAAACAAAGAATGGAGAATCGTTATCGATTATCGCAAATTAAACCTCAAAACTAAAGAGGATAAATTCCCAATCCCTAACATTGAAGCAATACTCGACAAGCTTGGGCATTGCAATTATTTTAGTACTTTAGACTTGACTAAAGGATTCTATCAAATCGAAATAGAAGAAAACGATCGTGAAAAAACGGCATTTAGTACACTTTCTGGACATTATCAATTTCTACGAATGCCATTCGGACTTAAAAATGCCCCCGCGACCTTTCAACGATTAATGAATGAAGTCTTAAAAGATTACATTAGTAAAATTTGTTACGTATATTTAGATGATATAATAATTTTCTCTACAAATTTACAAGAACATAGTCAACACATAAAATTAATACTAAACGTTTTAAGAAAAGCTAATCTGAAAGTATCTCTCAATAAATCAGAATTCATGAGACATGAAACCGAATTTCTTGGTCATGTTATTACTCCTAATGGTATTAAACCAAATCCCAAAAAACTACTAGCAATTCAAAATTTTCCAATCCCCACTACAGTGAAGGAAATTCAATCATTCCTTGGACATACAGGGTACTATCGTAAATTCATTCAGGATTACGCTAAAATCATAAAACCATTTACACTCTGTTTGAAGAAGAATGCTAAAATAAACATAAATGAAGAAAGTTACAAGAACGCATTTTTAAAATTAAAAACCATGATGACCGATAACATAATAAACAGACACCCTGACTTTTCAAAAGATTTCATATTGACTACCGATGCATCGAATTTTGCTGTAGGTGCAGTCCTTAGTCAATCACATGGTCCATTATGTTTTGCATCAAGAACATTAAATAAACATGAACAAAATTATTCCACAATAGAAAAAGAGCTTTTAGCTATTGTGTGGGCAACAACCCAATTCCGACACTATCTGTACGGAAGAAAATTCACAATCAGAACAGACCACAGGCCATTAGTATGGCTAAGTACTTTAAAAGAACCTAATTCCAAATTACAACGGTGGAAAATTCGGCTTGAAGAATATGACTTCAAAATTGAGTTTATTCAAGGAAAAGAAAATAAAGTGGCAGATGCCCTTTCAAGGATTAAAATTAATGAACCAAAACTAAATATATTAGAAGAAGAAGATTTAAGAACCAATCATAGTGCAGAAGAAGATAATTCTCTTTTCATACCTATTAGCGAAAAACCTCTCAACTATTTTAAGAGACAAATTGTCCTTGATTCCAGCGTAAATGGTGATCAAACAATTTCATTCCCGCATGTTGGTAAAAGGAGAATAACATTTAAATGTTTAAACCCCAATGAAAAATTATATTTACAAATAATAAATGAAGTTGATACAAATATCACAAATGCTATATACATTGCAAACGATGAACAATTTAACGAATTTCAGAAAGTATGGATCCAAGAAAATAAAATGAAAAAGAATATATTATTTAGAAGTACAAAATTACTAAAAGATTTAAATATAAAAGATGCATATGAAACTATACTTAAAACACACAAAGAATTTAATCATTTAGGAATTGATAAACTTTATTTAGAACTTATCAGAGAATATTATATCCCGAATTTTAAGGAATTAATTAATAAAATAATAAACCAATGCAACTTCTGTATGACGAAAATAGAAAGACATCCATTAAAACTACCTTACGAAAAAACGGAAACACCCAAAGGTCCACATGAACACTATCACCTAGATATATGGTACAGAGATAAAAATAGGAAATACCTTACGTGTATTGATAAATTTTCTAAATACGCAGCGATTGAACGAATCAAAAATAAAACTTATATTGATGTTATTAACGCCATGACTAAAATATTCTCGTATATGGCTAACCCAAAAATAGTAACCTTAGATAACGAAAACGCTTTTGTTGCAGAAACATTAAAAAACTTTTTGTCCAATAGCAACATAGACGTACATTACAGTACAGCTAATAGACACACCGGTAATTCAGATATAGAGAGATTTCATAGTACCTTAAACGAACACCTCAGAATTTTAACTCAAGTAGAAAAAACAGATGATCCTTTCCCATTAATAGACGAAGTTATAAAAACTCTCTCAATCTATAATAAAACAATACACTTAACAACAAAAGAAAAACCTATCGACATTCATTTAAATAAATTAAATAATGAAGTCATCTACAAACAAATAGAAAACTCAAAAGAAAAAATATTGAATAAAATAAATGAAAATAGGAAAGATACTGATATAAATGAAGAATTTATTAAAACAACGGCACAAGATAGAATAAAAAATAAAATTACCCCTAGATATAAAAAAGCTAAAGTAATTAATAAATGTAACAAAAAATATACAATAGAAGAAGGAAACCCCTTTAAAAAACAAGCAAATCGTATTCTCCATAAAGATCAGTTTCATAAAGAAAAAAAAATTTAAGAATGAAATCCTTGATTTCAGGTCTAATTCAACAACCGAAACGAATGTTTCCAACCAAGCAACTATGGGAACAACAAATGAAGACATTAATTAAAATAATAATTTTCACAACTTTCATTTTAACAATAAAAACACAGGAATTACAAATAACAAACTTAAACCACGGTAACGGTTTTATAATATTACAATTAGGAGAACAGAAGATTATAGACAACTACACTAAAATTCTTCATATAATAAACTTAACTAATTACGAACAGAATATAAAATTATTAGAAAATAACGTTAAGGAACTTCCAATACTAGAAAATGATGTAAACAATTTGTCAGAGCATAATCAAGAAATTATAAATATGATGAATCACTGCAGGAAAGAATTTGAAACTATAATTCCCCATCAAAGGCATAAAAGAGGACTGTTAAATATAATAGGTTCAGGAATGAAATTCCTATACGGAACAATGGACGACGACGATCGTCTAGAAATTGAAAAACAAATTAAAATTATTGAAACAAATACCCATAACTCAATTACACACTTAAATCAACAAATAAAAATAAACGACCATTTCAACAATCAGATTAAAACCCTTACAGAAACCTTTAATTCCAAAGCCAAACAGATATCTGAAACCATAAAGAATTTTAACAACGCTCACGAAGATTTAGAAAGAGACTTCCATAAGTTTAAACTCGAAATAGAAATAAAAGAAAATATTAGATACATCTTAAATGATATTGAAAAAATAAAAGATATCATATTAACTTCGAAGCTAGGAGTCCTAAGTAGAGATATATTAACGGAAAAAGAAATAAGTAAAAACAACATCAGGTTAGAAACTCTTGAATACATAAAACTTAACCTAGCTCTTTATAATAAAAACATAATTTTTATCATAGAAATTCCAAACTTTTCCGATGAAGTTTACGAAAAAATATATGTACAACCAATACCAAATGTTGATAAGAACTTCCAACTCAAAATAAATCAAAACATGTATTTAGCAAAAGGAAAAGAAATCTATAATAACACTAATCTTAAGAAATATTTGAAATCAATAAATGATAATTGTATAACACATATTTATGAAAATAAAATGAAATGTAATCTAGTTGAAAATCATAATGAAGATGTATTAGAAATAGGAAACAACAATATTATAATTATTAATTCTAAGATTGAAAAAATTAATCACAATTGTAATAGCCAAGAAATAACAATAAAAGGAAATTATTTGATTTCTTTAGAAAATTGTTACGTAGAAATAAAAAATAAAACCTATAAGCGAATGGAATATAAAAACGAAATATTGTTACCAAATACTATATTAAATATTAATTACACCAAAATAAATGAAATAACTTTTGAAAAAATTAATTTCCAAAACATAGAAAATATAAAAGAGATTAAAGAACTTAAACTAGCCCACAAAGAAACAAAAACAACTTTATACCTTATAATTGCAATAGTAATTTTATTAATCATTATATACATAATTTTGAAATTTAAAAAGGACCAAACTAAAATAAATGTAAATCTTCCAAGAGTCGCTTTCCAACCCATAGAAGAATCTTTGGGGGGAGGTGTTATATCACAGATCGCTTGTGCGCCCACAGAAAAAGAATTAGACTTTAAATTCAATCGAAAATAATACGATCGAAGATAAGAAACACTGAAATCTATAAGCAGCTCTGCTGCATAAGCATTTAAGTATCTAACCATAAACAAGATAATCTTAAGCAGTCAAAAGAACTATTCTGCTGCATAAGCAACAATGTATTATAAAAGGGTTTGCTTGACAAAGCATACTCTCAGTTTTAAGACGATCACTTACAGCCAAAGATTTCCCCCGACCAACGGTAAGGGATCTGAGGCTTCAATAAAAAATATATCAAAGAAATAAAAACGGATATTTTATTTTTGTTGCCCTGTTCTCACGAACAGGAAGAAATCATTTTTTTAGTGCGTTTTAATAACTCAATTATAAATTATATATATAGAAGATTTGTGGTGTTTAACAAACAATGTTTGTGCAATTCTTAAACATTCATGACATGAAATAATAACGTAAGTCAGCTGACAAATTGTAACTTTCTCAATATTTAATTTTGACTAAAATAAGAATTTTTCGTACAGTGTGTTGATAGAAATAAAATTAATGAAATGTAGAGTTAAGAGTAATTTTTTTCCTAGCTGTTGTTAAATACCCATGGAATAATATACCGTACTTTTTTTACTTGCGATTATAGGTACTATAAGTACGGTGACCATTTTTTCAGATGCAAAAAAGAGGACAACCTTTAATTTACTTAAACAAGTTTAGGAACAAACCATATTTATTCAAAATATTTGTACATATACTTCAAATTACAATTCAGTTCAGTTTGAAAAACAAAAATTCTTATAACAGACAAACAAAATCCAAAAATAATAAATACTTAAGTATACTTTATTTTAGAGTTCAACTCAAAGGAACTGTTACCTAGTTTTTGTATTTTTCTTCACAGTGAATTTTTTTTAAGACGTCATCCCGACTTCTTAAAAAAGTCCACAATTATAGTCATAATTGCACTTTGTTATCAGCATTGCCTCTAGTGTATCAACTTTTAATTGCGATTTTTCAGGTGTCCAAATGTTATTAGAAATTGAAAAGACTCTTTCCGTAGGGGCATTTGAAGCTGGAAGCGACATCGAAAACTCTACGAGTCTTATAGCGAGTTTCATTCAAATTTGGAAGATTTGTTCTCAAAATCGAGAACTGCACTTTTCAATGAAACTTGTTTTGGCAATTTGACTTTTTGTCATTTGGTTTTTGTCTTTTGTCATTGGAATTGCTGACTTTGGATTATTGCTAATTGATAATTAATTGGATAATTAAAGTACATATCAAGTCCTTCGTTCATTATTTGTTTATTTTTGTGTTTTATCACAGACTGGCCCAATTTCAACAAACGACAAAAAATAATAAATTATTTCTCATTTGACGTTTGACAGAAAAGTATTCAGATCGATTCTCCCAACTCATCAGAGATGCATTCTTTCGTGTTCAGAATCGATCTAGAATTACACTTTTTGAATGAATGAAACTCTAAAAAGTGATAAAGATCGAATCTTTTGACAGAAAGAGCAATTCTTTTCGTGAATGAAACTCGCTATTAGTATATATATAAAAAGCCAAAAGAATGTAATGAAAACTTGACAATTGGATTTGGGTGACAGTTTGCGATTCATTCACAATAGCAAAAACCAGATGACAGATCAGAATTGTTCAAACCAGTGCTGTCTTCATTTTAAGTTTAAGTAATTTAGTTCTGAAGAAAGTACTATACTGTGTAGGAAAAAGTTTTCAAAGAAAAAAGAGGACATTAAGAGGACAATTGAGTAAAAAGAGGACAAATTACTGTCCTCTTTAAGAAGAACAAAAAAAAAAGGACACGATACCAAAAAAAGGACTATCCTCTAAAAAAGAGGACGGATGGTCACCGTAACTATAAGGCAAGTTATGCATTCGTAAAAAAAAAAAAAATTCTAACAATAAAACATGACATTACGAAGATAGAGAAGTCGAAAAAAGTGGGTCCGACAATTCTGTCTGTCTGTCTGTCTGTCTGTTTGTCTGTCCGTGTGTCTGTCTGTCTGTATAGTTACCTACAGCCTAAACGGCTGGACCGACTTGCTTCAAACTTGGTACATAGTATTATTATGACATCATACAGAGGGGTTTTTGGAATTAGCATTCTAGCTCCAAAACTAACGGTACCTGAAATACGATTTTTTGTGAAAAATTATTTTTCTCAAAAACGGCTCCTACGATTTTGATAAAACTTTCTGAATTGTGTTTTCTGTGCAAACTTTATGTTTTGGTTGGAATAGATTTTTCGGGAAAAGTCTTATAACGGTACCTCCCATAGGACCGATTTTTTGAAATCCGATTTTCTCGTAAGCCACTTGACGGATTTCAATGAATTTTTAATGTAGAAGCCCTGTTATAAAAGAAATAATATAAATTCGTACATTTTCAAAAAAAGTTTTGTTGAGTTTTTTAAAAAAGTTTCAAAATTTTTTTTTAATTTTAGTTTTTTCCAAAAACGGTTTAATCTATATTTTTTTAATTTTATTTTTCTGATAAAAACTACAAAGTGCTAGAAGTTGGCATACTCAAAAAAAATTTGGAATATATTTTCGAAAAGTTTTTCAAAAAAAAACTGTTTTTTGAAAAAACTGGTCCAACGATTTTAAAAAAAATTTTCGTAAAAATTCAAAGCGTAAAAGAAATCTGATGGCTTACTTCATTTTCTCCAAAAAAAACATTGTAGGTATTGATTTTTAAGTGATTTATAAGATTTCATATGATTTTTTAACGCTTTTTTCCCAAAATCTTAAGCACCCAAGACCATTTTAACACATTAGAGCAAGTTCGTACGACCCAGTTGTGCACTTTATTTTTATTTGAATGCACACATTTCGCCACAGCATCAGTTGAAGCTTGAAGGTCGTCGATCGTAAAGCTTGCACTGTGGATCAGTTGAATTGTGTAAAAAGTAGCCCCGCTAATTAATTTCGTTTACATTGTTTTTTATATTGTCTACATAGTTTTTTGATATGGAGGGTTCATCTGCAGGTGCGTTCTTTATTATAAAACTGTTTTAATGGTTATTGAAACTTTTATTTAATAGAAAATTAATTTATTTTCAATGTATTTATGTAAAAGCACATTATTATATTTTTGTTTCTATCGTGGAGCTTTTGTTTTATTATTCGCAGATATTCGGTAATATTTTGTATATCAGCTTTAAAAGAAAGATGTCAAAAAGCAAAAGCAAAAAAAAAATAACCTGCCCATATCTGCCCCTCGAGAATTTATCGTCCCTGATGTGTGTCTAGTCCAATGCAAAGAAACAAAAATATTTATTATCAAATTAATTCTTTTTATTGAAGGATCGTCAGGCTTGTGCGTTCTTAATAAAAGACAGCTATATGATGTTATTAATGAGTGTGGTGAGAAAGATTTTGAAGCCAAATTAGATCATCTTCAGAGCTATTTGCTCAATAAAGCGTCTTGTACGGAGGAAAAACTTAAAGATTTTAAGCTTAAAATTTGACGTTTAAGGTATTTTATTTAATTGAACTGTTTTTTATATGCAGTTTCAACTCTGAATTTCTTAAATTGTATTAAGGTATGAATTTAAGTTAAGATGGTTAGTGTATCGAATCGCATGAGTTCTGGTAACTCTGCATTCGATGGTCACTCAAGTATAAGAAGATATATAATAAAACGTAAATAAAACTTAACGTAAGAACTTAACGAAAGAGTGCTTGTTCTGCGAACAAGCACGAGTGAGTGTGAGAGTTAGTCTTAAGCAGGATTTTGAAGTGAAATGAATAAAATGTGCTAAGTGGTTTTTTTTACATATTTTTTCCACTATAAATTGTCGTGTTTCATTTCATTTACATATTTATTAATTGATCTCGATTATACAGTCCATTTGAGCTACGATACAGTTAGGTTCACAACGGACAAATGATAGATTTTTTAAAAAAAATGAGGTTTGGCTTCAGGGAGTTTTTGAGGTACCAACTTTGAATGGGCGTGGCCGGCCTTTGAAACTTTTTACAGAACTTAGCGTACAAAGCAAAAGAAGACGAACACAGAGCTTACGTGAAGATAATGAAACGGAGGAACTTGCGTTTGCTACTGAAATGAAGCTACGTGAAACCGGGAAACCGCAAGCTGCAAAAGTACTACAAGAAATCATTGAGTCTCCTGGTAGGGTAAATCGATATAAAAAAGCATTGTCTGATAGTTTACAACGGCCACGTGAGTTATCCACTCTTAAAGCTCTTTCTATTTTTGTTGAAGCGAATCTTTCACGTAAACAGTATGAAATAAGCTTTAAAACCATTTTACAGTTGTTTCAGCCAATTATCACTTCATTAAGACGAAAAAATATTTTTGAGCGGTTTTTCGAGGCAATTACCCCTATGTGCGCTGTCCAGTTAAAGAAACAAAATTCTTCTTAAGCAGACAGGAATTAGTACATTAACATTAGTTTGTGTGTCCGATGTTCAATTACTTCTAGGTTCTAGCGCAGTAAAAAAAGCGTGTGCCACGCCCAAAGGTGAGTTTTTTTATTTACTGTGAGGTTGGTGACATTCAATTTTAGCTAACCGCTCGATTTGAAACAAGACATTACTTGAATTTTTTTACATTACATTTATTTTTAATAAAAAGTGTTCAAATTATTGTATTTAAAAACCTTTATCTTTACAAGTCAACTTTGAATTCCAGAAAAATCTCCATCAATTTTCCTATAAGCATTAATAACTCGATGTGACAAAATCTATTTACTAGCACCTAACAATGTATGACTATAATGAACCAAGCGGGGCACACCGCCCACATCCACTGCAGCAACTACCGAGCAGCAGCTTGCATCTATGTTGACATAATAACCAGTCTACAGTGTCCACATGCCTGCCAGTGCACAATCAATTACCTCAAATCACCTTGTGGACAACTCCTGCTGCTGAACAAAAAGACTAGTCCCCATTCATGAGTACCTTATACCAAGTGCTGAATGGTGGGTAGGTACTGTTTCAAGCAATCTCTTGGGAATTGATATCTACAGAGCAATTAATTTCGGACGCATTCTTCTTGCTTTCGATAACCAATATACGAGGCTAGAGTTCTTCTCTTATATGGGTAAACCTCAACCTCAACCATGGCCTTCTTCATAAATAATGAAACAATCGATAAGCGCACGATTAGAGTCCACGCCAATCTCTGTGTCCAGAGTCACAGTGGTCAAACTGTCATTTTTAATTGAGCTGATAATTTTACAACGATTATTAGCAAGGCCACTGTGTCCCTGTGCAGGCCAGCACCGTTGAAAGAAGAGACAATTAAACTCTTGACCAGGACCACATTAGATGGTACTTCTGAAGCTACTTCGTTTCTTGTCATGTCGCCAATGTCGCATAACGAAATTTCGCAAATTGTTTTCTTCATGGGTGGTAACGTGCGGTGGCCTAGCGTTTTTATATATAAACACAAATATAATGACACTGTTTGCGTCTCCATGCAGCGTGCAAAGGAATTTAAAGTGCAACGGCATGGAATGAGGTATCCAGCTGATTGAAGCTGGTTCTTGCGACCTAAGCTATATGCAGTAAAAAGTAACAACAATTTTTTTCCTTGGGCAAAGGACTTGCTCAAACTTCTGTGTCAATTGGATGTCTAATTAACTCAGTAATTTATGTTACATCCTTGCGTAATAAATATGTATACTTGTGGTTTTTAAAAATGTGTAAACTTCTTGAGTATGAAGTTATTGGAAAGGAATATTTTTCATGAAATTATATTTTGTTAATAATGGCAATACCAACAATAAACGGTAAAATTGTTTTTTTTCTTAGATGGAATTTATAATACACGAGTACATGTATATGTATATGGACAATGTGGTACACAAAGAAACAAATCTTGGTTAAAGAGGATTATTGTGGTTACTTACGTAAACCTTTCTCGACATTAAATGAGTCGGTGGTGTTCTTACCAACCTTGACGGGGCAGCGCGAGTTCTCCATAGTCATCCTGCACAATCGAACGAGTTTAGCAGGGATGTCAAAAAGTGACATGGCTCTGTATAGCTCGTTCCTGTTCACGCTGTCATAGGCAACTTTAAAATCGATAAAGAGGTGGTGAGTATCGATCTGGAATTCTTGGGTCTTTTCCAAAATCTGCCGAAGTGTGAAAACTTGGTCGACGGTTGACTAACTGGGCCTGAAACCACACTGATAGGGGCCAATCAGATCACGCGCGAAAGGGTTCAGACGTTCACACAGAATGGCCGATACGATTTTATAGGCGACATTTAGGAGACTTACCTCTATAAGTGGCTCAGTTTAGAGTATCTCCTTTCTTGTGGATAGGGCACACAATGCTGAGGTTCCATTCGTCAGGCATACTTTCATCGGACCAGATTGTAAAGATAAGTTGGTGTATGCTCCTCACTAAGTCATCTCCCGCTGCTTTGAAGAGTTCAGCCGTAAGGCAATCCGCTCCAGCAGCCTTGTTGGACTTAAGTTTTGATATTGCTACCCAAACTTCTTCTTGGTCGGGTAGACAGAGGTTTTGTTCATCATCATCCAAATCGAATGGATCATTCTGCCTGACTGCGATTAGTTGGTTGTCTTCGCTGTTTCGGTGTTTCGTTGTGGTCAATGAAACCCAAAACATCCGTCGCTGCGGCTTTGATGCCCATTTTGCAATGTTGCCACTGGGCCTCTGGGCTTGGCGCAGGCGCGCGCTGGGCTTGTCGAGAGATAAGAGGAGACATGGTTGGCAAAGGTTGTGGCAGTCTCTTGCGATTGTAACTTCGCAACATCAAACTTTCTCACAGTAGATACTCTATTCTGCGGTCTGGTGGAGATCCGCATTCGCACTTTAGCTACAGCAAGGTAGTGGTCCGAGTCTATGTTGGCCCCTCGGAAGGTGCGGACGTAAATGACACTGGAGGCATGTCTGCTATCAATCGCAATGTGATCAATTTGGTTGACGGTATTTTGATCAGGAGACCCCCAGGTCCCCTTGTGTATATTGAAGTGTGGGAAGTATGTGCTAGCTAAGATGACACTTTGCCCCGCAGCAAAGTCGATTAGCCTATGTCAGTTACCGGAAGTGTTGTCGTGCAGGCTATGCTTTCCGACTGTCGAGCCAAAGTTATCCTCCTTTCCGATTTTGGCGTTGAAGTCACCAAGAATAATCTAATAGTCTAAGAGCCCACAGCAAATTTTGGGGGTGAAGATATAACCAGATAATTGTTACATGAACTTAAAGCTCTGCACTAGGCAATGTCAAAAATGGAAGTCTGGCAGCATTTTGTGGTAGCTGAGGCAAGTAATAGTACCCTAAAAACAGTTATTTTACCGAAATATTATTTTTTAATATAACCGTTCGTACCTTCTCCGAAAAGAAAGAATAGGTCAACCTGATTACAAAAATATAGGTCCCAGACGTTTTAAACGACGCCTTCACCTTGCCAGACGCGCTAATAGTATGCGAAAATTCCGTTTTTGAAATTTTTAGTATAACCAAAATATTTATATGCCAAAAAATAGGAAAATTCATCCTGATTACAAAAATATAGGTCACAGACGTTTTAAACGTCGCCTTTACCTTGCCAGACGCGCTAAAAGTTGCAGAGAAACGTCTAAAATAATATAACTTTTTATATTTTTTTGGTATTCATTTTGATATTGATATAATTTCGTATACAATTTAATTAAACATCGTCAGAATCATCCAATGATTCGCTATTATGTTCGTTTAGTCCGAGAGCCAGCGACAGATTTTCATGACCAATTTCCTCTCAAGCGATATTTAGTAGAATGCATCAGAGAGTTGTATCATACAGCCTCGTGCACGTCAGCTGCGGTTCCGTGGGTAGGTTGAGCGGGGCTACCCGCCCAAACACGTCGAAAAAAAAAACGTTCAGTCATTTCCTCCCGACTGAAACTCTGTCAAAGTATAGCTTATCAGGTATCTAAAAGAAAACACAAAGTCAGCTGACTGTAACGTGGTGGATTATACGTCAGCTGGAAGCTTGAACTAGCCAATTTATTGTTTTTTCGTACACTTAATATGGCACAGCATGACATTTTACCCTACAAAAGGTCGGGTAGTACTAAATTTTTGATATGTTTTTTTTTTTTTTTTTTTTTATAATTTACGCGCACTCAAGGGGTTATTAATACCCTTAACATGAATTAACACAGTGCGAGCGGTTAGGAAAGTAGGATAGGAGATAAAAGGAGATATCGATGCACATTGGTTTTGAACGTCTGTATATCACAATGGGAGGGAAAAATCGAGCCGGGTAAAGCATTCCACATTCTTGTTGTGCGGCTAAAAAAAGAGTCTCTATACTTAACAGTACGTCCGAAGTTAGGCTCGAGGGTAAATTGATGGGCATTCCTAGCGATGCGAGTGTTACGGGGAAATTGTTTAAGGGGAGGAATGCATCTGGCTATTTCGCTGGAGCACTGTTTGTGGAAGTAGCGATAAAACAAGGATAGACAAGAAACATTACGGCGATGTTCAAGTGAAACAAATGTTTCGGTAATGGTTCTTTCTCCTATCAGTTTTAAGGCTCTTTTTTGGATCCTATCCAGGAGACGCAAGTGAGTGACAGGAGCACCTGCCCAGATATGAGAATTATACTCGAGCTTCGGGCGAATGTATGCCTTGTAGATTGTAGCCAGATCAGAAGGGGAAAAATATTTTTTACATCGATTTAGGAAACCTAAGCATTTTGCGGCATTTTTGGCGACGTCAAATATGTGATCGTTCCACAAGAGGTGGTTCGTAATACACATACCTAGAACGCAAAGCTGTTCGGTTTCCTCAATGCAAGTGCCGCTCATGGATAGTGGCATAGGGGGTAGGTTATGCTTTAACGACAAAAGACAGCATTGAGTTTTTGAAGCATTAAATTCCACACGGTTGACGATTCCCCATTGGACAATGCTGTCCAGATCGGAATTCAATGAGCTTATCATACGCTGCCGTTGCAGTTCCACATCCGAAGAACATGGACGTGAATCTGGAAACGAGTATGAAAAGCTGAGAGTACTGTCGTCAGCAAAACAATTTAGTGGATTAGAAGTATTAGACAAGAGATCATTAATAAAAATAAGAAAGAGTGTCGGAGACAGAACAGAGCCTTGGGGCACACCAGCATTTATTTTGTGGGTAGCAGACTGAAAACCATCCAAAACAACGCGAATTGAACGGTCCGAAAGGTAATTTCTAATCCATCGAAGAAGGGGTTCATCGATGCCAAATGCACGCATTTTCGATAAGAGAGCCTGGTGCCAGACTCGATCAAATGCTTTTGAAATATCGAGCGCAATAATCTTACTTTCTCCAAAACGATGTAAAGATTGATTCCACTGTTCGGTGAGATATACCATCATATCACCAGTGGACCTATTGCTGCGAAAACCGTACTGCCGGTCATTAAGAAGTTTTCGCTTCTCAAGATATTTCTTGATCTGAAAATTTATCAGGGTTTCCATGACCTTGGAAAGAAGGGACGTAAGTGCAATTGGTCGGTAGTTTGAGGGAGATGAAGATACGCCTTTTTTTGGAACGGGCTGGACAAATGCAGTTTTCCATCCACTCGGAAAGAGACCTGTAGAGTAGGACAGATGGAAAAGCTTACGCAGTGGTTTTGCCAGCGTGGAAGCACACCTCTTCAGAACTATTGGGGAGATACTATCCGGGCCAGCGGATTTGTGTATATCGAGATCTTTAAGAACTCTTGCAACTGAACGAATGCGAAAGGAGATTTGTCCCATAAAACCAATTACGCTCTCAAGAACAGGAGGAGTCATGTCACTCTGTGGTAGTGTTATATGGTATGGCTGGTAGATGCAAATTCAAAATTTCCACAACCACGCCCCCTCCGCCCCCTTTAAAATACTGTAAAAACCACACAAAATCTAAAGGTCACTTAACTTAATTTTGAATTTACTTCAATAAAGTCCACTAAACATTAAATAAAATTTTGAAAAATATTATTTAAACAAATTCCCCTAAAATGTTTAAATTCACAGTATATTCATGCTGTAATTTTAATAAGAGTCGGTAATCATCGACCAAAATTTTGCGTCTTAGAATTGTACAACAGCATCTAACTGATGAGCCCAACTGTTGTACCTGGGTGAAACGCATTTGGACTATAGGTCACTTAACTTAATTTTGAATTTACTTCAATAAAGTCCACGAAACATTAAACACAATTTTGAAAAATATTATTTTTTTCGTTTTTCTCATCATCGATAACTTCAGCCAGACCACGGGCTATACTAATTTTAGGTGCATGAATTTAAACAAATTCCCCTAAAATGTTAAAATTCACAGTATATTCATGCTGTAATTTTAATAAGAGTCGGTAATCATCGACCAAAATTTTGCGTCTTAGAAGGGTACAACAGCATCTAACTGATGAGCCCAACTGTTGTGCCTGGGCGAAACGCATTTGGACTATAGGTCACTTAACTTAATTTTGAATTTACTTCAATAAAGTCCACTAAACATTAAACAAAATTTTGAAAAATATTATTTTTTTCATTTTTTTCGTTTTTCTCATCATCGATAACTTCAGCCAGACCACGGGCTATACTAATTTTAGGTGCATGAATTTAAACAAATTCCCCTAAAATGTTAAAATTCACAGTATATTCATGCTGTAATTTTAATAAGAGTCGGTAATCATCGACCAAAATTTTGCGTCTTAGAAGGGTACAACAGCATCTAACTGATGAGCCCAACTGTTGTACCTGGGCGAAACGCATTTGGACTATAGGTCACTTAACTTAATTTTGAATTTACTTCAATAAAGTCCACTAAACATTAAACAAAATTTTGAAAAATATAATTTTTTTCGTTTTTCTCATCATCGATAACTTCAGCCAGACCACGGGCTATACTAATTTTATGTGCATGAATTTAAACAAATTCCCCTAAAATGTTAAAATTCACAGAATATTCATGCTGTAATTTTAATAAGAGTCGGTAATCATCGACCAAAATTTTGCGTCTTAGAAGGGTACAACAGCATCTAACTGATGAGCCCAACTGTTGTACCTGGGCGAAACGCATTTGGACTATAGGTCACTTAACTTAATTTTGAATTTACTTCAATAAAGTCCACTAAACATTAAACAAAATTTTGAAAAATATTATTTTTTTCATTTTTTTCGTTTTTCTCATCATCGATAACTTCAGCCAGAAGACGGGCTATACTAATTTTAGGTGCATGAATTTAAACAAATTCCCCTAAAATGTTAAAATTAACAGTATATTCATGCTGTAGTTTTAATAAGAGTCGGTAATCATCGACCAAAATTTTGCGTCTTAGAAGGGTACAACAGCATCTAACTGATGAGCACAACTGTTGTACCTGGGCGAAACGCATTTGGACTATAGGTGACTTAACTTAATTTTGAATTTACTTCAATAAAGTCCACTAAACATTAAACAAAATTTTGAAAAATATTATTTTTTTCATTTTTTTCGTTTTTCTCATCATCGATAACTTCAGCCAGACCACGGGCTATACTAATTTTAGGTGCATGAATTTAAACAAATTTTCCTAAAATGTTAAAATTCACAGTATATTCATGCTGTAATTTTAATAAGAGTCGGTAATCATCGACCAAAATTTTGCGTCTTAGAAGGGTACAACAGCATCTAACTGATGAGCCCAACTGTTGTACCTGGGCGAAACGCATTTGGACTATAGGTCACTTAACTAAATTTTGAATTTACTTCAATAAAGTCCACTAAACATTAAACAAAATTTTGAAAAATATTATTTTTTTCATTTTTCTCATCATCGATAACTTCAGCCAGACCACGGGCTATACTAATTTTAGGTGCATGAATTTAAACAAATTCCCCTAAAATGTTAAAATTCACAGTATATTCATGCTGTAATTTTAATAAGAGTCGGTAATCATCGACCAAAATTTTGCGTCTTAGAAGGGTACAACAGCATCTAACTGATGAGCCCAACTGTTGTACCTGGGCGAAACGCATTTGGACTATAGGTCACTTAACTTAATTTTGAATTTACTTCAATAAAGTCCACTAAACATTAAACAAAATTTTGAAAAATATTTTTTTTCATTTTTTTCGTTTTTCTCATCATCGGTAACTTCAGCCAGACCACGGGCTATACTAATTTTAGGTGCATGAATTTAAACAAATTCCCCTAAAATGTTAAAATTCACAGTATATTCATGCTGTAATTTTAATAAGAGTCGGTAATCATCGACCAAAATTTTGCGTCTTAGAAAGGTACAACAGCATCTAACTGATGAGCCCAACTGTTGTACCTGGGCGAAACGCATTTGGACTATAGGTCACTTAACTTAATTTTGAATTTACTTCAATAAAGTCCACTAAACATTAAACAAAATTTTGAAAAATATTATTTTTTTCATTTTTTTCGTTTTTCTCATCATCGATAACTTCAGCCAGACCACGGGCTATACTAATTTTAGGTGCATGAATTTAAACAAATTCCCCTAAAATGTTAAAATTCACAGTATATTCATGATGTAATTTTAATAAGAGTCGGTAATCATCGACCAAAATTTTGCGTCTTAGAAGGGTACAACAGCATCTAACTGATGAGCCCAACTGTTGTACCTGGGCGAAACGCATTTGGACTATAGGTCACTTAACTTAATTTTGAATTTACTTCAATAACGTCCACTAAACATTAAACAAAATTTTGAAAAATATTATTTTTTTCATTTTTTTCGTTTTTCTCATCATCGATAACTTCAGCCAGACCACGGGCTATACTAATTTTAGGTGCATGAATTTAAACAAATTCCCCTAAAATGTTAAAATTCACAGTATATTCATGCTGTAATTTTAATAAGAGTCGGTAATCATCGACCAAAATTTTGCGTCTTAGAAGGGTACAACAGCATCTAACTGATGAGCCCAACTGTTGTACCTGGGCGAAACGCATTTGGACTATAGGTCACTTAACTTAATTTTGAATTTACTTCAATAAAGTCCACTAAACATTAAACAAAATTTTGAAAAATATTATTTTTTTCATTTTTTTCGTTTTTCTCATCATCGATAACTTCAGCCAGACCACGGGCTATATTAATTTTAGGTGCATGAATTTAAACCAATTCCCCTAAAATGTTAAAATTCACAGTATATTCATGCTGTAATTTTAATAAGAGTCGGTAATCATCGACCAAAATTTTGCGTCTTAGAAGGGTACAACAGCATCTAACTGATGAGCCCAACTGTTGTACCTGGGCAAAACGCATTTGGACTATAGGTCACTTAACTTAATTTTGAATTTACTTCAATAAAGTCCACTAAACATTAAACAAAATTTTGAAAAATATTATTTTTTTCATTTTTTTCGTTTTACTCATCACCGATAACTTCGGTAATCATCGACCAAAATGTTGCGTCTTAGAAGGGTACAACAGCATCTAACTGATGAGCCCAACTGTTGTACCTGGGTGAAACGCATTTGGACTATAGGTCACTTAACTTAATTTTGAATTTACTTCAATAAAGTCCACTAAACATTAAACAAAATTTTGAAAAATATAATTTTTTTCGTTTTTCTCATCATCGATAACTTCAGCCAGACCACGGGCTATACTAATTTTATGTGCATGAATTTAAACAAATTCCCCTAAAATGTTAAAATTCACAGAATATTCATGCTGTAATTTTAATAAGAGTCGGTAATCATCGACCAAAATTTTGCGTCTTAGAAGGGTACAACAGCATCTAACTGATGAGCCCAACTGTTGTACCTGGGCGAAACGCATTTGGACTATAGGTCACTTAACTTAATTTTGAATTTACTTCAATAAAGTCCAATAAACATTAAACAAAATTTCGAAAAATATTATTTTTTTCATTTTTTTCGTTTTTCTCGTCATCGATAACTTCAGCCAGACCACGGGCTATACTAATTTTAGGTGCATGAATTTAAACAAATTCCCCTAAAATGTTAAAATTCACAGTATATTCATGCTGTAGTTTTAATAAGACTCGGTAATCATCGACCAAAATTTTGCGTCTTAGAAGGGTACAACAGCATCTAACTGATGAGCCCAACTGTTGTACCTGGGCGAAACGCATTTGGACTATAGGTGACTTAACTTAATTTTGAATTTACTTCAATAAAGTCCACTAAACATTAAACAAAATTTTGAAAAATATTATTTTTTTCGTTTTTTTCGTTTTTCTCATCATCGATAACTTCAGCCAGACCACGGGCTATACTAATTTTAGGTGCATGAATTTAAACAAATTCCCCTAAAATGTTAAAATTCACAGTATATTCATGCTGTAATTTTAATAAGAGTCGGTAATCATCGACCAAAATTTTGCGTCTTAGAATTGTACAACAGCATCTAACTGATGAGCCCAACTGTTGTACCTGGGTGAAACGCATTTGGACTATAGGTCACTTAACTTAATTTTGAATTTACTTCAATAAAGTCCACGAAACATTAAACACAATTTTGAAAAATATTATTTTTTTCGTTTTTCTCATCATCGATAACTTCAGCCAGACCACGGGCTATACTAATTTTAGGTGCATGAATTTAAACAAATTCCCCTAAAATGTTAAAATTCACAGTATATTCATGCTGTAATTTTAATAAGAGTCGGTAATCATCGACCAAAATTTTGCGTCTTAGAAGGGTACAACAGCATCTAACTGATGAGCCCAACTGTTGTGCCTGGGCGAAACGCATTTGGACTATAGGTCACTTAACTTAATTTTGAATTTACTTCAATAAAGTCCACTAAACATTAAACAAAATTTTGAAAAATATTATTTTTTTTCATTTTTTTCGTTTTTCTCATCATCGATAACTTCAGCCAGACCACGGGCTATACTAATTTTAGGTGCATGAATTTAAACAAATTCCCCTAAAATGTTAAAATTCACAGTATATTCATGCTGTAATTTTAATAAGAGTCGGTAATCATCGACCAAAATTTTGCGTCTTAGAAGGGTACAACAGCATCTAACTGATGAGCCCAACTGTTGTACCTGGGCGAAACGCATTTGGACTATAGGTCATTTAACTTAATTTTGAATTTACTTCAATAAAGTCCACTAAACATTAAACAAAATTTTGAAAAATATAATTTTTTTCGTTTTTCTCATCATCGATAACTTCAGCCAGACCACGGGCTATACTAATTTTATGTGCATGAATTTAAACAAATTCCCCTAAAATGTTAAAATTCACAGAATATTCATGCTGTAATTTTAATAAGAGTCGGTAATCATCGACCAAAATTTTGCGTCTTAGAAGGGTACAACAGCATCTAACTGATGAGCCCAACTGTTGTACCTGGGCGAAACGCATTTGGACTATAGGTCACTTAACTTAATTTTGAATTTACTTCAATAAAGTCCACTAAACATTAAACAAAATTTTGAAAAATATTATTTTTTTCATTTTTTTCGTTTTTCTCATCATCGATAACTTCAGCCAGAAGACGGGCTATACTAATTTTAGGTGCATGAATTTAAACAAATTCCCCTAAAATGTTAAAATTAACAGTATATTCATGCTGTAGTTTTAATAAGAGTCGGTAATCATCGACCAAAATTTTGCGTCTTAGAAGGGTACAACAGCATCTAACTGATGAGCCCAACTGTTGTACCTGGGCGAAACGCATTTGGACTATAGGTGACTTAACTTAATTTTGAATTTACTTCAATAAAGTCCACTAAACATTAAACAAAATTTTGAAAAATATTATTTTTTTCATTTTTTTCGTTTTTCTCATCATCGATAACTTCAGCCAGACCACGGGCTATACTAATTTTAGGTGCATGAATTTAAACAAATTTTCCTAAAATGTTAAAATTCACAGTATATTCATGCTGTAATTTTAATAAGAGTCGGTAATCATCGACCAAAATTTTGCGTCTTAGAAGGGTACAACAGCATCTAACTGATGAGCCCAACTGTTGTACCTGGGCGAAACGCATTTGGACTATAGGTCACTTAACTAAATTTTGAATTTACTTCAATAAAGTCCACTAAACATTAAACAAAATTTTGAAAAATATTATTTTTTTCATTTTTCTCATCATCGATAACTTCAGCCAGACCACGGGCTATACTAATTTTAGGTGCATGAATTTAAACAAATTCCCCTAAAATGTTAAAATTCACAGTATATTCATGCTGTAATTTTAATAAGAGTCGGTAATCATCGACCAAAATTTTGCGTCTTAGAAGGGTACAACAGCATCTAACTGATGAGCCCAACTGTTGTACCTGGGCGAAACGCATTTGGACTATAGGTCACTTAACTTAATTTTGAATTTACTTCAATAAAGTCCACTAAACATTAAACAAAATTTTGAAAAATATTTTTTTCATTTTTTTCGTTTTTCTCATCATCGGTAACTTCAGCCAGACCACGGGCTATACTAATTTTAGGTGCATGAATTTAAACAAATTCCCCTAAAATGTTAAAATTCACAGTATATTCATGCTGTAATTTTAATAAGAGTCGGTAATCATCGACCAAAATTTTGCGTCTTAGAAAGGTACAACAGCATCTAACTGATGAGCCCAACTGTTGTACCTGGGCGAAACGCATTTGGACTATAGGTCACTTAACTTAATTTTGAATTTACTTCAATAAAGTCCACTAAACATTAAACAAAATTTTGAAAAATATTATTTTTTTCATTTTTTTCGTTTTTCTCATCATCGATAACTTCAGCCAGACCACGGGCTATACTAATTTTAGGTGCATGAATTTAAACAAATTCCCCTAAAATGTTAAAATTCACAGTATATTCATGATGTAATTTTAATAAGAGTCGGTAATCATCGACCAAAATTTTGCGTCTTAGAAGGGTACAACAGCATCTAACTGATGAGCCCAACTGTTGTACCTGGGCGAAACGCATTTGGACTATAGGTCACTTAACTTAATTTTGAATTTACTTCAATAACGTCCACTAAACATTAAACAAAATTTTGAAAAATATTATTTTTTTCATTTTTTTCGTTTTTCTCATCATCGATAACTTCGGTAATCATCGACCAAAATGTTGCGTCTTAGAAGGGTACAACAGCATCTAACTGATGAGCCCAACTGTTGTACCTGGGTGAAACGCATTTGGACTATAGGTCACTTAACTTAATTTTGAATTTACTTCAATAAAGTCCACTAAACATTAAACAAAATTTTGAAAAATATAATTTTTTTCGTTTTTCTCATCATCGATAACTTCAGCCAGACCACGGGCTATACTAATTTTATGTGCATGAATTTAAACAAATTCCCCTAAAATGTTAAAATTCACAGAATATTCATGCTGTAATTTTAATAAGAGTCGGTAATCATCGACCAAAATTTTGCGTCTTAGAAGGGTACAACAGCATCTAACTGATGAGCCCAACTGTTGTACCTGGGCGAAACGCATTTGGACTATAGGTCACTTAACTTAATTTTGAATTTACTTCAATAAAGTCCAATAAACATTAAACAAAATTTCGAAAAATATTATTTTTTTCATTTTTTTCGTTTTTCTCATCATCGATAACTTCAGCCAGACCACGGGCTATACTAATTTTAGGTGCATGAATTTAAACAAATTCCCCTAAAATGTTAAAATTCACAGTATATTCATGCTGTAGTTTTAATAAGACTCGGTAATCATCGACCAAAATTTTGCGTCTTAGAAGGGTACAACAGCATCTAACTGATGAGCCCAACTGTTGTACCTGGGCGAAACGCATTTGGACTATAGGTGACTTAACTTAATTTTGAATTTACTTCAATAAAGTCCACTAAACATTAAACAAAATTTTGAAAAATATTATTTTTTTCGTTTTTTTCGTTTTTCTCATCATCGATAACTTCAGCCAGACCACGGGCTATACTAATTTTAGGTGCATGAATTTAAACAAATTCCCCTAAAATGTTAAAATTCACAGAATATTCATGCTGTAATTTTAATAAGAGTCGGTAATCATCGACCAAAATTTTGCGTCTTAGAAGGGTACAACAGCATCTAACTGATGAGCTCAACTGTTGTACCTGGGCGAAACGCATTTGGACTATAGGTCACTTAACTTAATTTTGAATTTACTTCAATAAAGTCCACTAAACATTAAACAAATTTTTTAAAAATATTTTTTTTTTCATTTTTTTCGTTTTTCTCATCATCGATAACTTCAGCCAGACCACGGGCTATACTAATTTTATGTGCATGAATTTAAACAAATTCCCCTAAAATGTTAAAATTCACAGTATATTCATGCTGTAATTTTAATAAGAGTCGGTAATCATCGACCAAAATTTTGCGTCTTAGAAGGGTACAACAGCATCTAACTGATGAGCCCAACTGTTGTACCTGGGCGAAACGCATTTGGACTTAACTTAATTTTGAATTTACTTCAATAACGTCCACTAAACATTAAACAAAATTTTGAAAAATATTATTTTTTTCATTTTTTTCGTTTTTCTCATCATCGATAACTTCAGCCATACCACGGGCTATACTAATTTTAGGTGCATGAATTTAAACAAATTCCCCTAAAATGTTAAAATTCACAGTATATTCATGCTGTAATTTTAATAAGAGTCGGTAATCATCGACCAAAATTTTGCGTCTTAGAAGGGTACAACAGCATCTAACTGATGAGCCCAACTGTTGTACCTGGGCGAAACGCATTTGGACTATAGGTGACTTAACTTAATTTTGAATTTACTTCAATAAAGTCCACTAAACATTAAACAAAATTTTGAAAAATATTATTTTTTTCATTTTTTTCGTTTTTCTCATCATCGATAACTTCAGCCAGACCACGGGCTATACTAATTTTAGGTGCATGAATTTAAACCAATTCCCCTAAAATGTTAAAATTCACAGTATATTCATGCTGTAATTTTAATAAGAGTCGGTAATCATCGACCAAAATTTTGCGTCTTAGAAGGGTACAACAGCATCTAACTGATGAGCCCAACTGTTGTACCTGGGTGAAACGCATTTGGACTATAGGTCACTTAACTTAATTTTGAATTTACTTCAATAAAGTCCACTAAACATTAAAGTTTGCAAGTTCTCTCTCTCTCTCTTTCTCTCTCTCTCTCTCTAGTTTGATTATATACTGAACAGCTATCCTTAAAGTCACAATGTACTTTTTTGCTAAGTGCTAAAAACGTGCCGAGACTCTAATATAAAATATATTGGTATATTATAAGAAAATGAATATCCCTTCGAACCGAAACGCCTATAAATCATATTTCCTTTTAACTGCTTTCAATGACAAACAAAAAGTAAGCAAACAGTCAATGGACCACCAACATATTGTTAAAAAAAAGAAATTGAATGGGAGGTCCTGTCGATTCCAAATCTTCTTTGCTCTCATAATTTATATATTAATTGATTTTCTTTAAAAAAAAAAAAAAAAATTACTAGGAATGCAATAAATTAAGAATCAAGCCCTATTAAAATCAAGAGAATACAAAAGACCATTTCAGATTCGATATGAGAGATTGCCTTTCTACTAAAAAAGATAAAAAAGACAAGAGGTCAAATAAAAAAAAGTTTTCGTCGCTCGACAAAAGAAATAGAAAACATTCAAACCAACTAAAATGAATCAAGACATAAGAAAATCGATGGATTCCCTTGGTTCTTACACCTGAAGATTTCATTTCTTTTTTCCTACTATTAAAAGAAAAATACGTATGTCCTTTCATATTATCAAGACGAGAGGCTATTTGTTTTCTTCATTCGAATTAGCTTGCGAATGGATTTAGCTAGTTGTGTGATGTTAGCGTTAAAATACTTTTATTACCTTATTATCGCTCAAGGACTTTGTGTTTTTTTTTCATTTTGGTTTCTACTTTAGGCATAAGGTCAAAGTATGAACACTGCTAAATTTGATTATATCATACTTCTAGATACGATAAAATGGGTCAGTTGTTTGAATTAAATTATTTATTCATTTCAATGACTCACTGGGAGAAAAGAAATATTGGATGGAATATTTTACTTCCAGGAAAAGTTATTTTTTGCTGAATAATATGTTGATAAGAATCAGTCTACAGACATTTATACTGCTACGAACCAAGGGCGTACGCAGGGAGCCTAATGGGCATACAGTTGCCTCCCCCCGAAAAAATTGATGTTCGAAAAAAAAAGAAATTAAGCATAAATTGCCAAAATGTTTGGTGGTCAAAATAAAATTCCATCATTATTTTTTATTAAATAAAATGCACGACTGAGTCGCACGCCCTTGATCCGTGGGTGCAATAGCACGATGATAACAAATTTTTCGAGTCATAACAACTACATATATAAAATAACCAAAGAAGTTCAAGTGCCTAATTTAAGAAGTGTTTATGTCCCAAATTTTGAGAATACAGACAGTTTTATAAGATAAGTTAATTACTTTTCCCGTTGTTTTGCTATACTAAGACATCCAATAATTGAGTTAAGTCACTTATAAACAGATGTCCGTTACTTGTATTTTTAGCCACAACTTAAAACGCAGTTATCAATGACATACTCTCAAAAAATACCCACAGTATAAATTAAAACTGTTGAAGTAAATTTTTTGTTTGAAAAAACTAAAAAAATTTGGCCAAAACTGGAAAACCCGATATACGCGAGGGCAGCTTCAGTTAAAAAACCTTTAATATTTAAACAGTTTGTGCCAGCTTTTGGGGTTTTGGGTGCTTTGAAGGATATATACCTTAGCAAGTCTGAATCATTTCGTTAATGTCGTTGTATACTTATGGCCAATTTAATAAAACGCTTAGGAAAGACCGATTTCCTTTATTATCATTTGCAGCCAAAAACTATTCCAAAAAATGCAGTTTTCTTCGAAGAAATCTGTATACAAACAAAATTTTAAAAAAATCGTTAAAGCCTTTTAAAGCAACTTAGAAAAAACATTGGTTAAAATCAAGTGGTTCGTTGTATGGGAGCCACCATTTAAAAAAAAATAACTGTTAAAAAATGAAACGCCATTTAATAAGAAGCTGTAAAGAACTATAGCAATACGATACAACCGTTGCCATCTTATTACACACAAAGTTTAATCAAAATCGTAATATCCGTTTTTGAGCAATTTAGAAAAAAAAACAAATAAAGATGACTAAAACTGAACAGCTCATTGAGCCACCCTTTAATAAGGCTTGCTTCACACAAAAAACTGCAACTCCATCCCCAAGAGAGTTTAAAGGAACTAGGTATGATAAGCAAAGTTTGAGTCAACTCAATTACGCCAATGCGAACTTATGGCCATTTCAAATAAAATGCACGACTGGGTCGCACGAACTTGCTCTTATGCTAAGCAATTTCCTTGTGGCTGCATATGTACGTATATTAAAAAAAATTAAAAATAATTTCGAAAATTCGTTTATCTTTTTAATTAGTTTAAGAGTTTTCTCGGAAAAACTTAATATGCAATAAAAGTTCAGAACTATATGTCTATCTAGGAAATAAAAATATCTAAAATCGTTCGACCAGTTTTTTTTAATAAAGATTTTTTTGGAAAAACTTTTCCAAAAACTATTTTGAAATTTATTCGAATATGTAAACATATGGCAATCCGTAGTTTACATCTGAAAAAATAATGTTAAAAAAATCAATATTACCGTTTCCAACATATTTCGAAAAACAAATTTTTTTTTGAAAAAATTATTAAAAATCAAAAAAAAAGTTTTTGAAAATTTTGAAATGCCGTATTAATAAAATTATGAATGACTTTCTGTGCCCAAAATTTCATTGAAATCGGATTGTATAGTTTACGATAAAATTTGATTTGAAAATACTAGTTCTATGAGAGGTACCGTTATAAGACAAATTTTGATAGATCTTTTCCAACCAAAAAATAGACTGTCTTACAAAAGTAGCATTCTGAAAGTTTTATCAAAATCGTTAGAGCCGTTTTTGAGAAAATCATTTTTTTTTCTTCACGATTGTATGGCAGGTGCCGTTATTTTTGGGCCTAGAGCAAAAATCAATAATACGTTCTGAGGGACGGCCAAATAAATCCTAAATACCTAATTTGAAGCAAATCGGCGCATCCGTTCAGGCTCTAGAGGAGCGAACAGACATACAGACAGATAGACAGACAGACGGACGGAATTTCCAGTCCCACTTTATTCGACTTCTGTGTGATTGTTATCTCAAATTTTTTTTTGTACGAATGCATAACTTGCCTTATAGTACCTATAATCGCAAGTAAAAAGCCGTATAAAAATGATTTTCGTTTTGCCAATTTAAGCCAAAAAGAAAAACGAAAGCTTATCAAAAATGCATTAGGTTTTTGAAATTTTGAGTTTAATCAAAATCGTTAGAGCCGTTTTTGAGCAAATCCAAAATGGTAAGAACCGTTACAAGAACGAATTACAAAAAAAACCTCTACAACCGTTTATTTTAAATTGCTATATATGAAGTTTGAAGAAAGTCCGTCAAGCGGTTTAGCTGATGCACAGAAAGACCAAAGGACGGTAAGGCGAAAACCACTTCTTTGGGCTTCTCTATCATTATAATGTCATGACTCATGACTGATTAGAACCTAGATTTTTCGTTCTGCACAAAACTAATACTTGCCTTATAGAGCAAGTAAAATAAAATGCACATCGCACGAACTTGCCCTTCTGCCCCATACAGCAGGACTGGGATGATGAGGGTCTTGTATAGTGTCTCCTTGGTCCTTTGAGAGAGGGATTTGCTACTAAAATGCCTTCTAAGCCCGAAGAAACATCGATTGGCAAGAGGTGTTTTTCAACTGATCTCTTCCCTGATGTTGTTCTGCGAGGTTATAGTGGAACCCAAATAGACAAAGCCCTGGACAACTTTAAAGTTATATCTGTCCCTCGTGACGTTTTGCCCGGTTCTACGGTGATGATATTCTGCACCCGAGGACAGCACATCTTTTGTTTTATCTTCATTTACAGCCAGACCCATTTCGCCGCCTCCACTTCAATACTTGCGAACGCTCCACTGACAGCGCGCTTCGTTCTTCCAATAATGTCAATATCATCAGCATCAGCATAGCAAAGTAATTGAATGTATTTAAAAAAAATCGTACCTCTGGTGTTGCCATGCGAGTTGCCTACGATTGCCTCAAGAATGATATTGAAGAGTTTACATGACAGCGAGTCGCCCTGACTTAAGCCTTTCTCTACATTAAATGAGTCGGTGATAATTTTACCAACCTTCACGGAGCAGCGCGGGTTCTCTATAGTCATCCTGCATAATACAAAGAGTTAAGCAGGGACGCCAAGAAGTGACATGGTGCTGTATAGTTCGTTCCTATTCACGCTGTCATTGGCGACTTTAAAATCGATAAAGAGGTGTTGAGTATCGATCTGGAGTTCTTGGGTTGTTGACTTACCGGGCCTAAAACCACACTGATAGAGGCCAATCAGTTCACATGCGAAAGGGTTCAGAGGTTCACACAGAATGGCTGAAAAGATTTTATAGGCGACACTAAATAGACTTATACCTCTGTAGTTGGCGCAGTTTAAAGTATCTCCTTTTTTTTGTGGACGGAGGTTTCGTTCATCATCGTCCAAATCGAATGGATCATTCCACCTGACAGCGATTAGTTGGTTGTCTTCGCCCTTTAATTGTCTGCAGAAGTGTTCTTTCCAAATTCTCAGCACCGACTTTGTATCTACTTCGACATTCCCACGCTCGTCTCTACAGGCTTCCGCTCGGGCTTTATAACATGTGACTAAAGTTGGCCCGCCATTTTTTATTTTTATATAAAATTTATTGTGCTGCTTTGTGCTAGAGTTGTGCTACTATGTGCCGTAAATATAAAAGTTGTATCTTTAAAGCTCTAGATTTTATAGCCAAAAAACGATTGTATGACTAAAGTTAGCCCCGCCATTTTTTATTTTTTTTTTAAGATTTGTTGTGCTGCGTTGTGCTAAGCTTGTGCTGCTATGTGCCGTAAATATAAACTTTTTATCTCCAAAGCTCTAGCTTTAATAGCCAAAAAACGATTTTTTTTTTAAGATTTCTCGTGCTGTGTTGTGCTCCGTTTGTGCTGCCATGTGCCGTAAAGATTTTTTTTTTATTTTCAAAGCTCTCCGTTTTATAACCAAAAACTTTTGTATGAAAAACAAGAAAAAAACCACAGCCATTTTTTTTTTTTTTTACTTGTGCTGAGTTGTGCTCCTCTTGTGCTATCATGTGCCGTTAAAATAGAAAATTTATCTTAAAGGCTCTAGCTTTTATAGCCAAAAAACTTTTCAAATCGAAGGGGAAAATTGATGTTAAGATAATTATGCAATTTTAAAGATTTAAGTACATACATACATACCTATTAAATTTTCGCACGCAATATAATATGTTTTTAAATACCTACACCAAATATATATACATTATGTACCTATGTACGTACAATATGTACGAATATGGAATTGAAGAAAGTGTCCAATGAACTTTAATAGGCTGCATGAATGATAATTAGGAGTGCTTATGACTTTTATATTTAAAAAAATGGTTGGTACGAGTATATGGATCTATTATAGTGTGTGAATTGAATCCATGTACCTAGATAGGAGAACAAAAATTGCTTTATCCTCTGATGAACTATTGGACATTCTGTAGGTAGATAAGATATACTATGT
Organism: Platycheirus albimanus; assembly: GCA_916050605.2. NCBI lineage: Eukaryota > Metazoa > Arthropoda > Insecta > Diptera > Syrphidae > Platycheirus > Platycheirus albimanus. The sequence continues at coordinate 335,865,725 of OU696696.1, forward strand.
CGGTACATTGTACAATGTATCTACAGTGTATATGCGATTGCATTTGCATTTTAATTGTGAAATATTTTTCCTTTTTTGGTTGGGTGTTGGTTAGAAAATTATTTTTTAGGGTAGTTCAGGAAAAAAAATATGAATGAGTAGATATTCATTCTTGTTTTACTAAAAGCAGGTACGTGACTTATATTTGGTGGGGGTAAAACAAACTCCTGGCATAGTTAAATTGTTTAGAAAATTAATTTCAGAACAATAGACATGTCATATTTTTGCACCTACTACGTGGTCCACAAAATTATGGAATACATACCAGTACATATTGCTACGTTTAATGAATCCGTTAAAAAAATTTACAGACTTTCATATAAACTATATTAAGGCTATTTTATATATAGTTACATACATAACCATATAATATATATAGAAAGATAGGTAGGCACAGCCGGTGGCGGGCCAGCTTTCTTTTCAAAGATCATTTCATGAGTTATAAAAACATAAACTTTGAAGATATGACTTTATCTTAATGGCACATAACAGCACAAGTCTAGCACAACGCAGCACAACAAATCTTAACAAAAAAATAAAAAATGGCGGGGCTAACTTGAGTCATAAAATCGTTTCTTGCTGATATAAACGAGAGGTTTAAATATACAAAGTTTATATTTACGGCACATAGCAGCACAAGCTTAGCACAACGCAGCACAACAAATCTTAAAAAAAAAATAAAAAATGGCGGGGCTAACTTTAGTCATAAAATCGGTTTTTGGCTACAAAAACTAGAGCTTTTAAGATAAATTTTCTATTTTAACGGCACATGATAGCACAAGAGGAGCACAACTCAGCACAAGTAAAAAAAAAAAAAAAAAAATGGCTGTGGTTTTTTTCTTGTTTTTCATACAAAAGTTTTTTGGTTATAAAACGGAGAGCTTTGAAATTAAAAAAATAATCTTTACGGCACATGTCAGCACAAACGGAGCACAACACAGCACAAGAAATCTTAAAAAAAAGAAAAAAAATGGCGGGGCTAACTTAAGTGTAAAAATCGTTTTTTGGCTATTAAAGCTAGAGCTTTGAAGATAAAAAGTTTATATTTACGGCACATAGCAGCACAAGCTTAGCACAACGCAGCACAACAAATCTTTAAAAAAAATAAAAAATGGCGGGGCTAACTTTAGTCATAAAATCGTTTTTTGGCTATAAAAGCTAGAGCTTTTAAGATAAATTTTCTATTTTAACGGTACATGATAGCACAAGAGGAACACAACTCAGCACAAGTAAAAAAAAAAAAAACAAAAAAAAATGGCTGTGGTTTTTTTCTTGTTTTTCATACAAAAGTTTTTTGGTTATAAAACGGAGAGCTTTGAAAATAAAAAAATAATCTTTACGGCACATGTCAGCACAAACGGAGCACAACACCGCACAAGAAATCTTAAAAAAAAAAAAAAAAAAATGGCGGGGCCAACTTTAGTGTAAAAATCGTTTTTTGGCTATTAAAGCTAGAGCTTTGGAGATAAAAAGTTTATATTTACGGCACATAGCAGCACAAGCTTAGCACAACGCAGCACAACAAATCTTAAAAAAAAAATTAAAAATGGCGGGGCTAACTTTAGTCATAAAATCGTTTTTTGGCTATAAAAGCTAGAGCTTTAAAGATACAACTTTTATATTTACGGCACATAGTAGCACAAGTCTAGCACAAAGCAGCACAATAAATTTTTTATAAAAAATAAAAAATGGCGGGGCCAACTTTAGTCACATCTTTATAACCCTTGGACGAATGTTTTACCCTTCGGTAGAACTTTCCAACATTGCTTCTGCCGTAGCACCCCTCAATAGATTCAACCATTTGTTTTTCCAATTCTCTTTTTTTCCTTCTGAAAAGCCGATGTTCCTCCTTCCTCTTTTGCTGGTATACCGCACGGGAAGCGCTCTTGGCCTGCAGAACTGCCTTGAAGGCTTCGTTTTTGGCAAAGTGTGCCAGCCTGCACTCATCATCGAACCAGGTGTTTCGTTGTGGTCAATGAAACCCAAAACGTAAGTAGATGCGTTTTTGATGGACATTGTGCAATGTTTCCACTGGGCCTCTGGGTTTGGCGCAGGTGCCGGCCTAGTCAAGAGAAAAAAAGAGACATGGTTGGCAAAGGTTGTGGCGGTCTCTTGCGATTGTAGCTTAGCAACAAACTTACTTACAGTGGATGCTTGATCCTGCAGTCTGGTGGAGATCCGCGTTCGCACTTTAGCTACAACAAGGTAGTGGCTGAGTCTATGTTGGCCCCTCGGAAAGTGCGGACGGAAATAAAATATTTATTAATAAATATTTTATTTGAACGCGAGATGTTATATCAGTCTTATATTACTTACGCATAATCTGCTTGTTTATTACTCCAAATAAAAAGAATTGGTTTTTAAGATTCAATAATAACATCACTGCTGATGCTGCAAAGAGCGAGAGAAACAAAATTGTATTGTCATGTACCTAGAAAGATGCCGTCATTTATGTTACTTATTGATTGAACAATGCTCAGGGAAACGCGAGATTTTCATATTGCGAGATTTTGTTATTCGATATTTTGATAAAGCGAGATTTTCAAATAAAAGATTTAAAAAATGCGAAATTCTGTGATGCGCGATTTAAAAAAAAGGAGATTTCGTTATAAGAGATTTTAGTTTGCGGTGGTCAATCGTACCGCTCCCGTAAGGAAGTTACCCCGACGCACAACCCCCCACCTGGGGAACCAGGCCCTATGCTGATTTCCTTATACAAAAGGAGCTGCAGAAATCCAGACTCAGTAACCCAATACCATTTTTCGTGACGGCATATGGGTCGATTTTACCGCCAAGGAACGCCAATAGATGTCTCACATCGTTCTTCAAAATGAAGTAAAACTAATACCCTGCCCGGGTAACAATTGTTCTATATTTCTACAGTTTGATCTGGATGCCATGGGATTTTTGTGAGACCAACAGAAGTTCTTTTCTACCTTTCCATTCTTTTTACTTGCGATTATAGGTACTATAAGGCAAGTTATGCATTCGTAAAAAAAATTCAAAAAATCAAACATGACATCACGATGAAAGGGAAGTCGAAAAAAGTGGGTCCGACAATTCTGTCTGTCTATCTGTCTGTCCGTGTGTCTCTCTGTCTATGTAGTTACCTACGGTCTAAACGGCTGGACCGATTTGCTTCAAAGTTGGTACATCGTATTGTTATGACGTCCTACAGAGGAATTTTTGGAATTAGCATTCTAGCTTCAAAACTAACGGTACCTGCCATACAATTTCTTGTGAAAAATTTTACAATTTTAAAAAATAAAACTTTCTGAATAGTGTTTTCTGTGCAAACTTTATGTTTTGGTTGGAATAGATTTTTCAGGAAAAGTCTTATAACGGTACCTCCCACAGGACCGGTTTTTTTAAAATCAGATTTTCTCGTAAGCTACTTGGCGGATTTTGATGAAATTTTTAATGTAGGAGCCCTTTTAAAGACAAAATAATGTAATATAATATAATATTTTTTTATTTTTTGTTTTTTTTTTTTTCAAAAACGGTTTAAGCTATTTTGTTTAAATTTTATTTTTCTGACAAAAACTACAAAATGCTAGAAGTTGGCATACTCAAAAAAAAAAATTGGAAAAGTTTAAAAAAAAAAAACAGTTTTTTGAAAAATAAATTCTTAAAATTCTTAACAATAAACAAAATCATATGGCTTACTTAATTTTTTCCAAAAATCGTTTTAACTATTGATTTTTAAGTGATCATACAATTTCATATACATACTTAGTTTTTTCCCTGCTTTTTTTCCAAAATATCAAACCCTAAGACCACTGTCTCACATTAGAGCAAGTTTGTCCGACCCAGTCATGCACTTTATTTTCCGAAACACTCGTACAGTTTTAATTCACGATAAGGGTATTAAATTAATGACCCCTTGAGTTCGAGTTTCGAGTACATTATAGAAAAAAACGCGGGGTGATAAGAATTTCTTTCAAACAAAAAGTTGAGATCTGAATAATATTCCAATAAAATGTCTACACTAAACAAAATCTTAAAAAGATTATTGTGATAAAATGTAATAACAAAAGCTTTACACTTTTTATCCCATGCTACTTACTTCAAATGCAATTTTAAATGTTACCGTGATTCCATTCCGATTCCAGGTATCCAATTAATGTTTTTGTGGTTTTTGATTTGCTTATGTCATCGATCATTGAGTAAGTATATGTGTTTTTATTGTTATCAAGTAAAACAAACACGGATATCCTATTGGAATCCGGTATCTCTATGATACTCGTCATTCTTTTGTTACCAAACAAAAGTATGACGATTCTTAACTCACGTAAAGAAGAAGAAAAAAAAACCGAACCGAACCGACATGCTTGGCATTTTTAAACTTTATCGTAAAATAATTTATTATTAAAATCGTCGTGTGGTTGCGATAATCCCAGGAATTATAAGACATCATCTTAACGGAAAGACTATTATGACCATTTACGACTCCAAACATATTCAAATAAATGAAAACATCAGACATAGGTATCATCAGCATCACCAACAGACACAAGTTGTGGCGCCTTATACTCATTAAGGCAGATTTTTAGCGAGGTCATCAAAACCGATATAATCATTTGTAGCTTATTTTGGATTCCGGATTTCAACAACAGCTTTTCGGGAAACTACGTAGAGATATTATAGTATTTGAGGGGTCAAATCAGGTCGCGATGGCGCCAATCTTATAAAGGTGTGAAACAAAATACTTTGGATAATAAATCCAAATAAACTAAGCAAGTCTTTCTCTCTCTTCCATGTATGCAAATTTGTAAATATTTTTCTTAAGTGAGTGTTTCGGGTTTTTTTTTTAATTTTTTAAATTGATTAATTAAGCTGGTAAGAATTCTTTTCATCATTTTAAACAACTCCATTAAATCAAATATAAAATTAATATCATAGAAATATGTATTCAATTTGTTTTAGCAGCTTTTAGTTAAGATCACGGTTTCTCGTTTCGGAGTGGCGTGTTAGATTGTTTTTTTATTTAGAGATTATGGCTTGCTATCGAAATTCGATTGTCTTAGCTAAACCTTCAGTAAAAAAAAAACTATTTTCATTATGTACCTACCTACATAATGTAGGTAAAAATATTAAGCAGGTTGAATATATTAACATGAAATATATTTATTGTTCCTATTTATTTGGATATCTCTCGGAAAGTGTTTTCTATGTCTAATCAAATCGTTAAATAAATACTTCAGCATGCTATAAAAATAAACACACCGAGGGAAAGAACGTGGTAGCAGTAGACCACGAAAGTAGACTGATATTTTTTGGTATTCCTCAACCCATAAAAGAATTTAGCTTCTTCCTTCACACGCATTTTCATCAACAAGTACAAGCAATCTATCAACCACACGGAAGTCAGCGGTTGTTAACGAATTGTGTATGCTGGCGAAAAACTACTTTTAACACATGGATCTACACATTTATGTAGGTACCACACCTTTGAAGCCTCTAATTGTTGTTCAATGTCCAAAGCAAGGGATCGGGTCGTGTCCTTTCCTTTGTATAGAAGGCGTTCAAGACAATAATAGCAACTCGTAGACTGTTGCTAACCTTTTGTGAGACAGCTTTGATTTTTACTTGCGATTATAGGTACTATAAGGCAAGTTATGGATTCGTGCAGAAAAAAAAAATTGAGATAACAATCACACATGACATTACGATGATGGAGAAGTCGAAAAAAGTGGGTCTGGAAATTCCGTCCGTCTGTCTGTCTGTCTGTCTGTCTGTCTGTCTGTATGTCTGTTCGCGCCTCTGGAGGCTGAACGGGTGGGCCGATTTGCTTCAAATTTGGTATTTAGGATTTATTTGGCCGTCCCTCGGAACAAATTTTTTATTTTTGCTCTAGGTCCAAAAATAATGGCACCTGCCATACAATCTTGAAGACAAAAATTGATTTTCTCAAAAACGGCTCTAACGATTTTGATAAAACTTTCAGAATGCTATTTTTGCAAGAAAATCTATCTTTTGGTTTGAAATTTTTTTTCAAGATTTGTCTAATAACGGTACCTCTCATAGAACCAGTGTTTTCAAATCAAATTTTCTCGTAAACTATACATTCGATTTCAATAAAATTTTGGCCACAGGAAGTCATTCATAATTTTATTAATATGGCATTTCAAAATTTTCAAAATTTTTTTTTTTTGATTTTTTATAATTTTTTCAAAAAAAATTTTGGTTTTCGAAATATGTTGGAAACGGGTACATTGATTTTTTTTTAAATTATTTTTCAAATGTAAACTATAGATTGCCATATATTTGCGTACTCAAATAAATTTCAAAATATTTTTTGAAAAAGTTTTTCAAAAATAACCTTTTAAAAAAAAAACTGGTCCAACGATTTTCAATATTTTTTTTTTTAGATTGACGTATAGCTTTGAAATTTTATTGCATACTTAGTTTTTCCGAGAAAACTCTTAAACTAATTTAAAAAATAAAAGAATTTTCGAAATTATTTAATTTTTTTTAATATCCATATATGCAGCCACGAAGCAGTTGCTTATTATAAAGCAAGTTCGTGCGACCCAGTCGTGCATTTTATTTACTTGAGATTATGAGTACTATAATAAGGCAAGTTATGTATGCATTCGTCGAAAAAAAAGTTTTGAGACAACGATCAAACATGACATTACGATGATAGCGAAGACAGAAGACGAAAAAAGATGGTCTAAAAATTCAGTCCGTCTCTCTGTCTGGCTCAAAAAAAAAACTTTCCATAGGACCGTTTTTTTCTTTCGCCTATATCGAAAACGGCTTAACCCTAGCTTACGACACACAAAATACGTGAATAAGAAAACTTGGGGTTCGCGCGAACCCCACAGTTTTTAATCATTTCTAATTGTTTATTATTTAGTAGGCGATGCATTTTTCTTCTTCATTGGGTTGACAGTTGAGGTGTGTTGCAACTAAGAAACGTGTTTGGTTTTCCCAAAATTAAGTAAATATTGTTTAAATTTGTGAAAAATAAAGTTTGAAGATTAGCAAAAAGTAAGTTGTAATATTAAAATTTCAAGTTTTATTATTTTTATTCACATTGCTTTCATTTGTCAGTGTCTTACTTAGATAGATTATTGAGACAATACAATAGAGGCAACGAAGATGAAAGAGCAACGGCGGCGTTGAGGGCAATGCTAGACATAAAATCTGATGAAGAGGGCGAGATTGATAATGATCCAGACTATGTGCAAAATGACACATTTGACGACTGACAGTATTTTATGTTATGATGTTTTGTATTCAGTTAGGTAGGTATAGGTACATAATATGGTTTTAGTTCTTAGCGGATTATGATGACATTGACGAAGCTGCGGCAGAGGCATTAGGACCATTAGAAAATTTGCCTGAACCAGATGAATTTGGAAGTGAGCATGATTAGGAAACGTCGGCGTCAAATTAAGAGTTTTTTCTTGCCATCAGTGGTTGAAAATGGACGAAAGAGCCGGGGGCAGAAGTTTTGTCTCGTATCCAAGGAAGTTATGTCTTCAGACCTGGTGGAACTATTGGTCCTGTGGCAAATTTGCAAAATGCATCTCTTCTAGTTATTTTCTACCCCAAGTTTGGTTTGTGACTTTTTTTTCAGAAAAAAGTTGCAGAAAATTTTCTAAAACCGCTGTGATGGAAAAAAGACAAGAAACGTAAAGAAAAATTAGTTTCGTTAACTGAGTTTTTGTCCCAGGTCGAAAATGTGATTTGAAAAAAAGATATAAGCACTCAAACATGTGCTGGGGTTCGCGCGAACCCCAATTTGTAAACTAGGGTTAACCACACACACACTTTCACACATGTATAGCTGTAGGTTGCTCAACTTATACTGCATACCAATATTTAAAAAAACAATTTTTTTTTTGTATTTTTAAAAGCATTGTTGAAATTTTTTTTTGAAAAAAATTATATTTTGAAAACTGCTCATTCAATTTTTTTCACAAATTAAAGATAAATGTATTTTTTAATACCTATGAACTGCAGTTTTTGAATTTTTTTTTTAATGTTTTCAAAAAAAATTTCAAAAAAAAACTTTTTTTGCTCAAAAACCGCTCCACAGTTTTTATAAATTAGTAGGTACTCATAAATTCCAATTTAACCAAAATATTAAATAGCATACTTTTTTCAGCTCAAATTAGTTAAGAATATATTTATTTTAGAATTTCAAAAAAATTATTTTGATCAAAATCTCTAGCCCCAAGACCACTGTCACACATTAGAGAAAATTCGTGCGACCCAGTGCTGTATTTTATTTTTATTTGTTTGCACTCACTTCGCCACAGAATCAGTTGAAAGTCGTCCATCGTAAGCTTGCACTGTGGATCAGTTGAATTGTGGGAAAAATAGACCCGCTAATTAATTTCGTTTATACCTATTGTTTTTGATATTGTATATCTACATAGTTTTTGATATGGAATGTTCATCTGCAGGTGCTTTTTTACTTGCTCTATAGGGCAAGTATTGGTTTCGTGCAGAAAAAAAAAATCGAGGTTTTAATCAAACATGACATTACGATGATAGAGAAGCCCAAAAAAGTGGTTTTCGCCATACCGTCCGTCGGTCTGTCTGTGCGTCTGTGCGTCTGTGCGGATGTGCGGATGTGCGCTTTTTCACGTCATGTTACAGCCTAAACGGCTTGACGGATTTTCTTCAAACTTGGTATATAGCAGTTTGAAGAAAAACCATTGTCGAGGTTTTTTTTATTTTGTTTTAGCCCGGCTCAAACTGGTACCTCTCAAGTAACGGCTTTTTTCAATCTGGATTTTCTCGAAAACGGCTCTAACGATTTTGATTAAATTTAAAATTTAGCTAACTTTAAGCATTTCTAACAAAACTGCGTTTTTTATTTTTGCCTCAAATGGTCGTAACGAAAATCAGGTTTTAACGGCTTTTTTCAAATAGCCATAAGTTCACAACGGCTTGATTGAATCAACTCAAACTTCGTTTGACATAGTTTTTCATAGTGTTCTATAGGATGGTTTAGTAAATTTTTCACTGAAGCCTTTCTAAACGGTGGCTTCCATACAACGAGCCGTTGAGTTTTAGCCAACTTTTTTTGGTTTTTTCTAATTTTCTCGAAAATGGCTCTAACGATTTTGATTAAACTTTGTGTGTTATATTCTTTTAGTGTTTTTAAGAGAACTGCGTTTTTAGTTTTTGGCTAAAAATACAAATAACGGAGATCTGCTTTTAACGGCTTTTTTTCAAATGGCCATAAGTTGTCAACGGTTGCATCGAATTCACTCAAACTTTGTTTGGTATAGTTCCTTACAGCTTCCTATCAGATGGCATTGATTTCTTTTTCAGTTTCTCTTTTTTAAATGGTGGCTGCTATACAAAGAGCCATTAGATTTTGGCCAACTTTTTCGTTTTTTCTAATTTACTCAAAAAAGGCTCCCCCTATTTTTATGAAACTTTTTATATAATATAATATAGAATACTTCAAAGCAAACTGCATTGTTAGTTTTTGGATACACATGATAATAGCGGAAATTGGTAATATCAGTTTTATTAATTTGGCCATAAGCGGAAATTTATATCACCCAAAAGACGACATCTAAATTTGATATACTAAAGGTTACTTAAAGTTAGCTCCCGTATATCGAGTTTTCCAGTTTTAGCCAATTTTTTTTTTAGTTTTTACCAAATTTTTCAAAAATGAGTTGTTCTTATTGATCGAAAAGTTTGTTTTCGTCGTACTTTTGCACCCACAGAGCAAGTACGTGCGACCCAGTCGTGCATTTTATTTTTACTTGCTCAATAGGGCAAGTATTGGTTTCGTGCAGAAAAAAAAAATCGAGGTTTTAATCAAACATGACATTACGATGATAGAGAATCCCAAAAAAGTGGTTTTCGCCATACCGTCCGTCGGTCTGTCTGTGCGTCTGTGCGTCTGTGCGGATGTGCGCTTTTTCACGTCATGCTACAGCCTAAACCGCTTGACGGATTTTCTTCAAACTTGATATATAGTAGTTTGAAGAAAAACGGTTGTCGAGGTTTTTTTTATTTCGTTTTAGCCCGGCTCAAACTGGTACCTTTCAAGTAACGGTTTTTTTCAATTTGAATTTTCTCGAAAACGGCTCTAACGATTTTGATTAAACTCAAAATTTAGCTTACTTTAAGCATTTCTAACAAAACTGCGTTTTTCGTTTTTGGCTCAAATAGTCCTAACGAAAATCAGGTTTTAACGGCTTTTTTTCAAATAGCCATAAGTTCACAACGGCTTGATTGAATCGACTCAAATTTTGTTTGACATAGTTTTTTATAGTTTTCTATAGGATGACTTTGTAAATTTTTCACTGAAGCTTTTCTAAACGGTGGCTTCCATACAACGAGCCGATAAGTTTAAGCCAACATTTTTTGGTTTTTTCTAATTTGCTCGAAAACGGCTCTAACGATTTTGATTAAACTTTGTGTGTTTTTTTCTTTTAGTGTTTTTAAGAGAACTGCGTTTTCAGTTTTTGGCTAAAAATGCAAATAACGGAGATCTGCTCTTAACGGCTTTTTTTCAAATGGCCATAAGTTGTCAACGGTTGAATCGAATTCACTCAAACTTTGTTTGGTATAGTTTCTTTCCGCTTCCTTTCAGATGGCATTGATTTTTTTTCATGTTCTTTTTTTTAAATGGTGGCTCCTATACAAAGAGCCATTAGATTTTGGCCAATTTTTTCGTTTTTTCTAATTTACTCAAAAAAGGCTCCCCCGATTTTTATGAAACTTTATATGTTACATATTTATATCACCCAAAAGACGACATCTAAATTTGATATACTAAAGGTTACTTAACGTTAGCTCCCGTATATCGATTCTTCCAGTTTTAGCCAAATTTTTTTTAGTTTTTACCAAATTTTTCAAAAATGAGTTGTTCTTATTGATCGAAAAGTTTGTTTTCGTCGTAGTATTACACCCACAGAGCAAGTACGTGCGACCCAGTCGTGCATTTTATTTTATTATAAAGATGGTTTTATGGTTATTGAAACTTTTATTTAATAGAAAATGAGTTTATTTTCAATGTATTTATGCAAAAGGACATTTTTTTTATTGTGGACCTATTGTTATATTATTCGGTAATATTTTTAATATCAGCTTTAAGAAAAAGATATTAAAAAGCAAAAAAAAAATGCCTATGTTATCTGCCCATCGAGAATTTATCGACTCCTTGGGTGCAAGCATGATGATAACAAATTTTTCATTTTTCGAGCAATTACAAATACTCTTTGTTGTTTAAGGTCAGCAAAGAAGTTGTAATTCTTTGTTAAAGAAGTGTTAATACCCTGCATTTTGAGTATAGAGACAGTTTTATATGATACTTTAATTGTTCCCGTTATTTCGATATACTTTGAATTGAATTAAGTCGTAAACAAACACTTAACAGATGTCCGTTACTTATATTTAAAAAAAAATTAAGAACGCAGTTTTCAATGAAATACTCCCAAGGTGAAAACTAAAAAAAATTTTGGCTAAAACTCGAAACCCCGTTAAGGAAACTTTCATATTTAAAATGCAGATGCCGTCTTTTGGGTGCTATGAAAGATATAAATATATACACGGAGAGAATTGAAAAATCACCAATTGCGAAATATTCAGTTGCAATTTACAAAACATGTTTTTTTTGTAAATCACGGCGCTTTGATTCGAAACTGATAGAAAAATGTGGCAATTTAACTTTCAATTCATCTCAAATTACAACAGTTCCTAAGTTGAGATTTACAATTAAAAGTTATAATTCAAGCTTGTGCCCTTCAAAGTAAATTACAACCTTTTTGTCGCAATTTACTACTTCAAGGGAATAATTCCATTTATACTTTTTACCAATCTGGATTTGCTAAAAAATTTTCGTGATTTATAATCACTGAGTATTAAAATCAACTCAAGTGTGTCTGACGGCTACGTCAAGGTCCGGAGTTCGATCCCTGCCTCCAACTAATAATTATCTTTTTTTTTTTTTTGGTACTGTCTCTTTTGAGGAAATGTAAAATCCTCGAAAAATAAATCTGGTTAACATTAAAAGTGGATCTTTGTAAGCCATTCGGATTCAGCGGGAAATGATATGCCACCAGAATATCAATGCATATACAGGAATCGTTCAGAATATAAGTCATTAGGCCCTGGCCCCGCTTGTGTCTCCAATAATGCCTTTTTTGTAGTTCTATATATATATATATAGGGAGTACAAAGTTGAATTTCAACTACACATTATATACAATTTCTTACCTTTATTTAAATGATCATCACAAAAAATTGTACATTAGAGGTTAGACGTCCTTAATAAGACGACTATATTTTTCTCGCCAATAAAACATAATCTTAATTCAAAACACCCCTAAAATGTAACTCATATTCAGGTTACTTCTTATTATTAATTTTGATACCCGTCTTGGATGCATCACCATGGCCTAGAAGATGTGTGCTAGGTTGGTATGCAGAGGGTCTCGAGTTCGATTCCTAGAATCAACCAAGTAAGTAAAAGTTACATTTTTCAACAAATAATAATAAATGCTTTCCAATAAATAGAAAACGTTGCTTCTCTCAAAGCGATATAATTTGTTACAAATTGAGTAAAATGGGGTTGCAATTTATAAATACCACTCATTTTTTCAAAAACATATTTTTGATTCAAAACAAAAAGATGGAAATCTACGACTCGCTTTTTGCAATTTACAGTCGAGTAAATATAAAATTGATACAAATTTGGATCAATTTTCGATTCGCGATGGCAATGTTTTATTTCTCAGGATCGAATTATTGACCCAAAAAAGTGATAATTTGCTATTTTTGAGTGTCAATATCTTCATTTCGTTCAATTTTGAAAATTGCGAACAAGGAGTCGTAATTTACAAAACCCCGAGCTAGGGCGAGAAACTGCATAAAATGTTCGTGATTTGCAGCTCATTTTTCTTGATCTGATCTAAAAATTGTTTCCGTGTAGTCTTAACCATTTCTTTAATGTCGTTGTGCACTTATGGCCAGTTTAATCAAACCGTTAAAACCGATTTCAGTTATTATCATTTGTAAACGAAAACTAAAACTGCAGTTTTCTTATATATGTATGTATATAAAAATGAGTTTGATTTATGATTGATCATTTATATTTCGAGTTTGACAACATCGAATTTGATGATTCTTTTTTTGCTGGAAAGGTATTTATTTGCACCAGGTTTTATGTAAAAAAAACAATACAATGTACGTTAAGTATTATGCATATGTTGCAAATGCACTTGGCACCATGCAATCAATTAATGGTGGTAGTACACTCTGCACTTAAATTGCCTTTAAACATCAAGTTTAACGAAGCGCCCACACATGTTATATTTTTAAAACGTCGCCAAAGTCTTGCAACAGATTATTGTATGGGATGAGTGTACAATGGCACACAAAAAGTCAGTTGAAGCTGTAGATCGAGCTCTAAAAGATTTGCGAGGTAGCCAAGTAATATTTGGCAGCGACAGGATATTGTTGGTGGGTGACTTCAGACAAACTTTGCCGGTCATACTCCGATCGACTACTGCGGATGAACTCAATGCCACCTTAAATCTTCTCCTTTGTGAAGATATGTTAAAACACTAATATTCGCTAAAATGATCCATCTGCTGCAGAATTTTCAAAGCAACTGTTGAATATTGGAAATGGAAAAATGCCCGTTGATAGTTCAAATGGTCAAATAAACTGCCAACAAATTTTTATTGTATAAGGAATTCAAAGAAAGAATTGGTTCAAAGTGTGTTTCCAAGTATTTCGGAGAACTATAAAAATCGTACTTTGTTAAGTGAAAGAGCTAAAGGCAAAAATTAGAAGAAATAGATGGACAATTTTTTGCCTACAAATAAGTTGATGCAATTATAAATGAGGATGATGTAGTAAACTTTTGAATTCGCTTGATTTACTGGGACTGCCACCTCATTATTTAGCTCTAAAAATTGGAGCCCCGATTATAATGCTGCGTAATATTAATCAAACTAAGCTTTGCAATGGTACGATACTTGCTGTAAAAAAGTTAATGAACAATCTAATTGAAGCTACGATTCTTAGTGGCAAATATAAAGTTGAAGATGTTTTGATCCCCAGAATTCCAATCATTCCACCTGATTTGTCATTTGATTTTAAACGTCATCAATTTCCTATTCGCCTTGCTTTTGCCATCACTATAAATAAAGCCCGAGGTCAGTCTTTGAAAATTTGCGGTATTGATTTCTCATGGTCAACTGTATGTTGGGTGTTCTAGAGTAGGGAAACCGTTCACACTTTTTATTTATGTAAAAGATGATAATACAAAAAATGTTGTTTATAAGAAAGCATTAAAATAAAATGTTAGACATTTTAAAAACGCATTTTATTCAAATGTTTTCTGTCTGCTCCCTTAAAATTTAGCATTTCTCCAGCCTGACGAATTGAAAAATTGTACGACTTTTTACTTGCGATTATAGGTACTATAAGGCATGTTATGGATTCGTGCAGAAAAAAAAATTTGAGATAACAATCACACATGACATTACGATGAAGGAGAAGTCGAAAAAAGTGGGTCTGGAAATTCCGTCCGTCTGTCTGTCTGTCTGTCTGTCTGTCTGTCTGTCTGTTTGCGCCTCTGGAGGCTGAACGGGTGGGCCGATTTGCTTCAAATTTGGTATTTAGGATTTATTTGGCCGTCCCTCGGAACATATTTTTTATTTTTGCTCTAGGTCCAAAAATAACGGCACCTGCCATACAATCTTGAAGACAAAAACTGATTTTCTCAAAAACGGCTCTAACGATTTTGATAAAACTTTCAGAATGCTTTTTTTGCAGGACAATCTATCTTTTGGTTTGAAATTTGTTTTCAAAATTTGTCTCATAGAACCAGTATTTTCAAATCAAATTTTTTCGTAAACTATAGGTACATTCGATTTCAATGAAATTTTGGCCACAGGAAGTCATTCATAATTTTTTTAATATGGCATTTCAAAATTTTCAAAAACTTTTGTTTTTGATTTTTTATAATTTTTTCAAAAAAAATTTTGGTTTTCGAAATATGTTGGAAACGGGTACATTGATTTTTTTTTTAAATTATTTTTCAAATGTAAACTACAGATTGCCATATATTTGCATACTCAAATAAATTTCAAAATATTTTTTGAAAAAGTTTTTCAAAAATAACCTTTAAAAAAAAAAACTAGTCCAACGATTTTCAATATTTTTTTTTCCTAGATTGACGTATAGCTTTGAAATTTTATTGAATACTTAGTTTTTCCGAGAAAACTCTTAAACTAATTTAAGAAATAAAAGAATTTTCGAAATTATTTAATTTTTTTTTAATATCCATATATGCAGCCACTACGCAATTGCTTATCATAAGAGCAAGTTCGTGCGACCCAGTCGTGCATTTTATTTTATTGGGAAATCTGCTCGGCAAAGTGGGCATGGGTTGAGAAAACAAACAGTCAAGTATTGGAATTGAGATTTGTTAATCGTCATGGCGAAGGCAAGATGAATTGGGAACTGAATTCGTTTAAACTCAAAGGGCATATCTGTTGGGATAATTGTAATCCTCGGAATGAAACCTAACTCATCTTTAAATTTTCCGTTGAGTATGGTCGCGGGCAACACATCACTCATCAGTTTTCTTATCACCAAGCGCGTTCCATCGCATAGTTTCTGAATTTGCTGAATTTTAGCATTTGCGAAGATTCTCGTTCGATATTAGTAGGTAATTCTTGGTTTATGGAGTAGGTATAGGTCAGGCCATAAGCCAACAATAATAAGGTTCATTTGCAAAGGTCAATAACATACAAATAGGTACATTATTATATACCTAGGTACCTACCTACCTAGTTGTTATAAAAATTAATTTGGTATCCACATAAGGTTCCTTGGTAAATAAAATTCAATACAGGAACAGGAAAACGTATAAGTACCTAGCTACTTACGAGTATGTCTGTAGTTTCACACTTCTGTTTTGAGTTTTGCTTAAAGCTAGGTAGGTAACATCGTTTTGTTGTTGTTTTTTTTTTTTTTTTTAATTTACCTACCTACCTACATAAAAAATATAGAAAGTACCTAGGTACCTATACCTACCTAGTCCATGGCTACGTAGCAGGGTGTAGGATGTGGTTTCAAAATTCTAAAGATGCACCCACAAACATTTCATTAAAAATCAAAATTTTCAAAATTTTCATTATGTGGTTTTTTGTGGTTACAATAATTGTTATTGTAACCACAAAACGAAACAAAACTTTAATTTTAAAAAAATTTGGGTATGGAGGTATCCTAGTACCTACCTCTACCTACCCACTAATAAATATATTTGATTATAGGTGGGTAGGTACCTACATATTTATATTTATAAATAAATACCTAACTATGAAGAAAAACAAATTAGGTAGGTACAGGTAGTATCAAAATTAAACCATTTAAAAAAAAATAATTAAAAAAAAAAATTCGTTTCCACATTATGTCATGAAACGAACCCTAATGCATCACAAAACAATTTGTAGGTAATCATGAAAAAATAAAATCCTGAAAAAGCATTAATATAAGGCATGTCAAAATTACCACCCACTTCCAGCGAAAACAAAAAAAATTGGTTGGTACGTACCTTACCTACCAAATAGTTTTTTCATATTTTGTTGGAATATAGAAATACATAATATGATTCACAACTTATTAAATAAGTAAACCGGTTTTGTTTTGTTTACTTTTCCTTCATATTTTTATATTTCCTTTCGAGCGCGAAAAAATTGTCGTATGAATAAATATCATCATAACACAAACAATTTTTTCGTTTTTCTTTTCGCTATATACTTTTCTGGCATTCGTCGTTATCCCCGCTAAACCCCCTTTGAAAAGTCTCCAATAAATGAGAGCAGACAACTAGCGCCACCATTGTCGAAAAACTAAGTAGCCACAACGTGTTCCATGGTATTACTATATTAATGTATATACAATGGTTTCGGTAAGGGCAAATACATCAAATGGAAGTTCTTGGGAGTTTAAGTACACATTCGAACCTTTAGTGCGCAGACCCCGAACATTTTGGTAGTTCTAACTCAGCGCTGCCCAACCCCAGGCCCGCGGGCCGAAATGTGGCCCGCGAACAAATTGTAAATGGCCCGCCTATGATATGAAAAAAAAATAAGAAATTAATTATTCGTTCAAGACACACGACCAACGTGTTTGTCTCAATCGTATTATTTTTCCTTTAATTGGAAATTATTCACAGAAGACACAACAATGAACAGAAAAAACATAAACGAAAATCTTCTCTTACTTATTGTTTACATGTGAAGAACTTTAGTTTGAATTTAGAATTTTGAATTTTGTATCTACCTCAGCTCAGGGTGATATGATATTACACACATCCACTGATAACTTCTCTAGGTGCTGCGAAAATGTGCGTAAAAATTTGCATACACCTAGCGACCTAGCAATCAAAGATAATTGTTATTGTTGTTTTGTGTGTTAGTTTTTCACATTTATTCACAGACACGATTTTAAATGATAATAATAATAAAAAAAAACATCAAATGGGTTTTGGGATGGGTCACGGGTGATATAAGAAAAAGTTAAATATAAAAATGGGGCGCGGCTCAGCTGCATAGAATAATTTTTCGTTCTGTTGAGGAGTTCTTACTTGTTCGATATATTGCTTCCAGGTAGCCAACACCCTGTTTTCCAGTATATTTCCTCTTTCCAGTATTTTATGTGTTTCTTTGCTCATAATGCAGGTGGCGTGTGATAGGTAGCATTAAGGGTCAATACTCACTGCCCATTTTGCCAAGTGCGAATCTCGATTTGTACGAACGTACGTCAAGCTGAATCAATTGGACAAAAATGACAGTGCTAATGCTCTGATTACTCTGGGTGTCATAATTGTGCCACTGGTAGAGTCGAAATAATTATTATTTTTCCTTTAATTGGAAATTATTCACAGAAGACACAACAATGAACAGAAAAAACATAAACGAAAATCTTCTCTTACTTATTGTTTACATGTGAAGAACTTTAGTTTGAATTTAGAATTTTGAATTTTGTATCTACCTCAGCTCAGGGTGATATGATATTACACACATCCACTGATAACTTCTCTAGGTGCTGCGAAAATGTGCGTAAGAATTTGCATACACCTAGCGACCTAGCAATCAAAGATAATTGTTATTGTTGTTTTGTGTGTTAGTTTTTCACATTTATTCACAGACACGATTTTAAATGATAATAATAATAAAAAAGAACATCAAATGGGTTTTGGGATGGGTCACGGGTGATATGTACGAAAGATTTCCTCTCTGCTACGAACTACCAACAAATATTTTATATGATGCGTCCGCAGATTCTAGCTGTCACTTTATAAGTCCAGTTGACAAGTACTTTTAGGTAGAAAAAGGTCAAAATTTAATGAAACTTGGAGGTTTTGTTCAAGAACAGTAAACTAACATTTTTCTAAGTTTTTGAATTCGAGGGCCCTGTGCTAAAAGAGGGAGGGAGGGAAAACTGGAAATTTTTGGACGTTGCTCCGGTTTTCCCTCAATAATTTTTTTTCCTTACGTCCTATGGCAGAAATGTGTTTTTATGGTTTTTTGTAGATCATAAAATTTCCTACAATTTTGTTGAAACAATAATTTTTGTATGTCAATTTGTTACCGTGATATAGCACTTCAAAAAACAGGTAATTTTTCAAAATTCGCCAAAAAATGAAGAATTCGGCCTTATTTTTTCGAAAATACCCAAATAATCATGATTTTTTTGTAATTATGGTTCCTCGTTAAAATCACCAACTTTCTACACCCCCCAACCCATCCCCGCTTGCCCAGCAGCTGTCAGGTCATACACATTATTATTGTCATCCTAACGTTATTTTAATTTATTATTTTGTTCTTAGTACAGTGGGCGGGTAGAAAGAGGTCGGAAGTTTATGAAAGTTTGAAATGTTGCTTAGGAATAGTTAATTAACATTTGAGGAAGTTTTGGACCACGACGGCCTTGTGGAAAAAGAGGAGGAGGGGGAAATGCAAAATTCTCGACCTTGCTCCGGTTTTCCTTCAATAACTGTTTTTTCTTATAGCATTTCGTTACCGAGATATGGAAAAAAAAGAAGGAGGGGAAACTGCAAAATTTTCGACCTTGCTCCGGTTTTTCCTTAATAACTTTTTTTCTTTACTTCTTACAGGAAAAACACACTCAACTTTTTTCCTACAACTTGGATGGTAAAAAAATTGTTGTATGTCAATTTTGTGTGCCAAAAAATGAAAAAAGAAGAGGTGGGTGGGACTGCAATATTTTTGATATTGCTCCGGCTTTTCCTCAATAACTTTTTTTCCTTATGTCCTACGAAAAAAATTTTGTTGAGTTTTTTGTAGAATGTTCAAATATTGTTGTATGTCAATTTGTAACGAAAACATGGTGTTTCGAAAAACAGCGATGACAAAAAATGCAGAATTCCACTTTATTTCTTCGTATATACCCGAATAATCATTAAATGAAAAATGACCTGTTTTTTGAAGCGCCATATCTCGGTAACAAATTAACATACAAAGATGTTTGTAGTAACGAAATCGTAGGAATTTTCTGCTCTGCCATAGGACGTAAGGAAAAAAAAGTTATTGAGAGAAAAAACGGATCAACGTCAAAAAATTTGAAGTCCCCCCCCTCCCTCCCTCTTTTAGTACAGGGCCTTCGAGGTCAAAAACTAGGCAAAATGTTTGTTAACCACCCCTGAACGAAATCCCCAAGTTTCATTAACTTTTGACCTTTTTCCACCTAAACCCACTTTTTCCGACCTGTAGTCTTTAGCTATTGAGCGTGAGCGTGATTTTAAATACAAATACTGCAGTTTTTTTTAAACACTTTCCTCAAAAATAAAACCGTACGTACAAAGATTCTTCCATTGTCCATTGTGCAGTTTTGGATCGACGTATGTTTGTGAAAAGGTTTTTTCAAATCTGAATTTTATAGAAAAATAAGTACCGCACATCCATTAACCAGCAACATACATCAGATTTTTTGTTACTGTCAGCATCTGATCTCGCACCTAACATAGATAAATTAATAAAACAAAAACAATGTCAGAAATCGCATTGATTACCTACTTTTATTATTTTTTTTATTGTTACGTTTTTATGAAATACATACATTACATTTGTGTTCCTTTTTCTATCAGAGATGCTATTTAATTTATTATTTTAATAAATGACGAATACAATTTTTGTTCTTTTTGCACAAAACAAGCTATAGGGGGAGGTGGGGCACCTTGATACGATTTTCATTTAAACTCAAAAAAATTGCACCACATTGAATGTAATAACAAATTTACATATTTTATGGGAACATTATCTTTGTATCTAACTTATTTTAAACGGATTTAATCTAACATCCACTCAAAACGAATTTAGGACCTTTTTACTGAGTCATGAATTTTGTATCAAACTACCCCATTCACGGGGCACATTGGTACATGACAGAGGCTCCTTTAATCATAACCAAATAATCAGTATTTATTTAAAACCTGTTAATGAAACAAGTTTTAATTATTTTTTAACATAATATATTAATACAACCTGTGTTAAAGTATTTGTTAATTCATGTCAACATTGGTTAAACCTAGTCTTAACAAGAAATAAAAAAAACTAAATAACAAAATAAAGCCTTTCTTCGGCTACTAATATCAATCTCATACAAAAAGCACAAGTTTTGTAAGGCTTTGTCAAAGCCGAACATATGGTTTGGCCACAAGATGAAGAAAGACAAGTCGGGTCCTTAAAAAGCTTCTATATTAATTTGTTTGCAAGGACTAAGCTTAGAGACTGCTTGGAAGGGCAGAACAACTTCTATCGGTACTGCTAGTTCCATATAAAGTTGCTCGGAATCGAATGATTCTTCGGAGTCGAGGGATTCTCGTAGCTTAATTTCTCTGGAAGGGCGTGAAGAATCTAATTACATTGGCATAGTCATATGAGCATTTCTGTTTAACTTTTTTATGAGATTTGCAACTATGTCCAGCAAATTTGAGCACTTTAAAGATCATGGCGTTTTCTTTGTTCTTTTTTATGTTTTCTTAATGTTTAGACTCCTATTCTTGTCTTTTCTGGAGTATATGTGTATAATCTTGACCTACCTTTCTCTTTTGTGGGGCACATTGATACGTATCAAACCACCCCGAAGTCGTGTGTATCTATGTGCCCCAACTTACCTCACAGAAAAAAAAATATTAAATGCAATTAAAACAACGCTTCACAACGATTTTTTAAGTAAATATAACATTATTAACAACATTATATTGACTATATAAATTAATTTAAAATCATAAGCACAAATACGGCAAGAAAACTCACTCGAAAAAAAAAAACAAAAATTACTTTAGGACTCGGGAAACAGATTTTTCCTTTTTGTGCGCAAAGCGTTTACTGAACCCGGATGTCAGCAAGATATGTGTTTGCGGTCATTGGCATGCTGCGTAGTATGCGTAGTTGGGTGGCCTGTTCCGTTCAATTTTCGAATAATGTAGACTGTATCTATGTGCCTCATGTATCAATGTTCCCCGTCTCCCCCTACTGGCCCGCTAGTGATTTTGTTATCGTCAATTTATCCCAAGAGATAAAAAGGTTGGGCAGCCTTGTTCTAACTAATGCCGCGCAGTTTACATTCAAAAGGCGTTGGGTCATACATGCATACAGTTTAAATTATAAAAAAAGGTACGTTCCATAGGACCGTTGTTTTTGCTTTCGACTATCTCGAAAACGGCTCAACCGATCCTTTCGAAGTTTCTCACATGTATTTTATAGGTGTAGGTAGCTCAATTTACACTGCACACCAATATTTATACAAATTTTTTTGTTAAGCGATTAAAAAAAATTAAAATATTAATACTTTTAAAACTGCTCATTAAACTTTTTTCAAAAATTACAAATAAATGTATTTGCTGAAGACCTATGAATTGGATTTTTTGAATTTTAATTGAAAAATGTTTTCAAAAGGATTTCTTTTCTCAAAAACCGCTCCGCAAAAATTTAATAAAGGTATTCTCATAAATTGAAATTTATCCAAGAAAAAAAAATGGCGTGCTTTTTTCAAATTTAAGTATTTATTTACGAATTTCGAAAAATTTATTTTTATCGTAATCCGAGCCCCAAGACCACTGTCACACTTTAGAGGAAGTTCGTGCGACCCAGTCGTGCATTTTATTTCATTTTTAATTTGATCGAAAACGGCTCGGACTGTTTTGATTAATTCCAAAATTAAACAAACCTAGAGCATTTCTTATAACACTGCGTTTTTTGATTTTGGCTAAAATGGTCATAACGAAAATAAGGTTTAAACGGCTATTTTCAAATGGCCATAAGTTCGCAACGGCTTTATTTCATTGACTCAAAATTTGTTTATCATAGTTCTTTATAGTTTTGTGTAGGATGGCATTGCAATTTTTTTTTTAATTTATAAACGACTAAGTTCGATTGGAGGTCTCAGTATAACGAAATAGTGGGGGAAAATAAAGTGTAGGTAGGCCATATTGACACAGAAAAAACATTTAAATGGGTTCTTGTCACATTTTTGTTTAATCTATTTCCACGGATCGCGTCATTTTGCGTGAGTCTTGTTGTCGATATTACTAATTGAAATTCAATTGATAAATTAGTTATTTTTTTTTTTTTTTTTTTTTAGTTTGAGCCCGCACACAAGGGGTTATTAATACCCTTAATATGAGTCAACACAGTGCGAGCGTTCAGGAAATGAGGATAGGAGATAAAAGGAGGTGCCGGTGCACATTGGTTTTGAATGCCTGTATATCGCAATGGGAGGGAAAAATCGAGCCGGGTAAAGCATTCCACATTCTTGTAGTGCGGCTAAAGAAAGAGTCTCTATACTTAACAGTACGTCCGAAGTTAGGCTCGAGGGTAAATTGGTGGGCGTTCCTTGCGGTGCGGGTGTTACGGGGAAATTGTTTTAAGGGAGGAACGCATCTGGCTATTTCGCTGGAGCACTGTTTGTGGAAGTAGCGATAAAACAAGGTTAGACAAGAAACATTACGACGATGTTCAAGTGAAACAAATGTTTCGGTAATGGTTCTTTCACCTATCAATTTTAAGGCTCTTTTTTGAATCCTATCCAGTAGGCGCAAGTGAGTGACAGGAGCACCTGCCCAGATATGAGAATTGTACTCTAGCTTCGGGCGAATGAGTTATTATTAAACTTGACATTATCTTTAAGCATTTTGTAAGATTTACTGCATGCCTATTTAATGCAAGTATATTTTTAAGGCAAGTTATGCATTCGTAAGAAAAATTTTGTTTATACAATCAAACCATTACTATGATAGAGAAGTCGAAAAATGTGGGTGCGGCAATTCTGTCTGTCTGTCTGTCTATTTGTCCGTCTGTCTGTGTCGGCACCTTCAGCCTAAACGGCTGGACCAATTCGCTTCAAACTTGTCACATAGTATTATTATGATATCCTACAGAGGAGATTTTTAGCATTATAGCTCTAAAACTAACGGTTCCTGCCATATGACTTTTTATGAAAAATTAATTTTTCTCAAAAACGACTCCTACGATTTTGATAAAACTTTCTGAATAGTGTTTTTCGAGTAAAATTTATGTTTTGGTTAGAATTAATTTTTCAGGAAAAGTCTTGTAACGGTACCTTGCACCAGTTTTTTCATAACAGATTTTCTCGTAAAGCGTGAAAGCTCTTTTATAAACGAAATAATACCATTTCTTAAATTTAAAAAAAATGTTTTTTAAGTTTAAAAAATAAAGGATTTTTTTTTTTATTTTTGGTTTTTTCAAAAACGGTTTGTTCAATCTTTTTAAAAATTTTGTTTTCTGATAAGCACTTTAAACTGCTAGATGTTGGCATGCTGAAAAAAAATCGGAATGTGTTATCGAAAAGTTAAAAAAAAAAAAAAACAAAACCGTTTTTTGATAAAACTGGTCGAACAATTTTGAAAAAAAAATTCTTAAAATTCAAAAGAGCAAAGAAATCTGATGGCTTACTTCAATTTCTCCGAAAAACGATTTAACTATTGATTTTTAAGTGATTAATAAAATTTCATATCATTTTTTCAATGCTTTTTTCCGAAAATCTCAAGCCCCAAGCATATTAGAGCAAGTTCGTACGAACCAGTCGTGCACTTTATTTTAATTTAATATTTTGATCTAATATTTTAGATGTCCAATAAATTATTTTATTCATAGATATATGCTTTTTAGAATTATAAGACTGTGTTTATAAAGGTGGAAACGATTTTGATATCTACTAATCATAATGTCTTTTCTAAAAAAAAACACTTGATAAATCATAAGTAATTGAGAAGGGGTAATGTATTTGTTTACTTAACTCAAATTTAATTCAGAATGCGTTTATGAAAACACGTTTGTTTATATTTATTTCTTTCCGCTTCGCAATCGAATTAATAAAAAGATACTCAAAGTATTTAGCATTGGAATTAACAGCAATTATTCGAAATGCAAATACTTAAATAAGGCTTGGCCCCAACTTTGGTCAGCTTTAAAAGAGCTTGGATTAGATATGTGTTTTTGCTGATATTTAGTTTACACAGTTCTGTTTACTGGATTCTATAATATAAAGTGCTTTTAACTCCATATTTATACTTTGTTAACATGTCTGGGGTATCTATGGTGTTGTTCATTCATATTAAAAATCAAATATTTTTTGAAGTGAGGCATACAAGTTATACTCATGCATCTCATATTAAAATGCCATCCGAAAGTGCATATAAATCAACATTACTAGTTCACATCCGCGCATCCAAACACGCACTCATTGATTTGCCATCGATGATCTTATCAAAATACAGATTATAATACAGCACCGTTCGTCGATTCATCATTTCTTGTGTTGGCGATCGCTGCATTAATTTGAATAATTTGTCTTTAAGTTTGTAATTAAAAGTTAGTCTTAAGGCTGTACCCGATTCGCATTCGACTGGAACAGTTTAGTTCCTAAATACAATTGTTTAAGTCTTTTTTAAAAAACAAAAAGATACAAGAGATTATTAATTTACATACTTTCAATTATTACTTTTGCATAGGAAGGGTCTGGCTAGAGACTTATACTCATGTCATTAGGCTTAGATCGTGTGCTTGTTTTGTCGTTGACAAAATTAAAATTACTGTTCGATAATATAAATGGATACACACACATTAACAATTCCTATAGTTGTTTTGCCTGCATTGCATACCTACTTTATGTTATTCAAAGACCGGACGACTAAAGAGAGAGACTAACCACTAACAAATATGAAATTCGGGAAAAACTCCTAAATGACGTATTATTTTCGAGAATCTAGGGCCACGTGGTCGGTACATGGTACTTGTTACATTTTAACAAAATCTACAAAGGAAAAGGCGCGCTTGCGCCCCTTAACCGCATTTTCGCCACACGTCAAATATTTTGTCGAACCTTTTTAATTTCTTTCTTTTGACAAGTTCTTATTTTCGTAACACATACATTTTATGACATATAGGCACATTTAAAATAAATTATATCATTCTGACCAAACGTGTGACACTTCCGCCCCAAAGAAAAGCAATCTAATAGTAACATATTTCTGGTTCCAACACAAACGTGGATGTAAAGGAATTTTGCGGTCACTATAAATCACAATAAATGAGGCGGCGGCATTGGTCCGCACACAGTGGGAAAAGACGATCCTATTGTTATAAGAAGCGCACACGTTTGCAAAAGTCCATAAATTCAAACAATTTCACCCTCAAATGACAGTTTCACAGCAATTTTTATGTGTTATCATTATATATATCTACCTATATGTCTCATTGCGGGCAATAATTTTGGAGAAATTCTCAACGAAAGGTGCACATCTTCGTTAGAAAGTCCTATACGTAGTACGATGTACGACTATGGTCTGGTCATATTATATAGGTATGCAACCGCAGATGATTCGAGTTTAGATGGGAGGAGCATCAAAAGAAGAACAAAATCATAGTGCTGTATGAATATTTGTTCACATTTTTTCTTTGGTTATTATTGTGACGATGACGACTACTTCCGCTATTATGCATTTCATTGGGAATTCCGAACTTCTGCAGCCGTTCTCGGTTATTGTTTGGATGACAAAATATTTCCGAATATTCATTCGTTAGATGCTTAGTGGCTATAGCACAGACGTGCATTGGTTCACCTTCACATCTTCCCAAGAGACGTTAGTGGCACGTGCATGAGTCGTAAATTTAAAATGAACTGTGACTTATGTCAAATTTACTGTCTTAATGCATGCAGCGAGCCCCCAAGGATTCTCCAGAATCTTCTTATGAAACGTTATTTATTTCTTCAACGAAACATGTTCTTTATTTGACTTTAGGAAACACGTTTTAATTGTGTTACAAATTACAATGTCGTTGACGTTGGTTCGTCTGTTGCCTTGCCTTAATACGAGTCACCAATTAATTATTCGTTCTAAGGCTCAATTAAGTTGGTTGGTAGCAAAAATTACTTGTGTTTTATTTAAGGCTTCCAACACTTCCTTATACCTAAACCGAAAGCCAACGAGATAATGAATCAAGTCATTTATATACTATTGTAAGGCATATCAAGAGAAAGCTTTTGGGGAGTTAGAGAAGAAAAAGTTTGCCTGGCAGCATTTTGGTGTGACGAACATGGGGAAAATTCGACACAAAAGCGTGACAAAAATGAAATACGTCAAGTCACATATACAAATAATGTTGTAAGTCATTTCAATAGAAAGCCTTTGATTAGTTAGACAAAAAAAAAGTTTGTCTGGCAGCATTTTGATGTGACGAACATGGTGTAAATTCGACACAAAGTACCTATGACAAAATTTCAAAAATTAACTTATTTGGGTGCTTTTGTAACAGAACGAATAGGTTGTGTTAAGACAAGAAACAAATTGTAAGGGGGTGGGGTCTATCCTCCTCTGTTTAGCCGGGAGGTGTAACTTTCTGGAAAAATGACTTATATTCACATATACAAAAATATAAAAAATAGCCGCACCTCCTACAATGCCATAATACAGTTTTTTGTTAAGCCAAAAAATCTTTTCCTATACTTGCATTTTCAAATAAAGTTATTCCAGTGAACCGTTTTAGAAAAATTAATTTTCAAACAAAAAATTTAAAAAAAAAAAATTTCAAACTAATTTTTTCAAAATTATGCGTCATTAAATAAAAATTTTGATATCAAAATTTTATGCTCTTATTAGTTTTTAGTAAAATACTGGAAACCGTATGGCTCTAGGACTTTTTGTTGCCAAGCTATTCAAAAATAGTCGAACCTACTTCTTCAGAAAAACAAGAAAATCTAGCCTAACAGTCATCACACGGATTGCACGATGATCATTTTAAGTTCAGTTATTTTTGAATAGCTTAGCAATAAAAAGTCCTAGAGCCATACAGTTTTCAGTGTTTTACTAAGAACTTATAAGAGCATAAAATTTTGATACCAAAACCAATATTGAATTATGTACGTATAATTTTGAAAAAAATTAGTTTGAAATTTTTCTGTTCAAAATTTTGACTTTGAAAATTAATTTTTCTAAAATGTTTAACTAGAATAACTTTATTTAAAAATAAAATTGAAGAAAAGATTTTTGGCATACAAAAAGGTCTTTTATGGCATTGCATCAGGTGCCTTTATTTTTTAATATTTAGTACCCAAGTACCCAAATAAGTCAATTTTTGAAATGTTGTCATACTTTGTGTAGAATATACCCCATGTTCGTCACACAAAAATGCTGCCAGACAAACTTTTTTTGTTTACCTAATCAAAGGCTTTCTATTGAATATTGAAATGACTTACAACATTATATAATATGTGACTTGACTTATTTCATTTTTGTCACACTTTTGCTCCGAATTTTCCCCATGTTCGATACA
This sequence comes from Platycheirus albimanus, assembly GCA_916050605.2. Taxonomy (NCBI): domain Eukaryota; kingdom Metazoa; phylum Arthropoda; class Insecta; order Diptera; family Syrphidae; genus Platycheirus; species Platycheirus albimanus. The sequence goes on from OU696696.1 coordinate 335,893,588, forward strand.
GAGAGACATACCAAGAAATGTGTACCACACATTTTTGAAAATTATTATCCATTTAATATGAACTATATCAAAGCTTGGCAAGAAATCAGGAGACATTGCGGTACCTATGGTTTTCAAATTCAGGCTCTTAGAAAGTTAAACGGCAGATCAATGATGATACGTGTATCGTAGCTCAAATGGACTGTATAACCATATCCGATAATTAACATGTGAAATGAAATAAAACACAATAGTTTAGAGTGGAAAAAATATTATAAAAAAACCACTAAGCACATTTTGTATTCCTTCTCTGTTCAAAATCCTGCTTAAGACTAACTCTCACTCGTGCTTGTTCGCAGAACAAGCACTCTTTCGTTAACTTCTTACGTTAAGTTTTATTTGCGTTTGATTGTATTTTCTTATACTTATTTGACCATCGAATGCAGAGTTGCCAGGACTCATGCGATTCGATACAGTCCCGGCGAAAACCTACGGTTTTCCACCCCTTTCGCTTTTATTTTAAATATATCTCTGCTAAATACAAATTTATTGTAATATATAAATCATTCCAGCTCCTTGATTGGTAAGATGCCGATCTTCTGTACCGGTGTCGTAAGTTGATTGCTCGCTGTTTGCAGAACCACGCTCCTTATTAGTCCATCGCTGCCTGGTATTAGTTTTAGTATCCGCACCCTCGCCCACTCCGATGATGGGAAATTGTCTCTCCTGATTATGCAAAGTTGTCCTTCTCTCAAGCCATATTTCTTCTTTCGCCATTTCTTCCTCTCTTATAGAGGAGATAAGTACTCTTCCTTCCATCTGCTCCAGAAGTGTGCAAGCATAGTCTTGCGCTCCTTCCACAATTGTATGCCCTTGGTATTTGGCATCTCATTGGTTATAAACGGTAAAACAAGCGGTCCACCAACCAAAATGTCCCGGCGTTAACGCCAGCAAATCATCAGCATCATCGCTTAAAGGATGTAGCGGTCTTGAATTCAAGATGGCTTCTATCCCAGTAATTAATGTGAAAACCTGCTCAAGCTCATATGCCAAAACCTTCGCTATAACAATCTTCGTCAAATGATATTTCATCGACTTTACCACTGCTTCGTATATCCCACCTGATGTAGTGCCGCAGGAGTCATAAGCTTCCATTCCGTCTCTTCCAAACTTAAGTGTTCAAATGTATCCTTCACTAACCAACGCTCTTCGGCTTTCTGCATTTCCTTCGCTGCACCGACAAATGCTGTACCATTGTCTTTTCACACCTGCCCTTTCTTGCTATGAATCTTTCGAAACAAGCAATGAACGCCACTGACGTCAGATTTGATACCAAATCTATATGCACTGCACTAGTTTTAAGGCTAACAAAGACGGAAACCCAACATTTCTGTCTTATCATTTGCTCACCTGCTCTGTAGATCATCTTTATTTCGAATGGACCTGCATATAGTCTACCCCTGTGTGTAGAAAATCCTTCCCTGCTGTTACTCTCTCTGGTGGCAAATCAGCCATTAATTGCGTCTCAAAAAGTTGACTATACCGTACGCAAACCAAACACTTATGTAAGTAATTCCTCAGCTGACTTCGGAGCTTCGGAATTCAGAATCTCTGACGAATGTCCTGCATCATGACCTGCACTGCTCCACGATTCGTTGCTGTATGCGCATTATACATGATCAACCAAGCCAATCGAGAACCATTTGGCACGATAGCTGGATGCCTTCTCTCGTATCCCATCTCTGCTCTTTCCAATCTCCCTGTTACTCTCAGAATCCTTTCACCATCTAAGATTGGCTTTAAGGATTCTATCCTGCTCTTTTCAGGAAAACACCTGTCCTTCTCTATACAAATGATTTCCTTCGCAAAATACTTTTCCTGCTCTTTTGTCTACAGGTGACCGATTGATTTCATCCCCTCTTCAGATGGTTGCCCAAGTACTGCTGTATCTCCTGCACTCTCATCTGCTCTATTCCTTCTTTTCACTTGACGTGCAGAACGTCTCCATCTCTTTCCATCTATCTCTTCATCTTCTTTTCGTTGCTTTATTTTTGCTTTTTATTACATAGCTGATTACATTTATCGCCTTCTCTAATGTAGACGTGTATTCAATCAATGGAATACTCTTTCTCCAGCACTTCACATAAATAAATAAGGGCTCTGTAAATTTTGTTATCACGAAAATCTTCATCTCATCCCTCCCCCCATCTGAAACATTTGGCACAAACTTTTCAGATGACCAGCTCGACCGAGGTTTTGCCAACCATTCCGGCCCATGCAACCACAACAACTTGTTAGCAACCAATGCTGATGGCTTTATTCCTCTACTTAGAATATCAGCCGGGTTATCCTTCGTTCCAACATGTCTCCACATTTTGACTTTGAAAGTTTGTTTTTATAGACGGGACTCTATACGCTACATATGTTTTTAAATCGCATGGTAATTTACTTATCCAATGCCGCGCTACGAGTGAATCTGCCCAAAGATCATACTCAATACCTTCCCATTTCATTGTTTTAATGCATTTACAATTAGCCGTCCCAATAGCTCCGCTGCTGTTTGCTCTAAGCGCTGTATTGCCACCGTTGTAAGTGGTGCAACCCGTGTTCTTGCTGTGATGAGATCTGCTGTAATCGAACGTATCGTTCTCAGATAAATTGCCGCTCCATATGCCCTCTCAGAAGCATCCGAACATCCATGCAGCTCCCCTCGTACCTCTCCCGAAGCACCCATCCATCTCTAAACTTTCACGCTCTCCAAATATGTTATTTCCTGCCAGAAATATCTCCATCTCTCATCCATCTCTCTAGGGAGTCAACACAGCTCACTACGCTTCTCTTGGTTATTGCCTGCTGAGTCTCCGGTCTTTTTACCACAAACGTGAATTGATCCTTCTCAAGCAGCCACTTCAACCCCAAAACTGATTTTCTCATCATCCTGGAACATAATTGACTCCTGCTCTTCATAGTTCATGTCCTTCACAAGAGCTTTGGAATTGGATTTCCATTTTCTAAGCTCAAAACCTGCCCCTTTTAAAACATGATCGAAATCTTTTGATGACTTGATCTCCTTCTCTTCAGAATCACCACCTGTGGTGCAGTCATCCATATAAAATTCCTGCTTAATTGTCTTTGCAGCTTCTGGAAACTACTGCTATGCCTCCCTTGCACATTGTACAGTATTATAAGCTGATGAGGTCATACCATAGGTGACTACTGTCAGCCAATATTCTCTCAAATTGTCCTGCGGGTTTTCTCTCCAGAATATACGCTGCAAATCCCATTGTTCCTTCGCCACCTTCACCATTCTGAACATGATTTTAATATCCGCAGTAATAGCGACACGAAGCCTGCGGAAGCGCATTGAAATTTCGTGCAGATCCTTCTGTAAGTTTTCTCCAAACAATTGCACTTCATTTACTGAAGTATCTTTATTTGTCCTGCAGCTCGCATCAAATACGACCCTTAACTTTTTGGTGACGCAATGATGTGGTGTATGGTTTTGCCATGCACTGTGCCAGTCACTGGTGTCATATGTCCTGCTTCTTCATGTTCTCTCATAAACTCCTGGTACTTTTTTTTCAACTCAGGATCTCCTGCCAACCTTTTCTCCAAAGCAAAGAACCTACACTTAGTTGTAAGCTCTGAACTTCCAAGCTCTTTCACTGCTTCCTTCAAAGGAATGGTCACAACAAACCTGCCAAAATTATCACGTGAATTTGTTTTGATGAAATTGCGCTCCACCTGCTCCTCCTGCTCTCTTGGCCTGCTCAACGACATCTCTATGTCATTTAAACCGTTTTTGCCAAAAACGCTTAAGCGATTCATGAAGTTGATTGCTATCCATGCGCACTGCCTGCGATACCTGCTCATAGTTCATGCTATCCTTCTCATTACCATACTCTCCCAATATTAATCTGCCGAAAACAGTTTCCATCTCAAGGACACCACCTCGTCGATGCTCTAAGTCAGAAGTAAATACTTCTGCTATGAACCTGCAATAAATCTACTGTACCTGCTTTCCAATAATGTGGATCAGCAAGAGATGCTGTAGCAATGCTCATCAGTGGCGATTTCAAGTTGTGTGTTGGCACTACTGGATGCCAATTAACCTGCTTATGAAGAATCCAAAAGTCCTGCTCTATTAAAACCAGATTGGGCTGTGCGCCCGTATCTAAAAATGCTCTTACCGGCCCATACTTCCTGCTATCCATCTCGATTCTTACTTGTGCCGTAGGCATCAAGGTTACTCTCTCCTGCTCTTGCTCATTATAATTAAAAGAAATTAAAAAACGAAATAAATTTTAATCATACTTTTATTTTTGTTTTTAGAAGGCAAACGCCTAGCTCTCTTAAAATACCCCCAGGACATCAGCTCTTCCAAATCACATCCTGCTTTCTCTCTTCCTGCTGTTCCTGCTACTTCTTCCGTCCTGCCCTTCTCCAACCGAGGGCGTTTCCTGGGAGGCATAATTAGTCAATCTGCCTTTTTCTTATTTTCGCTTGTCTGGCTCCTTCTCTTCTTTCACTTTTCCTGCGCATATAGAACAGTTTCTGCACCCTTCCCAATCTCTTTCGTAGCACTATTTTGCATTTGCTTCCCGGGGCATCGACAACACGGCCCTTGGAAGCAATCCTTTGGGGCATGGCACGTCCTAAGACAATTGGGGCAAAGTGCCTTTTCCTTCACGAGATCCTGCTTAGCACGAATGTCAGTACTGCAAACTCTGGACAACGTAACATTGGATGATTCAGAAATTTGCACGAGTGGCAAGGCAACAGCCTCTTGTCACTTGGTGCTCCTGTTCTTCGGGCATTACTGCCAGCTGCTCGCATGTCCTCATACCTGCTCAAATTCGAATGCGCCTGAAATTGTGACAACGGCTGCTCAAATTTCCTGCCATCGCTCCGCTCAATGCCTGTTCTGCTCTACCTGGTATGCCTGCTATGCGTGTTCTTGGAGCCATTTTTTTAGCTTCTCCTGCAACACTGCGTGGGCAGCAAAGTAATTTTCTTCCGCTCCAGCAATCCTGCTTTGTATCTCCACGTTCACCAACATATCGTCGGCCAACGCAATCCTGCTCTCGCTGATCTTGACCTGCGACCAGGCTTCTGACCTGCGCTGCTGCCATTGTACAAATTCCAGAATCTTTAGATTTCACAAAGGCAAGCATCCTGCTCACTGAAAATACACCAGCATCCAATACATATTGGTGATTTTCCTCCTGCTGGTTGTCAATCTTTTTTATTCGCTTCTCTTTTCTGTAAATATATAAAATCGTATTGCATTAGAAATGATGATTCAAAAATGTCCTACCCTGAAAATGAAAGAGATACTCGTTTGCAGTAGGTACGTCAATTTCCCAATATGCAGATACATAAATAAAAAATAGTTTGCAGTAGGTACTAAAATTCCCAGTATGCAAAAATAAAATAAAATAAAATAAATAGTAGATATAATAAAAAAAAGGTCGGCTAGTTGTTGCTGCTTTTGTCGTTGCCAATAAAGTTTATTTATTATAAGAAAAGATATGTTGCATCGAGAAGAAATTCTTTTGTGGCTCATATTCCTGCTTTAAAAATATTTATTCTTTTTGAATTTAAAATATTTTATTCCTGCCGCTTGCAAGCTTTCCTTCTCTAAAAACTAGCACCGTCGTGCTTTGAGTTTTTCCTGCCCCGGATATGTGTCCCTTTTTTTTAATAATAATTTGTTCATGGCAACTGGTGCAATTGCACTCAAGTTACTCCTTCATACCTGCTCTCTCATGTTTGGTAACTCGCTAATATGTGCTTTGAGTTGCCCCTGCTATAGGTATTTCGAGTCCTTAACAATTTCTCTCTCATATTTGGTAACTCGCACAAATGTGCTTTGAGTTCCACTCGCCCCTACTATATCTCGAGTCCTTCACAACTTCTCTCTCATATTTGGTAACTCGCACAAATGTGCTTTGAGTTCCACTCGCCCCTGCTATATCTCGAGCAACAAAGTTTGTCAAGAAAAAAAAAAGTGACACAAAAAAAAAACTTAATACCTATAAAAAAAAAATTAATTTTTGATCCCTACCAAACAACAAAGCAGCAACATCACCGTAATATATCTAGGTAATATTGAAAAAATATCTTATTCATACAAAAATGATATTAAAAGGTATATAAATCACACACGCACCAAAAGAGGAAAAAGAACATCCTGCGCACTCCACTCATTTCAAAAATTCTCATTCTCCATAAGAAAAGAAATAAACTCAGATCGCCCCCTGCCCCTTCACACTAGCAATCATTCACCGAAAACAAAACAAAATCGCTCACAGACACTGCACACACATCGGGGCACATTCAATGCAACGGGAAAAGATAAAGCGAAAAAAAAGAAACCTGCTCCGTTGCAAAATAATCCAAAAAACCACCACCATTCACACAATCAAATATTTACTTTGTCCTGTCTCATCCTGTTTTTTGCTTTAAATTTAAATAAATGTTATTTAAAATGTAAATATGTTAATATTATTATTGTATAGATATTGTTGTTGTTGTGTTTGTTTTTTTTTTTTTTTTTAATTTTCTTTCTTTCGAAAGACCCCTTTTGTTTTTTTTCCGAATGACGAAATTTGTCATTCTTCTCCTTCTCTTTGTCACAGTTGCGCATATACATAATGTGTTTTGTGTATGCGTATTCCTTCACTCCGGCTCGCTGCTCATGTCATGAGTCGTAACTCGTAAGTGTGTATTTTTGAGAGAATACGTACATTCTTACATCTTACCTGCTCTTGCTCTCTTGACGAAGAATTTTCATCGCTCGCCGTCGCCGTCACCGCACACTTTAATTTTTTGTGACACAATTGAGCACATTTTTATTATTCGCAATATTTTGTTCGTTATAAAACGAACCACAATCAATCACTGCACTTATTTTTTTTTTATTTGTTATTGTTTTTTTTATTTGTTATTGTTTTTTTTTTAAGAAAACGAAACCTGCACCATTCCAACACTGGCACAATATCCGACGCTCGACATGGACCAATGTATCGTAGCTCAAATGGACTGTATAACCATATCCGATAATTAATATGTGAAATGAAATAAAACACAATAGTTTAGAGTGGAAAAAATATTATAAAAAAACCACTAAGCACATTTTTTATTCCTTCTCTGTTCAAAACCCTGCTTAAGACTAACTCTCACTCGTGCTTGTTCGCAGAACAAGCACTCTTTCGTTAAGTTCTTACGTTAAGTTTTATTTGCGTTTGATTGTATTTTCTTATACTTATTTGACCATCGAATGCAGAGTTGCCAGGACTCATGCGATTCGATACAATACGGTTCCCATCAAACATTTGGATACATACCTACTGCAAAAATGGAATTTTGGGTGATTTTAAAAAACAGCTTGTTGTAGACTTCCATGAGAGCCTCAGCAAACGAACATTAGGTCAATTACATGTGAAATAAAATGCACGACTGGGTCGCACGAACTTGCTCTTATGAATTGCTTAGTGGCTGCACATAAAAAAAAAATAAAATAATTTCGAAAATTCTTTTATTTTTTAAATTAGTTTAGGAGTTTTCTCGGGAAAACTAAGTATGCAATAAAATTTCAAAGCTATGTCAATCTAAGAAAAAAAAAAATATTGAAAATCGTTCGACCAGTTTTTTTTTTTAAAGGTGATTTTTTAAAAACTTTTCCAAAAAATATTTTGAAATTTATTTGAGTATGTAAATATATGGCAATACGAAGTTTACATCTGAAAAAATAATGCTAAAAAAAATCAATATACCCGTTTCCAACATATTTCAAAAACCAAAAACATTTTTGAAAAAATTATAAAAAATCCAAAAAAAAAAGTTTTTGAAAATTTTGAAATGCCATATTAATAAAATTATGAATCACTTTCTGTGCCTGAAATTTTATTGAAATCGGATGTACGGTTTACGAGAAAATTTGATTTAAAAATACTGGTTCTATGAGAGGTACCGTTATAAGAAAAATTTTGAAAAATATTTTCCAACCAAAAGATAGATTGTCTTAATAAAATAGCATTCTGAAAGTTTTATCAAAATCGTTTTAGCCGTTTTTGAGAAAATCAATTTTTTTCTTTACGATTGTATGGCAGGTTTCGTTATTTTTGATTCTAGAGCAAAAATAAAAAATCTGTTCCGAGGGACGGCCAAATAAATCCTAAATACCGAATTTGAAGCAAATCGGCCCATCCGTTCAGGCTCTAGGGGCGCGAGCAGACATACAGAAAGACAGACAGACAGACAGACGGAAGGAACTCCCAGAACCACTTTTTTCGACTTCGCCATCATCGTAATGTCATGTGTGATTGTTATCTCAAAATTTTTTTTCTGCACGAATCCATAACTTGCCTTAATAATCCTATAATAATCGCAAGTAAAAATGCGAAATCAATTTTAAGCCGAAGAAAAGTCAGCAGTCCTTGTTTGAGATTGAAGTTATTCTTCTATAAGTTTTCAAAACCAAATTCCGCAATTTATGATATTTTTTGTTTGTTTCCGCATCAACTTATGTTTCAACCCAAGTTTAGTGATTAAAAAAAAATATATAGGTATATATTCTTTGCAACTAAAAATTTATGTTGTATTGTGATTACTGAAATAAAAGTAGGTAATATCGATCTTAAGGCCTTATGTGAATACGCATCAATCTTTGCCAAAGCGTAGACTGGAAGAATTGGAAAGATCATTTCGCTGTTTTGCTGTTTGAAAAGCATTTCCATAAGTTGGATGTCCTCTAAAAATAGTATTTATTTGCGACATTAAAAACTTAATGAAAGAAGTAAATTGAATAACAAATTTCCTTTTCAATAGATTTCATAATTATAACCACTGCAAGACCCTTCTAAATCCTTAAGTCTTTTATAAAGTTAACAAGATGGGTGGTGCACGTAGAATCAAAATTAAAACAAAAAAAGTGCAAGGCTGGGTCCGGCGAACTTGCTCAAATTTGTGACAGTGGTCTTGGAGTTTGAGATTTTGAAAAAAAATGCAGGGAAAAAATGATAAGAAATTTTATTGATCACTTAAAAATCACTAGTTAAAACGTTTTTTTTTTTTGGAAAAAAACAGTTAGCCATCTGATTTTGTTTACTGCTTAGAACTTAAAAAAATTGATTTTCAAAATCGTTCAATCAGTTTTTAAAAAAAAAAACGGTTTTTTTGAAAAACTTTTCGAAAATATATTCAAATTTTTTTTTTGAGTATGCCTACTTCTAGTACTTTGTAGTTTTTATCAGAAAAATAAAATTAAAACAAAAAAGATAAAATCGTTTTTGGACAAAAACAAAAAATAAAAATTTTTTTTTTTTAATTTCAGAATTTATATTATTTTGTCTATTAAAATTTCATCGAAATTCCTCAAGAGATAAAAAATATGTAATCACTCTTTTTTGGGAGCATCCTGGTACTTAACCACACCAACAGAAATGCGATGGATATCGTTAGAAACGTCTTTTCGAGTACATCAAACGTTAGTATAGGCACCAAGCTCTAAACAATGGGAGAGCTGAGATAATGGACATTGAAAGTTACCCCTTTTCTATTGCAACTATGCATTTTCTTATTCTACCACAAACAACAACAAAAAATATCATTGGAAAAATCTGTTCAAGTCGAATATTTTTCGATATGGGCATCAAGTTTTAATCCATATCAGACCAGAGATAACAAATATTGTTCATCACTCTTTTTTGGGTGCATCCTGGTACTTACCTTCCTCCACACCAACAGAAATGAGATGCATATCGTTAGAAAGGTCTTCTCAAGTACATCAAACTTTAGTATAGGCACCAAGCTCTTAACAATGGGAGAGCTGAGTTAATGGACATTGAAAATTACCCCTTTTCTTCTACACCGTTCCATTTTCTTATTCTACCTCCAACAACCAAAAGAAAAATATAATTGGAAAGATATGTTCAAATCCAATATTTTTCAATATGGGCATCAAGTTTTATTCCGTAGTTTTATTGGGTGCATCCTGGTGCTTACCTTCTTTTACACCAACAGAAATGAGATGAATATCGTTGGAAAAGTCTTCTCGAGTAGATATTTTACTTGCGATTATAGGTACTATAAGGCAAGTTATGCATTCGTCGAAAAAAAAAGTTTTGAGATAACAATCAAACATGACATTACGATGATAGCGAAGACGAAAAAAGATGGTCTAAAAATTCTGTCCGTCTGTATGTCTGTCTGTCTGTCTGTCTTTATGTAGACCTACAGCCAAACGGGTGGGCCGAATTGCTTCAAACTTGGTATATAGACTTTTTTAGGTATTGTACAGAAAGGAAATTGAAATTTTTTTTTAGCTCAAAAAATAACGGTACCTGCCATACAACCGTTACGTTAAAGCTTATTTTTCTCAAAAACGGCTCTAACGATTTTTAATTAAAAAAATCAGTGTTGCTTTTTAGGTACGACCAATCATATGGCTGGAAAAAAAGTTTTAAAAAATGGCTAAGAACAGTACTTTCCATAGGACCGTTTTTTTTGCTTTCGACTATCTCGAAAACGACTCAACCGATTCTTTCGAAATTTCACACACATATAGCTGTAGGTAGCTCAATTTGTATTGCATACCAATATTTTTGAAAAATATTTTTTTGTATTTTTAAAAGCATTTTAAAAAAAAAAATTTAAAAAATTAATATTTTGAAAACTGCTTATTAAATTTTTTTTTTAAAATTTTAAATAAATGTATTTGCTGAATACCTATGAACTGGCGTTTTTGAATTTTTTTTAAAAAATTTTTTCAAAAAGTTTTTCAAAAAAAACTTTTTTTTCTCAAAAACCGCTCTACAGATTTTTCTAAATTTATTCTCATAAATTCAAATTTATCCAAGAAATAAAATGGCGTACTTTTTTTCAGCTCAAATTAGCTTAAGTATTTATTTAAGAATTTTGAAAATTTTATTTTTATCAAAATCTCAAGCCCATAAACCACTGTCACTCATTAGAGCAAGTTCGTGCGACCCAGTCGTGCATTTTATTTTACTTGCGATTATAGGTACTATAAGGCAAGTTATGGATTCGTGCAGAAAAAAAAATTTGAGATAACAATCACACATGACATTACGATGATGGAGAAGTCGAAAAAAGTGGGTCTGGGAATTCCGTCCGTCTGTCTGTCTGTCTGTCTGTCTGTCTGTCTGTCTGTCTGTCTGTATGTCTGTTCGCGCCTCTGGAGGCTGAACGGGTGGGCCGATTTGCTTCAAATTTGGTATTTAGGATTTATTTGGCCGTCCCTCGGAACGTATTTTTTATTTTTGCTCTAGGTCCAAAAATAACGGCACCTGCCATACAATCTTGAAGACAAAAATTGATTTTCTCAAAAACGGCTCTAACGATTTTGATAAAACTTTCAGAATGCTATTTTTGCAAGACAGTCTATCTTTTGGTTTGAAATTTTTTTTTCAAAATTTGTCTAATAACGGTACCTCTCATAGAACCAGTATTTTCAAATCCAATTTTCTCGTAAACTATACATTCGATTTCAACAAAATTTTGGAAACAGGAAGTCATTCATTATTTTATTAATATGACATTTAAAAATTTTCAAAAACTTTTTTTTTTGATTTTTTATAATTTTTTCAAAAAAAATTTTGGTTTTCGAAATATGTTGAAAACGGGTACATTGATTTTTTTTTAAATTATTTTTCAAATGTAAACTACAGATTGCCATATATTTGCATACTCAAATAAATTTCAAAATATTTTTTGAAAAAGTTTTTCAAAAATAACCTTTAAAAAAAAAAACTGGTCCAACGATTTTCAATATTTTTTTTCCTAGATTGACGTATAGCTTTGAAATTTTATTGCATACTTAGTTTTTCCGAGAAAACTCTTAAACTAATTTAAAAAATAAAAGAATTTTCAAAATTATTTTTTTTTTAATATCCATATATGCAGCCACTACGCAATTTATTGAACATAAGAGCAAGTTCGTGCGACCCAGTCGTGCATTTTATTTAATATGGGCACTAAGCTCTTAACCATGGGAGAGCTGAGATACTGTACATAGTTAAATTTAATACTCAGTCTTAGCTTAAGTTTGAATACATCCTTCAATTTAAATATTTTTGGCTCATAACCGTCAAGGAATATGTCAAACGCTTACACAAATATACGCGTAGTTCCAGAGGTCAAGTTGGAATGAAGTCTTGTCTGCTTAGTAAGTGTATGTTTAAAAATAGATTTTATATACACTTACCTTTTCAATAACATAAAGCTTTTTTAGCAGTTAAAATGGATAGAAACCATTGTGGTATATGCTCGCGTACTATTCTTCTACAGCGTCGACATGTTTTGGTTGAGGATCTTCTCGAAAGGGATCAAAAAGGGCCAGATGCTATAAAAAATGATTATACTGCACTTGTTTGACTGGTCGACGGTACCATTGGAAGTTGTGCACACACAATTTCGATTGAATGGTATTTAGGGTTAGGAAGGCATGTACAGTTTAATCCACCAGCTGTCCATCTTAATAATGTGATTCTGGATATTTAAAAATATACGAATTTTTGAAAATAATAGATTATTTTATGGAACACTTTCTATAAGTTTGATGTGAATATAATTATTCTTTTTTATAGAACTTCTTTTATTATCTCAGTTCTCCCATTGTTTAGAGCTTGGTGCCCATACTAAAATTTGATGTACTCGAGAAGACCTTTCTACCGATATGCATCTCATTCCTGTTGGTGTGGAAGAAGTTAAGTACCAGGATGCAACCAAAAAAGAGTGATTAACAATATTTTTTATCTCTGGTCTGATATGGAATACCACTTGATGCCCATATTGAAAAATATTTTACTTGAACAGATCTTTCCAATGCTATTTTTCTTTTGGTTTTTGGTGGTGGAATAAGAAAATGCAACGGTGCAATAGAAAAGGGGTAATTTTCAATGTCCATTATCTCAGCTCTCCTATTGTTAAGAGCTTGGTGCCCATACTAAAGTTTGATATACCCAAAAAGACCTTTCCAACGGCGTATATTTTATATCTGTTGGTTAATATTACCAAAACAATGTTAAATTACTCAGAAGATAGAAATGAATTAAGTGCATTATGTCAGATGCCTTTTGATATAGAGCTGAGTGCCCATAGCGAAAATCGTCGCCTTGTGCACACCTTTTCAACGACATACATATTGTTGCCTTAAGTTATTGATACCAAACCATAGCTAAACTTTGAAAAATGCATCATAGTTTGACCATTACCTCAGCTCTCCCATTGTTTAGAGCTGGTTGCCCATACCAAAGATTGATGTACTCGACAAGACCTTTCCAACGACGTATGTATGTCTTGTTTCTGTTGGTGGGTTATACCAATTTGTCCATCCTCCTTTAAATTAAAGAATTCCAATTTTGATTAGGTACCTAGTAAATCTTTTGTCTAAAAAAAAAATTAGATCTTCGTTAAAAAAAAATGATGACTGATGACAATGAAACCCAAGATATAAAAACACACATTAATCTTCCTCAACATAATTCAATATCACGAATAGAGTGTTAAACTGCGGAACCGCTTTTATTTTACTTATCAGTCTTTTAATATCTTTCATAAAAATGGTATTAAGCTTGAAACAACGTATAGGTTCTTCTTCGTTTTGATCTCAACCAAGCAAATATAAAAATTTAATTTAGGATTTTGTGTTGCCGGGATATAGGTTAATGTTATTGTTGTTGTTTTGTTGTGCCTCCCTCCTTTACTTATCAAGAGATGAAACTATCATCCAACCATCTGCTGAAACGGCCAAAAATAAAATCTATTCGGCCATCTCTTATGTTCCAGGTCTGACTGAATCTCTAGTCAAATCTTGTGAATATTTCGTTCCGGAAATCAAAACAACTATGAAACCAGTGAATAAAGTTTCCAATTTCTTTGCAAACATGAAACATAAACTTCCTTTGACTCAAAACTCAGGTGTCGTCTACAGTGTTCCTTGTAATGACTGTCCAAAAAACTACATTGGTGAAACAATCCAAAAATTAAACAAAAGACTTGAACAACACTCAAACGAATGTAAAAAGGTAGACTCTGGCACCGCTAATTTGAAAAACGTTGCAGCACTAGCCAATCACAAACACCAAACTGGCCACTCTTTTAATTTTGATAATGCCAAAATTTTAAAATTTGAACACAACAAATTCAAACTACAGGTTCACGAGGTTAACCAAATAGTTAAATTTGGAGATAATGTATGTAATTTTAAAACGGACAAAAAAGATTACACAAACACATACTTCAATCTTATTAACTTCACACACGCCAATGACAGAACAAAGACAACTCATAGCACTGCGCACATCGTGTTAACACCATCACGCCAACATCGCACATTATTATCTATAGCCAGTGCTAACACATCCTTAGCTTGCTAATTTTTGTTTGTAGCTTTGTAGCTTAAGGCATTCATTGACATATGCCAAAGTCACTGTCAAAATTGTCTAAGAAAACTCTTTTGTGATATTTCATCTTAGGTACTTTTATATTGTATAATTTAATTATTTTTATATAAATTGTATGTTCTATTGTTTTAAATTCTAGATCCTGATGATGGCACTTAGTGCCGAAATATATTGATCAAAAAAAAAATAATAAAATAACTTTTTTCTCCTCGGGATTTTCGGAGGCACAACAAAACAACAACAATAATAAAAAATTAAGTAGGTGCCTCTGTGACGAGAAATATTCATACAAAAGCTATGAAAGGTTAATTAAGCTATAAGACCACACGGTGATCGGAGTTTTTGTTTTATTTATGTAATTCTCGGCTTTGAGATCTTAGACAAACTTTTTTTGTAATAGGCATAACCGGATTTGAACTCACTCCAGCCATCGCACTGTGTAGATAAATTGTTGCTAAGTATGCATAAGCTCACACATCAATAATGTTTTACCTTTGCAATTGGCACAAGAGTTAAACAACCCGGAAATGCTTCGTGAGCTATATGGACAGCGATGAAGCGGCGGCGGCGGCCAGTTAATTAAACGTTTATAGAAGAAGGTCGATCTTTTCTTTCTTAATAAGATACTACAACAATTTATACCATTTTAAGTTAAAATACATGACATAATGATTAAATTTTAAACCAGCTATCTATATAAAGAAATTTTTCAAGAACTGACAAGCAATAAGCTAAAACCAAAAAGAATGAATTTGATTATCTTTGGCCTTACAAAGTACTCCACATTATACATATAACACTTTATACAGCGTCTGATTGAATTTGAAAAAATTGTATCCATTTTGAATTCAACTAGAATTCGAATTTAGTACCACAGGGTTAAAAACAAAGTTCAAAAAAAAAAAATATTTTTCATTGTAATGCCAGCGCAATCGAAAAAAAATACTTGAAATAATAACAAAATTACAACAAAATGATATGATACTGTTTTTATAAATACAGTAAGAGAAACCTAAAATCAACGGCTCCTACGATTTTGATAAAACTTATTGAATTGTGTTTTCTGTTCAAACTTTATGTTTTGGTAGTAATAGACTTTTCAGGAAAAGTCTTATAACGGTACCTCCCATAGGAACGGTTTTTTGAAATCCGATTTTCTCGTAAGCCACTTGACGGATTTCGATGAAATTTTCAATGTAGAGGCCCTCTTATAAAAGAAATAATATAAATTCTTAAATTTTTCAAAAAAAGTTTTTTCGAGTTTTTTAAAAAAGTTTAAAATTTTTTTCTTAATTTTAGTTTTTCCCAAAAACGGTTTAATCCATATTTTTTAATTTTATTTTTCTAACAAAAACTAAAAAGTGCTAGAAGTTGGCATACTCAAAAAAAATTTGCAATATATTTTCGAAAAGTTTTTCAAAAAAAACTGGTCCAACGATTTTGAAAAAAAATTTCGTAAAAATTCAAAAAACGTAAAAGAAACCTGATGGCTTACTTCATTTTCTCCAAAAAACGTTTTATGTGATTTATAAGATTTTATATAATTTTTTCAACGCTTTTTTCCCAAAATCTCAAGCACCAAGACCATTTTAACACATTAGAGCAAGTTCGTACGACCCAGTCGTGCACTTTATTTTTTTTTTTTTGGTATTTTCATAAAATTTTTAGTGGTTTGAAACATCAGCGAAAATGCCGGAATGGCCGATCCGGTCGGAGACCAAAAAATGCAGGCTTTAACCAAAAATATTGTTTATCCGCTAGCACTCAGATGAAAAAAATAAATAAATTTAATTTCGCATTAAATAAGTGTTTTTTTGAAAGTAGAAACGTGCGCCGGGTACCGCTAGTTATATATAAAAAGAAAGCCTTACACTAAAAGCTCACATAGCAAAACTGAAAAATCATGTTTTTTAAATATCAATCACTCATCGTCGGAATTTTTAAATAAGAGTATTGTTATTATATTAGTTTTGAAGTCAAATTCAGCGTCAATACACATAAACTTGCTTTTTTTGCTTTTTTTGTAGCTCCGTATGGTTTCGCGAGTTTTATTATATTTGTTTTTCGTTGAAAAAAAAACTTCTCCTTCATATTAAAAAAAAACTCTTTTACTTTATATTGGTGTTATGACTTTATTTAAAATTAATAGACGGAAGATGAAGAAGAGCTATATTCAGTTTGATGGTTTGTCCGTGACTGCCTTAATTTTTCATTCCTAGTTCCAAATGAACCATCGACTACTTGTGTGGCCAAACGCCCACACAAAAAAACCAAAAGATAAGTTGACAGAGTAAGTTTACTTTGCAACATTGCATTATCATTCGTCGTGAAGACGAATGATGATATCGTTGATTATTTATCGTCGTGCAGACGAAATATGACACACTTGTTTGTGTCGAGGATTTTAATTTACTTTGTATGTGAATATTAGATTTCATATCCAACGGAAATGAAATCAACTTTGTATATGAATATTAGATATATAACTCTTCCCCCCTTTGAATAAAGATACTCCTGGATCGTACAGTATTTAATCCAAGAATTATTTTAAAACTATTATTATTTTGAATAATTTATTATGATAAAATTTTAAGATTTTTATTATAATATAAACTTATTTTATGGATCTTATTTTGGTAATTCAATACCCAATTCTTTTAGAAAATCATCTTGTTTTTTATTTATTTCTGCTTTTTCAATAATTATTTCATTTAAATCAATTTGTTCCATTGTATTTAATTTTATTTCTTTCATATTTCTGGGTAAAACATTTTGTAAGACTTTCTGTTTCATATTGTAATATATCCAAGCTATTACTGTTACTATTATAAGTATAAAAATACTTACTGAAATTCCATAGTGTACATTTGTATGTGTTTTTAGTTCATTAATTTTTCTTACGTTTTCTATATTACTTGTGGTCAATTCTTCAAAAGTGATCTTTGGAGTAAAAGATACATTATTTATTATTGGATATATGAATTTTTCATGGAAAATTTTTCCTTTATTATTAAAAAAATGATTTAAAATTTCGAATGAGCAGTTATTGAAATGTATTAAATTGTTTTTGTTCAGAATTGTATTTCTTGAGTTACAATTTTGTTTTAGATTTACCTTATTTCCGTTTTTAAGTATAATTGTTTCTTCATCTATTTTTAAAATTTCTACATTTTTGTTAATGATCGTTTCACAGTTATTTCTAATTACACAGTTTTTAGACAATTTAAGTTCATTTAGGATATTTTTAGTATCGTAAGTATATGTTTCATTATCATAATCAACTACTGATTCTATTTCCTCATCTATTTCTCTCATTTCATTATTTGGTATTGGTATAATAGTTCTCACTTGAATTTTAACAAAATCTTTTGGAATTTTTATTATAAATATTAAATTATTATTTTTGTATTCTACCACAGCAGTTCTGAGAAATTTAAGTTTATTTAAATCTATTTTATATGTTTCAATTTCTTCATTTGTAAGTATATTTGGATGAATCAAACCATGTTGAGCGGACACTACATTGTCTTGAATATTTTCTATTAAATTTCGCAGAAAAGTTAATTGTATTATTTTATCAAAATATAAATTTTGAAGAATAATTTTTTTCAATGCACTATCTATTGAATTAAGATTGTTAGTTAAAATTTGTCTTTCATTTACTATATTTTTCTTAATAAATTCTAGTGACTTGTTAAAATAGTCATTCACTTTGACCTGTTGATTTAAAACTGTTATAGTGTTATGTATGTTGTTGCCTACTACATCTAAATGGTTTTTTATATCATCTTTATCGATATCATCCATTGTTCCGAAAAGAACATTAGATGTTCTTCCAACTATATTTATTAAACCTCGTTTAGATCTACGACTTTCTTTAGGAATAAGAGTATGTATTTTATTTTTTAAAACTTCTATTTCTGATAAAATCATCATTTCATGATTAGTATACAAATGCTCAAAATTTTTTTCAATTTCAATTAAAACATTAAGAATTTCGTTTGGTTTTATTATATGAATAATGAAATCGCATTTAATTGCTATATCCTCAATTTTACCATTGATTTCTATATATCCGTTCTGATCTAATATCGGTTGAACATTAATCGTTGCTGTTATGAGGTTCAGGGTGCTCATCATTGCTAGTATAAAGATTATCTGCAAATTTATACTTTCGTTTAATATTTGTGGAATGAATGTTTTCTAATTTTGCAAATCTATATCTAGGTTCTTCCTTATGTCTAACTGCCTTATAGTTTTTAATGTATGCCTTCTCTCTATCATCAGTATATTTTTCCCTTCCTTTGTTAGCTTTATTCAATAGATTTATTTTAGTTTTTAAAATATTTTCTCTTATCTTTCCGTGTTCTATTTTATAATTTTGTACATCTACTGGAGTACATTTAATTGTACTTTGTATTCTATTATTATATGTTCTAACTGATAACTGAATAATTCGTTTTATAGATAACTCCTTCTCTTCCTGTTTTATAATTCTGAATATTTCCGCTATACTACTATGAAACCGTTCAATATCCGAGTTACCAGTATGACTGTTTGGTTTCGTGTAATGGATATTAATATTTTCTTTTCTCAAGTATTCGTTTATTATAATTGTTTTAAATTCATTGTCAGCTACAACCTTTAATGGTTTCCCAATTCTTGTGAAATGTTCTTCTAGAGTTTCTAACAGTGTACAAGCATTCCTATCATTTAAATAATAAACAAACCCAAATTTTGAAAATTTATCTATTATGGTTAAAAAATTATGTTTCATAATTGTATAAGTGTCGATATGTATTATTTCATTGATTGTTTCTGGTGTTTCCGTCAAATGAAAAATTTCTTTTACTGGGTTTCTGTCATATTTTACTTCGTTACAACGATCACAATTATTTATAACTCTCCAAATATAATCTAAAAGCTTTGGATAATATATTTTATTTTTAATGTTCTGATACGTTTCATTTATTCCAGAGTGGTAACTTTCTCTTGTATGGTATAAAGCAATTTGTTTCATTAATTCTTCTTCTGTTTTTATATTTTCTGCTCTTAATGTGCATCTAAAAAATTTAACAGTTTTACTACTAGAGTAAATTTTTCTAATAATTTCTTGAAAGATGTTATACTGTCTATCATCTAACTCTGAAAATATACCAACAGTTCCTTTTAAATTATTTTCTTTTAATAAATCTCCACAACGGTTGAAATCCTTTTCTTCTAAATAAATTATTTTATTTCCGTAAATTGTTTCCATTTCTGTATATTTTTGTACAACTAGAATTATTTGAGTTCTATATTTATTTATTATGTCTTCTTTTATTGGAATATAATCTAATAAATTTTCTTCTGCTGAATGTATAGTAACTAAGTCATCAGTTAAATTAATTTCACTTGAACATTTCGTTGCATTAGCTTCACTGTAATCTGAATCTGAATCTGATTCTAATTCTTCATTATGAATATTTATAGTTTCTGTTTCCATTGATTCTTGATCATCACTTGTTTCTTCTTTAATTCTTGACAAAAAATCTGCTACCTTGTTATCTTTTCCCCTTAGATAATCTATTGTATAATCATATGCATTTAACTTTACTAACCATTTTTGATGTCTTGCTGATAAGTCTTTTCCTTTGTATTTTGTTACTAAATATTTTAGAGGTAAATGATCGCTTAGAATGTGAAATTTTCTTCCGTATAGGTAGGGTCTAAAATAACCTAAAGCCCAAACCACAGCTAGAAATTCCTTATCTGTCGTCGAGTAATTTCTTTCGTGTTTGTTAAGAGTTCTTGACGAATAACATATAGGATGTCCGTCTTGTGTTAATACTGCTCCTAGAGCATAATCAGATGCATCAGTTACTACTGTAAATGCTTTGTCAAAGTTCGGAAACTGTAAAATAGGATGATGAGTTATTATCTCTTTTAATTTTTCGAATGCAGTAATATAATTTGGGTCTGACAAATTGATTTTGTTATCCTTTCGTAAATACTTAATTATTGGATGTGCTACTTGTGCATAATTTTTTATGAATTTTCGGTAAAATCCAGTAATTCCTAGAAAGCTTTTAATTTGAGTTTCTGTTTTAGGTAATTTTAATTCTTGTATAACTTTAATTTTATTTGGATTTGGTTTTAATCCTTCTTTTGTTAGAACATGACCTAAAAATGGTGTCTCTTTTTTCATGAAACTACATTTATCTATTTGGATTTTTAAATTATTTTTATTTAAAACATTCAATATGTTCTTAATATCATTGATGTGTTCTTGTAATGAAACACTGAAAATTAAAATATCATCCATGTAAACAATACACGATTTATTAATAAAATCCCTAAGCACTTCGTTCATAAGTCTCATAAAAGTTGCCGGAGCATTTTTAAGACCAAATGGCATTCGTATGAATTCATATAAGCCATGAGGTGTGACAAATGCTGTCTTTTTCCGGTCATCTTCCCTAACTTTAATTTGGTGGTAGCCTTTCGCTAAATCCAATGTTGAGAAATATTGGGCTTTACCCAATTTATCAAGAATGGCATCTATTTTCGGAATTGGATATTTATCATCCTCCGTTATGTCATTCAGTTTACGATAATCTATAACGAGCCTATATTTTTGTATTCCTGAATTGTCAATCTTTTTTGGAATAACTATTAAAGGACTTGTATATTTTGAATAACTTTTTCTAATTATCCCTTGCCTTTCCATATCCCTTACTTGTTTCCTGACCTCTTCTTCGTATTTTTGTGGATATCTATAAATTTTTGAATTTATTTGCCTATCCGTATTAGTGTTAATTTCGTGTTCTATAACATGTGTATGTGTTAAAACATCTCCCTCTCTAAAAAATAAATGATCATATTTTAATAGTAATTTATTCAATGCAATTTTCTCTTCTTCATTTAAATGTTCTATTTCTACTTGGTCGGTATTAAATGTGACTTCCAAAACTGTAATCCTATTAAATGGATCCTCTTGAAAATTAATATTTTGTCCGTTTATAATAATTTTATTGTTTTCCATGTCAATTTTTGCATTTGTATATCTTAATATATCAGTTCCTATAATAAATTGATATTTTCTATCTGTAATAAAATTGTGAACTTTCCATTTAATTAATGCATTTTTTGGTAACATAAATTCTTTGGGACAAGTTGTATTCACTTCTGCACTAAAACTATCTCTTTTATTTATTGTTGAATATTTGACTGGGGGAATTTTTATTTGTTTAAAATCCCTTACACTTGAACTTATCAAACTTACATTAAGTGCCCCAGTATCTACTAAAGCTAGATATTCTTTATTGTCAATAGTAATTTTTATTATGGGAGATCTATATTCCTCCCCAGATTGATAAAAAAATTTCCTACCTCGATACTATCTGCATTACCTTGAGGTGAATTTTCCTGTTGCAACAATTGATGATTATTTGATTGTCTGTTCTGGGAACTATTATCAACAGATATGTGATCCACATCCATTGGAACTACAGCATTTCGATTATTAGTATTACTATGATTACCAGATTGCCTTCTAAAAATATTACTTTGATTGTAATTTCCTCCCTGATATTGATACTGATTATTGTTATTATTATTTCTATAATATTTGCTATTAAAATTTCCTGACTGTCTTCTAAAGTCATTACCTTGGTTAAAATTGTTTCCTGTTCTTTGAAAACGAGTATTTTGATTGAGGTTGCTTTGAAAAGTTCTATTATTATTTTCTCTGACATTTGGACCGTTTGTTTTGCTAAAATTTGAAGTTTCAAAATTTTTTTTAAATTTATTTGAATTTTGTGTTCTTTTTGCGAAATTCATATTTTTGTTTTCAAAAATCCTGTATTCATTTTTAATGCAATTATCCTCAAAATCTACACAGTCTAACTCATCCACAATATCTTTAAAAGTATTCTTTTTTTTAATAGCATAAGCTAAAGTACCTTGAGTAGTTCTTTTGACAGTATTAACTAATAATGACTCCACTCCTGTCAAATCTATCTGTGCTGCATCTTTGTA
This sequence comes from Platycheirus albimanus, assembly GCA_916050605.2. NCBI lineage: Eukaryota > Metazoa > Arthropoda > Insecta > Diptera > Syrphidae > Platycheirus > Platycheirus albimanus. The sequence goes on from OU696696.1 coordinate 335,916,015, forward strand.
ATATAATCTAAGCTCTTCTGCTTTATTTTTATATTCATGTATTTTTTCTAGTAATTCACTTACCGAATGTACTTTAATATTTGAAATTTTATAGTATAAATATTCAGGCATATACTCTGGTTTGTACTGTTGTTTTAATTTTGTCTTGATCTGCTGCCAATCTTCAATGTCGCTTATGTTGATTACTGCTCGTTTTGCTTCTCCTTGTATTTTCTCCAGAAAAATTGTTGCTACTGCTAATTTCTTAATTGCATCCTCTTCGATTCTGTTTAAATAATATTCAACGGTTTGTATGAAAGCCGCCACTTGAATATTTTTTCCACTGAATGGTGTTATATGTTTAATTTCTGTTAGTGTTCTTTCCCGCACAGATGCTGGATTAGCTAACATATTAGCTTGTATTCTAACAAGAGTGTTTAACGCTGCTTGTGTTTCGTTTAGAGCATGAACGACTCCTTCCATTGTGCACAGTTATTACTATTTTTTTTTTTCAAACAATTTAAATTGTAAAATAAGCCACTTTTATAATAATGCAATTAATACAAACAAGAAAAGAATTGCATATGAAATGATATGAACCACTGACGTTTAGGTTAGGTAATTATATTAAATTTTTTAAATTTCTTATATGTGTCACAAATTCGAATTTATTTGATTTCGCACTGTTTTTATTCAATTTAATTTTCTACCGTGTTTTTTAGATCCGTCCGCGACTGCGCCAGTTTTATTATATTTGTTTTTCGTTGAAAAAAAACTTCTCCTTCATATTAAAAAAAAACTCTTTTACTTTATATTGGTGTTATGACTTTATTTAAAATTAATAGACGGAAGATGAAGAAGAGCTATATTCAGTTTGATGGTTTGTCCGTGACTGCCTTAATTTTTCATTCCTAGTTCCAAATGAACCATCGACTACTTGTGTGGCCAAACGCCCACACAAAAAAACCAAAAGATAAGTTGACAGAGTAAGTTTACTTTGCAACATTGCATTATCATTCGTCGTGAAGACGAATGATGATATCGTTGATTATTTATCGTCGTGCAGACGAAATATGACACACTTGTTTGTGTCGAGGATTTTAATTTACTTTGTATGTGAATATTAGATTTCATATCCAACGGAAATGAAATCAACTTTGTATATGAATATTAGATATATAACTCGCGCGGTGTATACAAATACATAAATGCATTCAAGGCATTGTGAAGCATGGAAGACATTTTATTTCGCAAGAAATAAATACCTACATATAATGCCTTGTATATTATAATTTATAGTAACACCATGAAACACGATATTCTGTTGTGAGATTTCTCGCCGATGGCGCTGGATGTTACATTTATAGGTTTAGCAGAATTTGCAGACTGGTAGAAGAGGGGTTGATGTACTGGAAAAGCGATAGAGAGGTGTATATTATTTATTTTGTAATAACGACTAGCAGAATGAGGGAGTTAGCTGATGAGCTGTTATTGACATGCCAACGGTGAGGATAAGTCATAATGAAATCAGAAAATATTGTGTTTGTGTGTGTTTACTAACATACCCAGCAAACATTTTCCTTCAAAACCCAGCAAACATTTTCCTTCAAAAATGAATCATTATGATTCATTTAAATGAAGAAAAACTTCAGATATGAATTCACTAACGATTCAATTCCAATCAAATCTCCTGAGAAATGGGCATTCATTTATGAATCTTTGAAAATGATATATAAATGATTAGAGAAACATTCACCAAAATGAATGTATTTAAGCGCTTTTTCTTTACAATTGTGTGTTAACATTCACTTTTATTCATAAGAAAGAAGGAAATTTAGATAGATTAATTAGATTTTTGTATATTTCTTGATCACAATCATTTTTGTTCATATATGTGAATGAAAATCCAATGTAGATCTCTTTTTAATTCGATTACAATTTTGATTCTTCATTTTTGCTGAATATAAAGTGAACCTTCATTTTTAGTGAAGAAAAATGTTTGCTGGGAAATGAATCATTATGATTCATTTAAATGAAGAAAACCTTCAGATATGAATTCACTAACGATTCAATTCCAATCAAATCTCCTGAGAAATGGGCATTCATTTATGAATCTTTGAAAATGATATAAAAATGATTAGAGAAACATTCACCAAAATGAATGTATTTAAGCGCTTTTTCTTTACAATTGTGTGTTAACATTCACTTTTATTCATAAAATTTAGATAGATTAATTAGATTTTTGTATATTTTTTGATCACAATCATTTTTGTTCATATATGTGAATGAAAATCCAATGTAGATCTCTTTTTAATTCGATTACAATTTTGATTCTTCATTTTTGCTGAACATAAAGTGAACCTTCATTTTTAGTGAAGAAAAATGTTTGCTGGGTATTTTCTTACGAATTTGTTGAATGTGTAAGTTCTGTTCTCTATTGCGATATTTGGCAACATCACAATTTAAAGAATTTCAAGTCATTTGCATGAACAAAATATTTATTTTGTTTTTATTTGAAACTAGCAAAAAGTGCCCGAGGTATGTAAGTCTTTTCATGAAATATCTTCCAAATGAAATGAAAAACCCAAAAAAGAATTTTTGTATTTTTATATAATTTTTAGAATCTTTTTTAGTGGCGCAGTTAGTTTCGTGGACTCTTCTATAATTCTTTAAAAAACAAAATCCAATTTGATGTTATTTGACACACCCGTTTTGAATTACCAGACTTTCTTTCCTTTTACTACCAGTTAGCCGGCATGTTTATAAAGTTTGTGTTTGTGAATGGAAAATATGCGTGTGTTGCAATTTTCGTGCCAGTAGCTGGCTGTGGGAAACGCTTTATTGTATTCCTGCCCTAAACGCAGCTGCTGTATCGAAGAGCAAATACGAAAAAAAGGAAATTTGTTAAAAATGTGTTTTTGTGTACTTTTGCCGTTGCCTTGTATTAATTTCCAAATTATTGTTTTGTTTTGTTTCCTTCTGCAGTTGCCTTTTGTTTAGTTTTGCTTACTTCTGCCGTAGCCTTGGATTTATTTCCAAATTGACTTTTCCTCTAGACATGTTCACAATCATTTTGAAATAAGGGATGTTCGATTTCGGTTGCAAACTAATTTCATCCAAATTTGGTGGAAATGAGAAAATTTCGAAATGAGTTTTTGTATAGGAAATGAGGTAATATCGAATCATATTTGGAAATGTGCTACAAAATTACATCATTTACCCCAACGAAACTACAGTATAAGATTTGAAGGTATACCCGAAATTAAAAACAATAGCATAATTTGACAAAATAAAAATGAAAAACCTTTTTCTTACAAAAATTATTTCTTGGTTTTTAATTTCATTTAAAAGATAGTGCATGGAAAAGGCTTGCCTCGGGTGCCCGGGCAACGCCGGGTTCTTTTTGCTAGTATATGTATAATGGGGTCAAAACAAAATATATTCCAATAAAATTTATTTTTTTAAATGTTATACATATTTACAGGATGGAAAGAAATATCTTTAGTAAAGGATGAAAATATGGCCAAAAATGCTAACTTCATTGTGCCTTGGGCGATTTCGGTGAAATTGACAACGTTGATAACTTAGATGAAATAATAAAAACAATATATTTTCCCACCCCAATATCCCAAATGAAAATAGCCATTTTGCAGATTTTGGATCTTTTGTATTTCGAACCTTTTTCTTTCGATACTTTATTTGCAAAATCTCAGAGGTCCAAAGAAAAACAATTGTACAAATTATCAAGTCATAATATGATGGCCTTCAGATGTTAAAATCAAACTATCCAAAAAAAAATCGAAAATATCTACAAAAATACATATTCTGTTGGTAAGGAGAAATGTATTGTTTTATTTTAAAGATTATCTCTTGCACATACTAACACGGAGGAGAAATTGTTTTTTTTTTTTTTGAGCTCAAAAAATAACGAAATCTGCAATATAACCGTTATGTTAAAGCTTATTTTTCTCGAAAACGGTGCTAAAGATTTTGATTTAAAAAAAGTGTAGGTTTTTAGGTATTATCTATCATATGGCTGGAAATAAAATTCCCAACAATGGCTAAAAACGGTAACATCCATAGTACCGTTTTTTTTTTGCTTTCGACTATTTCGAAAACAGCATAAACGATTCTTTCGAAATTGTTAACATATAGGTTAAGGTAGCTCAATTTATGTTGCATATCAAATATATTTTTTTGCATTTTGAAAAGTATTTTTTAAAAGTTTTTTTAATAATTTAATATTTTGAAAACAGATCATTAATTTTTCTTTAAATGATAATACATATGTATATGCATATGCTGAATACTTATGAATTGGCGTACACATAATGTATATATTTAAATTTTTTTTTGGAAAAATGTTTTCAAAAACTTTTTTTTCCTAAAAACCGCTTCTCAGATTTTGATAATATTATTCTCGTAGATTGAAATTCATCCAAGAATTATAATGGCGTACTGTTTTTCAGCCCAAAACAGTTTAAGTATTCATTTAAGAATTTCGATTTTTCTATTCAAATTATCAAGCCCCAAAAGACCACTTGTCACACATTAGAGCAAGTTCGTGCGACCCAGTCGTGCACTTTATTTAACAAAAGTTGTTATTATATTTTTAAAATAGCTTTCACTTACATGTATATAAAACAAAATTCTAAAATATTTTTGAGAAATAAAAAATTATCGACCAAATAAAAATTCGAAATAATATTGGAATTTTGTCGTGATTTATCTTGGAAGTTTTTTGACGTATATAAAATCTTAATACACACAAATGTAGGAACATTTATCTTTAAAAAGTAATAAAAGTGTTTTTTTATACCCTATTCCATAGAATGGGTATATTGTATTTGGTGTGGAGTTTGTAACATAGAGAAATAATACCGTTAGGTATGGAAAAGTATATATATTCTGACTCAGAATCAAAAGCCTAGTCGATTTAGCCATGTCCGTCCGTCCGTCCGTCCGTCCGTCCGTCCGTATGTATACTCTCTAGAGGTCGCAATTTTTGAGCTAGAAAGCTGAAATTTGGTATATATAATCTTTGGTTCAAGAGTAAGGCTAAGTTCTTGAACCGGTAAAATCCGCCCACAAACACGCCCACAATCGGCATTTTTGTTGAACAATCTCAATTTAATAAAATTAAATTATGTTTTTTTGTACAGTTACGATAAAAGCATAACGATAAAATTTTGCACACTTAAGCTTTAGCTAAACTTTCTTCCAATCAAATAAAAATATTTCAGTTTGGGCGTGGCTTACGCCTATATTTCATACAAAACCATCAATATGGTTTTTATAAAATAACAATTGTTATATTAAAGCGAAAAACATTAAATTTTGTGGGTCTTACTGGCACATAAACATCTTGTGTATGAAATCAAAAAAATTGATTTTGGGCGTGGCTGACGCCCACTTTTCATTAGAAACTGTACATAAATTGTTTTTGTAAATAAACGGTATTTATAATTAATCCGCAAGCCAAAATTTTGCATCTCTTAATAGAAACGAAAAGGTTTGTGTATGAAAAGAAATTTTTGAATTTTGGGCGTGGCTTACGCCTACTTTTCATGAAAGAACGGAAAACGTAGCCTTAAGAATTTAAGGCATTTCCAATGATTAATTTAAACCTTTTTCCTTCCGTTCGTTATTTGAGAATTATATCTCTACATTTTCTTTTGTAAATTTTTTCAATACGCCCACTTTTAAAGGCGTGATTTTGGTAAAATACCTTTGTTCAGGTAAGATTGTTTAAAAACTACTCGATTCAGCTGTAGTCTTACACATATGCCTAAATACTGAAAAAAGTTCAGTTAGTGCTTCAAATTTTTAAGAAACGCCCACTTTTAAGGGGCGTTTCCGTCAAAAGTCGTATAATGCATTAATTTTTTTAACGTTTTTTAACTATCGGTCGCAGTTTTGAAGTAAACAGATGAACACTTAGATTTATATTCCTTGGTTACGTAGCAGAGTGTAGTCCAGTAAACGTTAAAAACACCCATAATCGCTATTTCCATTCCAAATCTAATTTTTAAAAATTTAAGTTTTGTCTTGTTTTGTTCAAATCGATCTGCAAGAATAAAATTGAATGTCACTGAGCTCATAACAGTTGCCTTGGCAATAAAACGTTTTAACTTTGGGCGTGGCGCACTCCTTTTTTTATTGCGCCAGCACTAATTGAACATCACACCGCATAAAATTAATGTTATTGAATTTTTTTCTGTCTGCTAAAGAAGAATTTTGTTTCTGAAACATCGGCTGTTTGCGGGAGGCAGACTCATGCACATACAAAAATATGGGGAATAGGGTATCCAACAGTTCGTTGCAAGCGTACTGTAGCTCTCGCTTATGTTTTTTTTTTGCTTTGGATGGGCATTGGATGAGATAAACTGAAAAATCAATTTTTTAACTCGCAAATTTGACACTTTTTTGACCATAAGGTTTAATTGGAAGGGGCAGTCAAAAAGTTCTTGCCCTAAAACCTTACAGAATGTTTTTTTCAAACAAAAGCAAACAAAAAACTACTGTACGACTAATAACAGGTGAGAAAATCGAGTAAACGCTTCTTAAAGCTTTTTTCAAAATGGCGGACGACGCATAGGGTTTTTTTGTTCGAATTTTCCGGTTTTAGTATTTTCCGCAAGAGTCCTTAAAATAAAACAATAAAATTCTCCTTACATATTTTTTTTTTTTAAATATTTTTGCTTATTTTACTGGACCATAACACAGTAGGGCACCTGGGCGTATACGCATTTTTACTTGCGATTATAGGTACTATAAGGCAAGTTATGCATTCGTCGAAAAAAAAAGTTTTGAGATAACAACCAAAAATGACATTACGATGATAGCGAAGACAAAAAAAGATGGTCTAAAAATTCAGTCCGTCTGTATGTCTGTCTGTCTGTCTGTCTGTCTGTCTGTCTGTCTGTATGTATAGAGACCTACAGCCCAAACGGGTGGGCCGAATTGCTTCAAACTTGGTATATAGGCTTTTTTAGGTATTGTACAGAGGGGAAATTGAAATTTTTTTTTTAGCTCAAAAAATAACGGTACCTGCCATACAACCGTTACGTTAAAGCTTATTTTTCTCAAAAACGGCTCTAACGATTTCTATTTAAAAAAATCAGTGTTGCTTTTTAGATACGACCAATCATATGGCTGAAAAAAAAGTTTAAAAAAATGGCTAAGAACAGTACTTTCTATAGGAAACAAGAACAAGGACAACGAATTTCGGTTCTGCACGTGGAATGTCCGGACCCTTAACAGACCACGTGCAGCCGAACAATTAGTGGAAGCCCTAGATGGTGTCAAAGCCGACATCACAGCCATCCAAGAAGTGCGATGGGATGGTGAAGGCACAAGGAGGATGAAAAACTGTGACATCTACTACGGCAAGTGCTACAGGACAAGGAAACAGCGGCTATTTGGATGCGGATTTGTGATAAGAGGAAGGCTTAGGCAAGAAGTCTTGGGGTTTCGTGGCATAAGCGAACGCATTGTCACAATCCGCATTAAATCCAAATTCAGCAACATCTCGCTGATCTGCGTCCACGCCCCCACGGAGGAAAAAGATGACACGACCAAAGAAGAATTCTACGATCTTCTCGAGAAGACGTATGATGAATGCCCGAAGTACGACACCAAGATTATTCTTGGTGACTTCAACGCCAAAATCGGAAAGGAGGGTAGCTTTGGCTCGACATTCAGAAAGCATAGCCTGCACGACAACACTTCCCGTAACGGACACAGGCTAATCGACTTTGCTGCGGGGCGAAGTGTCATCTTAGCTAGCACATACTTCCCACACCTCAATATACACAAGGGGACCTGGCGGTCTCCTGGTCAAAATACCGTCAACGAAATTGATCACATTGCGATTGATAGCAGACATGCCTCCAGTGTCATGGATGTCCGCCTTTTCCGAGGGGCCAACATAGACTCGGACCACTACCTTGTTGTAGCTAAAGTGCGAATGCGGACCTCCACCAGACCGCAGAATCGAACATCCACTGTGAGAAAGTTTGATGTTGCAAAGTTACAATAGCAAGAGACCGCCACAACCTTTGCCAATCATGTCTCCTCTTATCTCTTGACAAGCCCGGCGCCTGCGCCAAACCCAGAGGCCCAGTGGCAACATTGCAAAATGGCCATCAAAACCGCTGCCACGGATGATTTGGGTTTCATTAGGCGACCACAACGAAACACCTGGTTTGATGATGAGTGCAGGCTCGCACACTTGGCCAAAGACGAAGCCTATCATGCAGTTCTGAATGCCAGAACTAGAGCTGCCAAGAGCGCTTTCCGTGCGGTGTACCAGCAAAAGAGGAAAGAGGAACATCGGCTTTTCAGAAGAAAAAAAAGAGAACTGGAAAAACGAATGGTTGAATCAATTGAGGGGTGCTACGGCAGAAGCAATGTTCGAAAGTTCTACCAAAGGGTAAAGCATTCGTCCAAGGGTAACAAAGCCCGAGCGGAAGCTTGTAGAGACGAGGGTGGGAATGTCGTTGTAGATACACAGTCGGTGCTGAGAATTTGGAAAGAACACTTCTGCAGACTGTTAAACGGCGAAGACAACCAACTAATCGCCGTCAGGCAGAATGATCCATTCGATTTGGATGATGATGAACAAAATTTCCGTCCTCCCGACCAAGAAGAAGTTCCGATAGCAATATCTAAACTAAAGTCCAACAAGGCTGCTGCAGCTGATGGCCTCACGGCTGAACTCTTCAACGCAGCGGGAGATGACTTGGTGAGGAGCATACACCAACTCATCTGTACAATCTGGTCGGATGAAAGTATGCCTGACGAATGGAACCTCAGCATTGTGTGCCCTATCCACAAAAAAGGAGATACTCTAAGCTGCGCCAACTACAGAGGTATAAGTCTCCTAAATGTCGCCTATAAAATCTTGTCGGCCATTCTGTGTGAACGTCTGAACCCTTTCGCACGTGAACTGATTGGCCCCTATCAGTGTGGTTTCAGGTCCGGTAAGTCAACCGTCGACCAAATTTTCACACTTCGGCAGATTTTGGAAAAGACCCAAGAATTCCAGATCGATACTCACCACCTCTTTATCGATTTTAAAGTCGCCTATGACAGCGTAAACAGGAACGAGCTATACAGAGCCATGTCGCTTCTTGGCATTCCTGCAAAACTCGTTCGATTGTGCAGGATGACTATGGAGAACTCGCGCTGCTCCGTCAAGGTTGGTAAGAACACCACCGACTCATTTAATGTCGAGAAAGGCTTACGACAGGGTGACGCGCTGTCATGTAACCTCTTCAACATCATTTCAACACCAGCGGTACGATTTTTTTTAGATCCGTTCAATTACTTGGCTATGCTGATGATATTGACATTATTGGAAGAACGAAGCGCGCTGTCAGTGGAGCATTCGCAAGTATTGAAGTGGAAGCGGCTCGAATGGGTCTGGCTGTAAATGAAGATAAAACAAAGTATATGCTGTCCTCGGGTGAAGTAGATCATCACCGTAGGCTCGGACAAAACATCACAATGGACAGATATAACTTTGATGTTGTCAAGGACTTTGTCTATTTGGGTACCACTATAACATCTCAGAACAACATCAGTGAAGAGATCAGTCGAAGAATCACTCTTGCCAATCGCTGTTTCTTCGGGCTAACAAGGCATCTTAGTAGTAAAGCCCTCTCTCAAAGGACCAAGGAGACACTATACAAGACCCTTATCATCCCAGTCCTGCTGTATGGGGCAGAAGCGTGGACACTGACACAATCGGATGAATACAGGCTGGGGTGCTTTGAGAGAAAGATTCTTCGGGTGATATTCGGGCCTGTATGTATCAATGGAGTATGGAGGAGAAGATTCAATGACGAACTGTACGGGCTATACAGCGACATTGACTTGGTTAAGAAGCTGAAAATTCAGCGGCTTAGATGGCTGGGTCATGTGGAGCGTATGGACGAAAACGCTCCTGCCCAACGAGTCTTCAATTCCAACCCGGAGGGCCAACGCAGTTCTGGAAGACCCCATCTAAGGTGGCGCGATCAAGTGGTAAACGACCTCAACCAACTTGGTGTGCGCAACTGGAGGCCACTGGCTAGGGACCGGCCTAGCTGGCGAGGATTGTTGGTTGAGGCCGTGGTCCACAATGGACTGTCTGCGCCAACTTGAGTAAGTTAGTAAGTAAGTAAGCTCAATTTGTATTGCATACCAATATTTTTGAAAAATATTTGTTTGTATTTTTAAAAGCATTTTTTAAAAAAAAATTAAAAAATTAATATTTTAAAAACTGCTTATTAAATTTTTTTCTAAAAATTTTAAATAAATGTTTTTGCTGAATACCTATGAACTGGCGTTTTTGAATATTTTTTGAAAATTTTTTTCAAAAAGTTTTAAAAAAAAAACTTTTTTTCTCAAAAACCGCTCCACAGATTTTTATAAATTTAATCTCAGAAATTCAAATTTATCCAAGAAATAAAATGGCGTACTTTTTTTAAGCTCAAATTAGTTTAAGTATTTATTTAAGAATTTTGAAAATTTTATTTTTATCAAAATCTCAAGCCCCTAAACCACTGTCACTCATTAGAGCAAGTTCGTGCGACCCAGTCGTGCATTTTATTTTTTAGGTCGAAAAATAACGGTACCTGCCATATAATCATAAACAATAAGTTTGATTTTTTCGAAAACTGCTCTTACGATTTTGATAAAACTTTCAGGTTACTATTTTTCTAAGCAATCTGTCTTCTGATTAGAATTTTTTTTATCGAAATTCGTTTTATAACGGTACCTCTCATAGAACCAGTTTTTTCAAATAAGGGTTTCTCATAAACTTATATTCCGATTTCCGATTTTGGATTTGGAAATATTTCGAAAATAGTGGATTGATTTTTTTTTAAATAATTTTGGCAGATGAAGACTACAGATTTTTTTATTATGATATATAATGATATATAATAAAATTTTAAAATATTTTCTCGAAAAGTTTTTCAAAAAATACCTTTTTTTAATAAAACTGGTCGAACGATTTTTATATGCATGCATATGTATGTTTAATTTGGAAATGATTCCAAGGCAACGGCAGAAGTAAGAAAACCTAAACAAAAGGCAACGGCAGAAGTAAACAAAACGAAACACCAATTAAGAAATAAATCCAAGGCAACGGCAGAAGTAGACAAAAACACTTTTTAAGCAGATTTAATTTTTTTCGTATTTGTTCTTCGATACAGCGGCTGCGTTTAGGGCAGGAATACAATAAAGCGTTTCCCACAGCCAGCTACTGGCACGAAAATTGCAACACACGCATATTTTCCATTCACAAACACAAACTTTATAAACATGCCCGCTAACTGGCAGTAAAAGTAAAGAAAGTCTGGTAATTCAAAACGGGTATGTCAAATAAAATCAAATTGGATTTTGTTTTTTAAAGAATTATAGAAGACTCCACGAAACTAACTGCGCCAAAAAAAGAGATTCTAAAAATTATTTAAAAATACGTTTTAATACGATAAAATAAATACAAAAATTCTTTTTTGGGTTTTTCATTTCATTTGGAAGATATTTCATGAAAAGACTTAACTCGGGTGCCCGGACAACGCCGGGCATTTTTTGCTAGTATCGGATAAAACTTGACCGTCCTCGTTTAAAAGTTATGTTATTATGAGAAAATAAAATAAAAATGACACTTGACTGACTTGACGCATTATATGTGACGCATGGTATGCCGCCTTATTCATCTACCATCTACCATTACCCATTTACAATTTACCGCTTGCCATTTACTATACCATTTACCACTTACCATCGTATCCATCCACAATCCTCCATCCTATTCATATACCATCCTATCCATCTACCATCCCATCCATCCACCATCTACAGCTGGCATTATGTGGCGTTCGGATAGCGATTACATTGTGTGCCTGCCCTATATGTATAGAGCAGCCGCTGTTCATAAATAATTAAAAATAATTATTGTTCAAATCATTTCAGGAAGTTTTTTTTTTTGTATTTCATCAATATAACTTTTTAAAAGTTAAATATCTATTATTGCCAGACATAAATATTGTTGTTTACAGTCTAACAGACGCTTATATTGATTAAAAATAAAACAAAAATTCAAAATAATTTAGTAAGGGTCAAATTTATATACGGTGTTATTTAAGTATTAAAAAATCTAAAATTAATTTGGAAAACAATATATCGGCCGTTAATCCACCAGCCAGACCGTTTGAAATCGAAAGGAGACTATGGGCTTGTTAGAACAGTACAAACTATCGCGCGTAAGTTGGACAAGCGAGATAGAGGACAGAAGATTTTCGTTATTAAAATGGCGTCAGTGTAGTTGCATCGTTTTTTAGAAAAAGTGAGTTGCAATGGCTAATGAAAAAAAATGTGTTTTTTGCAACGAAAAAAGTGGAAAAATAATAATTTTTCTTGATGATAAGCTGAAAAAGTGTAAAGAAGTTTTACAAATACGTGTAAATTTTAAACTTAAATATAATTCTATTCAGTTACCAGAGGAAATTAATTATTTTGAAGGTTATCATAGACATTGTTACAGCAGGTTTATAGCTTTAATGTCGATGTATCGCAACTTGTCAGAAGTTAATTTCACATCAACACCAAATCTTCCTAGCTCATCCAGTTCAGCTCCGGAATCAAACGCTTTCGTAGAGGTAAGTGAGACGACATTGCACAATACTCCTTCAAATACAAATGTAAATGTTGAAAACCAAGAAATCGTCACTGAAAATGAAGTTTCTGAAGCCGAAAAAATAGATATTGTGCCAGAAAATGTAGATATCAAAATGATGTTATTTTTGTGGAAATGTTCGTAGACAATCTAGAGGTAAACAACAAACTGTGCATTCTTCGAATGATGCAAAAATGTTTCAAAAAATTGCAGAGTGGATGACGGCGTTGAACAACCAAGAATTGTTGAGAAAAATTCAAAATTTGCAGTTAAATAGTGAAACCATTTTGTATCATCATTTGTGTGAATTAAGGTATTTCAATGATTATAATAAAGTTATCAGTGACAATCCACAGAAGTCCTGGCATGAAAATCGAAGTGTTTACCAAAGCATCTTCAATAAAATTGTGTCTTTAAAAGATGAAGAAGTTATAAAAAACAAAAATTGTTTACATTTATCATTTGTTTGTGATATGTATAATAATGAGTTGCAACTTCGACCTGAGTCAAATTTAAATTTAATGACTAATAACTATCTTGAGAAAAAACTATTACAACAATTTCAGAAATCGATAAAAAATTATGTCAAAAAATAAAAGAAAAATTATTATACATAAAGATTGTAGTTTATTAGAAGACAATGAACTAACAACACTGGAAGAGAATGAACTAATTGACAAAGTTGCACTACTTCTACGAACCACAATTTTAAAAATGGATCGATTTAAGTTACCATCAGAAATCAAGACAAGTGATTTAATCAGTGGTGAATGCTTGATCCCCGATAAATTGGATCGGTTCTTTAAAGTGTTGATAGGAGGCAAAGATGTTCGTCGCAGAGATGGTGTAAACTGTTATCGATTAAGCAACTCCATCGCTTCTGATACTATTTTTTGTGTGAGTAATGGTGCTATTAAACCATCGAAGCATATTACTCTTGGTATGACTGTAAAAAGTTTAACAAGTAGTAGAAGAATTATTAATATTCTTAATCTTCTCGGACATTGCTGCAACTACACCACACTAGAGGAGCTGGAAACTGAAGCTACTTATTCATCTGTACATCGCTCTGAAATAAGTCCACCTGACATTATTCGCAAATCATCGTTATGTACTGGTGTAGCCTTCGACAACTTTGATAGATACGTTGATACTCTTAATGGAAAAGATACATTACATGACACAGTTGGGATAATTTATCAAAATATTGATGATGATCCGGATGAAGAGAGTATTAATTCGAGAAGTGAAGAATCGGGTGTGTTACCACCACCAGAAACAAGGAGACGAACCTTTGAAGCGATTGTTCCTGAGCCGACCTCGACACTTGTCCGACTGCGAATGATGCGACGTTTAACACCAGTTGAGAACATTAGATCAATCTATTCCGTGTACTTATTCTTTACTTAAAACTATTGATTTTCTACATATGGTTTCACTGTTTTTTCATGTACCAAATACTCCTATGTGGACAGGATTTAATTGTCGAATAATAAAGGATAATACTCCGAAACAAAGAGTATCTTACCTTACGCCAATCAATTTGTCACCAACAGATCCATCAGTAGTGAAATTGACAATGGAACAGGCTCAAAAAGTTGGTGTAGAATGTGATCAAAAATGTGTTCAAGTCACATATGATTTAGCCATTGCTAAAATAGCCTTCAAAATTCAAGCAACGGAGAGCCCGCAATTTGATAACCTTTTCATACATCTCGGTTCATTCCATCTAATGATGGCCTTTTTTAAAGCGATTGGAGTTTTCGTCAATGAGTGTGGATTATCTCACATGATGATTAAAAGCAAGATTATAGCTTCAGGATCGGTGAACGGAATAATCGAAGGCAAACATTTTAATCGTTGCAAGCGTCTGCACCCGTTAATGGCTGTAGGTTCGCAAATGTTACATTTTGATCAATACTTAAAAACAAGAAAAGTTGAGCACGATTTCTTGAAAGAACAAATCCTTCTTGATCTTTCACAATATCAAGACTCCGAAGTATCCGACTTCAGTATGACTACTGAATTATTACCGAATAAGGTGTTATCTCAACTGCTTTCGTCGTATCAAAAATTCATGGAAAAAACAAGACAAGGAGATCACGGAAGAACTGCTCAGTTCTACATGATCTACATCCAACTGGTTCACATTATATCACTTTATCAAGGAGCATACGTATGAGAGACTTTGAGATGTTCAAGTCTGTGATTCCTAGAATGACCAACTTATTTTTTATTCTTAATCAGCCAAACTACGCTAGATGGTGTGTTAAATACTGTGAAAATTTGAACAATGTTAATGAAACACATCCAGGACTTGAAAACGATTTCAAATCTGGATGTTATGGAATTAAAAGAACTGATAAACCTTTCTCGAGAATACCGGTTGGTCTCACGTTATAACAGACCATTAATGCTGATGCCGCTAAACGTCTCAGTGGAATTGCACATTTTACCAATTCGATTGCTGCTCGTCAACGCTGGACAAAAAGACATAGTATTAGAGCTGCTTTGATCTCTCATGTTCTCGATGTGTGCGGACTGAGATATTTACAAGACGTGACTGCCGACTTACAACCTAATCGAATACAAATTTATAGAAAACAACTTGCCGATTTCGTTTATATAATTGAAAAAAAAATTTAATCCATTCAATTCAAATTTAGATAAAGATAATCTTTATAATATTGCTACTGGAAAGCAGGTTTCTCAAGAAATAGCTGATTTCTTGCTAAACGTTGAAAAAAGTGGCGAATATTTAAGAAATCACTTTATCAATGAATGTGCTGTCGACGAAGGTAGGTTTGACAAACCAATTAAAAAAAATCGAGTGCTTAACTTTGCTGAAGCTCCAAAAAAAAAAAAAGAAATTAATTCTTGGAAACAAAATTGTCGAGTTAAGAATGCAAAGGGATTTATTTGGAAGGATGTTGGGTATATCCTTAACTCACAAGGTTGATATTGAAAAAGTGTTGACATTTCCACTAACACCGGTGCCAACATCAATGTGTCACGCAGATGGTAGTATTTGTAAAACTAATAAAGCTGAACTGGCAAAATTAATTGAAAAAAAAATCGGTGACAATCAAACGGTTTTGGGTAATGTAAATCAACCACCTTTGAGTTTTGATATTAGTATTTTAGATGGTTTCTTTATGTTATATTTAATGAAAGAAATACCGATTACTTTTGATGCCTTATCTAAAAAATTCCTAAGTATGATGCAACGATTTAAATCCAATCGAATCGACATTGTTTTCGATCAATACTTTTCACCTTCAATCAAAGATTTTGAACGTTCACGTCGGAATGAGTCAGTTGCTCAAGTAACAATTTAGCCTAATCAAATTCGTCCACACAATTTCATAGCTAAACTTAAGAATATACAGTTTAAGGAAGCTCTAGTTAATTTTTTTATTGATCATTGGGCTGGCGATCACATGGCTCCGTTTATTGGGAACAAAATTATTTATGTTAATTTCAACAAGTGCTACTCATATCGAGTTGAAAACAATAGAGTTATTAAAACTGTTGAAGATTCTTTATCTTGTGAAGATCACGAAGAAGCAGATACTCGAATTATTTATCATATTTTCCAGATAAATTTTGAAGGTGAAGTTGTCATACGCTGCTCAGACACGGATATTCTTATAATACTTCTTGGCAATATTGACCACTTAAATGCATCTTTAAAACTTTGGATGAATATGGGTGTTGGTAACAATGAGCGATTTCTAAGCGTTAATCAAATACACCAAATCCTAGGTAATTCATTATCAAAAGCTCTGCCATGTTTTCACGTACTCACTGGGTGCGATTATACACCAGCTTTTTTCCGGAAAGGTAAATTCAGGCCTTTCAAACTGCTAGAGCAATCAGAACAGTACCAGTCAGCCTGTGAAAATATTATTACTGATGATAAAAAACTACTGGATCAGATATTTAAGACGTTTGAAAAATTCATTTACCAAATCTACGGAGCTCGTAATTCTTCGAACGTCAATGACGTTCGATTTTAAATTTTTTCAAATACTTATAAGTGTAAAAAGCCAGACGATAATTTTCACAAAAAAATTCGCAATTTTGACTCATCAAGCCTACCACCATGTAAAGTTGAATTGTATCAACACTTATTGCGAGTTCGTTACGTCACAAAGTTTTGGAGAAACGCTCACTTAAAACACCCAACATCTTTATCACCGCAAGCTTCTGGGTGGACCATTAGTAATGATAAATATGACTTTATCTGGTTTGTTGGAGAGCAATTACCATCGTTAGTGGCAAACATTATTATTAAAGGTAAACATTAAATATAATAATTGTAAATTCCTTAACCGAAAGATCACAAAATTTTTCATTTCATTACAGATAGCAATGTATTAGAAAACAACCCATCAAAAGATGATGATGAGGATTATGACGATGACTATGAAAATGACAGCAGTGATGATGATCACGACAAAGATTATCAAGATGCTTCCTTTTTTGAAATAATTATAATCATTTTCACACCAGATAATGCTCAAATGAATTCAAACGGTCTGGCTGGTGGATTAACGTCCGATATATTGTTTGGCAAATTAATTTTAGATTTTTTAATACTTAAATAACACCGTATATAAATTTGAGCCTTACTAAATTATTTTGAATTTTTGTTTTATTTTTAATCAATATAAGCGTCTGTTAGACTGTAAACAACAATATTAATGTCTGGCAGTAATATATTTAACTTTTAAAAAGTTATATTTATGAAATACAAAAAAAAAATGTGTGTGCGTAATTTACACTCGGTTAAAGTGAAACTTCAAAGAAGTTGGTATACCTAATTTACGAGAGAATGAGATGAAAAACTCAGCCACCCAGCACCAGTTTTCGGATTACTTTCAAACCTTATGTTATGTATGACTAAATGCTTTCAACACGTATCTATACAAATACAAAAGTTTCAACACATATTCAAGCATACAGACGTACCGACATACTTTGCGTCCTTTTGACTCCCTTTTAAAGTATGAACTCCAGGACGCCACTATTTAAAACAAGTCAGAAAAATAATCGAAAACTGACTATTTTCAAAAATTCAGGATACTTTTTTAAAATTTAAATAATTTTTTGAATGCCAATTTTCTATAAATACTTTTGTTATGTACCTATTTGTTTGAATTTTACATTCTTCTTGAATTAAGTTTATTGAAACCTTTTGTAAAGCTTTTCCTGTTAGACAGCATTCAAATCATGTAACCTATATTAACTAACATACTAACTTTATCGTACCAACGCGCCTGCTCACTCGCTTTTGTTTAACATAATGCTTAGTAGACCTGAGTGAGAGGCAAAACGTATGATAGGAGAAAATGAGAGCTAGAATATAAAATACTGTGTCATAATTTTTTTTTCATTCGTTCTCTCTCAGACTTGTTGCGATACATTTTTTTTTTAATTGATTTACATATTTGCTTAAAAGTGTCATGTTGCATTTCCGTTTCGTCGAGTTTCAAATTACCCCGATATTAAAGAAGTTTCACTTCAATAATAACACACCACGCTGACATCTTACTAAAAAGGCTGTAATACGCAGCCGCATACAGTGTACAGTAGCTCACGTAGTTTTCACATACACTAACACACGATAAATGCTCAAATACAAGCACGTATTAAACAGTGTGCAATATACATACACACCGACATCTGCTCTCTAGCTCTGGCTCACAAATTACAGGCGAGTATGCTTAGAAGACGGGAGTGGGGACGCTAAGAAATATGGGACAAAGAGGAGAGACCGATAATATAAAATAGTATGTATATTTCTGTCTCATTCTTTCCTGGCTTCATCCTATATATTTTTGTATTTGTGTCTCTTACCTGTCTTTTTTTCGTTGCATCCGGTTTGAAATCACAACGATTCTAAAGAAGTTTCACTTCAAAAACCTGGGTAGTTACGAGTTACCAGATAAATAAGGGCAGATTACCTTCTTTAAAAATACCTCAAATACTAACCTTCCTAAAAGAAACCAATTTGGAGGAAGTGCTGTAGGACGAGTATCCTCATCCAGCTCTAAAAGGGGCACAATAGATCTTTAAGGTCGCAGTGCGCTTTTCACCAATTTAATTCATTCATGCAACTTAAAATAAAATGCATACGATGAAACATAACACAGTTTCCGAGCAAAGAAGTTCAAACTCTTGTGTTTATGTTCCGCATTTTAATTTATTAAATTCAGTCGTTTATAAACAGAGATGTCCGTTATTTGTTTTTTTAGCCAAAACAACATTTAAAAAAAAACATACTGTGTTCTTCATGTCTATTCTTTTTTACGAATTTTGAATGCTTTCGTAATATGTATGAATAATCATGAGAAAACTGACGATATATCGATATATTGATTTTTTTCACCCGATAATTATCGATACTGTTAAAGAATATCGATACGATAAATATCGATATATTTTTTACTTGCCCATCCCTACATTGATCAAAACAAACAAATGACATGGAGCACGTGCATGAATGAGTAAGATTATAGCATTTATATTCTCACTCGTTCGTGCACACGGTGAGCTAATGCAAGCCATCGGTGCCGCCATATTGGAATACTGAGCGTTACTTCCGTCAGAAAAATAGTATGTATATTTCTGTCTCATTCTTTCCTGGCTTCATCCTACACATTTTTGTATTTGTGTCTCTTACCTGTCGTTTTTTCGTTGCATCCGGTTTGAAATCACAACGATTCTAAAGAAGTTTCACTTCAAAAACTTCCTGAAATGATTTGAAAAATAATTATTTTACCTGTACAGGTACGATGCGTACCAATAAACGCAACCTCTACCGCCAGCCAGGCACCCTGTTTAATATTAAGGGGAGTGAGACAGACAGTGTAGAAAAAATCTAGCCTTACTGAAATTCTTGTTTTCCTGACGTTGCTAGCTCCCATACTATAAGAGGTAAGTTCAAATATTATTTAAAATATTTTTTTAAATTTAAATAGTCTATAACCTGGCCAGTGAATGAGGGAAGATCTTGGAATAAACTGCATTGCGAGGTAAGTGATGTGTCGTCAGTTTATCTGCCATATACAGACAGACTGACACACAAACAAAATTACTCTTTTATATATAGTAGAGATTATAGGTACTTTAAGGCAAGTTATGTATTCGTTAAAAAATCTTAAGATAACAATCAAAATAATATAATAATATACCTAATAATATAATAATAATATAATAATATTGTTACGGATCTCTTAAGAAAATCAGTAGCTAAAAAGAATAAAAAAGAAACAAGAGCATATTATAAGTGAAGCGAATGGATCTGAAAGATCACTGATGGATTCTCACTGTCAGAATCATCGTCGTCCCCAGGATTGTTGTTTTTTTTTTTGGTGCTGGAGCTGAGGCAGGAATGTGGATGGCTTTCACCAGAATGTCATGGCAGCGATTCCATGGCGGCCGGCGCGGCGCACATTTCTTGCACACAGCCGTCGACTTGGAAATGTCCACCGGAATGCGGCCCAAGCGTTGCTGGTGCCTCGTGTTGAGGTTACAAAATTTCTTCGTGCTCTTGGGGATTTTTGGTCTTCACATCGGGTTGGGCATGTGTAGCATTGAGGTGGAGGGATTCCGGCATTAAGCCATTGTCAAATGGATGGTGGAGAATTCCTAAAGAATTTTTGTGTGTAAATAAACAGAAAAACATTTATTTTTACGAATATGGGCTGTATACTTACATGAACACACCAAATAGAGATTGAAATTGAAATGACAGCGATAAATTTCATTTTCATACAATTTCAACTCAAGCGGTATTGCCAGAAATGAAAATGAGGTGTTAGTGAAGCGAGGTGAGATAGATGTAGGTAAGGTGGTGCATGTAACAATTATGGCAAAAAGGTATAGTTGCAGGGCTATTTAGGAAGAAACGAGGAATGTAGGTTTGTAGAAAGACAAGAGAAGGGATTGAAGGAGCTTTAAGAGTCGATAATAGGGTGTTTAAAATTTTTCTCAGCAAGTTTTCGTTTTATAGCACCGGTTCGAAAACCGATAAAGGGTTGTAAACTTGGGAATGTTTAAAACCGGTAAGATACATGATGACAAAAGAGGTCTACTTCTAGGAGTCGTAGATGCAGAATCCAATCTGAACCAGAGAAAGAGGCAAGATTTCGAAGATTAAGTTGTTGCTGGGAAATTACGGAAAAAATGATGAAAAAGCTGTAGAATGGTGGTGTATTGGTGGAGATGATGAAGATGGGAAGCTGTGGATGACTGATCGGGATTTTGCACTCGAAATCAAAAATAGCAGCCAAAGAGGTTGGTTTAATAGGTTAAGTGGTCAAGCATAAAGCCCTAGAGATAAAAGGCAGTGCGCGATTTTTTTTTGTATAAAAGTTCAAAAAAATTTGTATTACCTATACCTAAAGGAAAATCGCCCAGCATAGAAGGAGGAACATAAGAAGTTGAAAAACTACCCCAAGGGAGTGGCAGAAGCGGCATATATTGTTTTTACACAAGCGGTCACTGACGGAAACATTTTTCTATAGGATGGCTTTGTAAATTTTTCACTGAAGCCTTTCTAAACGGTGGCTTCCATACAACGAGCCGATAAGTTTTAGCCAACATTTTTTGGTTTTTTCTAATTTGCTCGAAAACGGCTCTAACGATTTTGATTAAACTTTATGTGTTATATTCTTTTAGTGTTTTTAAGAGAACTGCGTTTTCAGTTTTTGGCTAAAAATGCAAACAACGGAGATCTGCTCTTAACGGCTTTTTTTCAAATGGCCATAAGTTGTCAACGGTTGCATCTAACTCACTCAAATTTTGTTTGGTATAGTTCCTTACAGCTTCCTTTCAGATGGCATTGATTTTTTTCATTTTCTTTTTTTTAAATGGTGGCCCCTATACAAAGAGCCATTAGATTTTGGTCAATTTTTTCGTTTTTTCTAATTTACTCAAAAAAGGCTCCCCCGATATTTATAAAACTTTGTATGTTACATACGTAGAATACTTGAAAGAAAACTGCATTTTTAGTTTTTTGCTACACATGACAAATTGGTAATATCAGTTTTATTAATTTGGCCATAAGCGGAAATTTACATCATTTATATCACCCAAAAGACGGCATCTAAATTTGATATACTAAAGGTTACTGAACGTTAGCTCCCGTATATCGAGTCTTCCAGTTTTAGCCAAATTTTTTTTAGTTTTTACCAAATTTTTCAAAAATTAGTTGTTCTTATTGATCGAAAAGTTTGTTTTCGTCGTACTTTTGCACCCACAGAGCAAGTACGTGCGACCCAGTCGTGCATTTTATTTTTTGTTGTTTTCATAAAATATTGTTATGTCTAGTATATACATATATCTTTAATTTTAATTTTTGTGCTCATTATATATATGTGTATCCTTTTGCCTTTGGACAATATCGGTATATATTATAGCGAGTCTTGCTTATGTTTTTTTTTTTGATAAATTCTGTTATTAGACGTTTTTTTATATATTTATCTATCTATTTAGGTTATCGTTTAGAATAAATAAGTATGAAGTATTTTTGAGTTACATTTTATAAAAAGGCTTTGTTTCGAGTTTTTCTTTATTGAAACAATTTTATCAGATTTTTTTTGTAGGTGTATTTTAGTAGCTAGTATTTTCTTTGTTTTTTACTTGCGATTATAGGTACTATAAGGCAAGTTATGCATTCGTCGAAAAAAAAAGTTTTGAGATAACAATCAAACATGACATTACGATGATAGCGAAGACGAAAAAAGATGGTCTAAAAATTCTGTCCGTCTGTATGTCTGTCTGTCTGTCTGTATGTATAGAGACCTACAGCCCAAACGGGTGGGCCGAATTGCTTCAAAAAAATAACGGTACCTGCCATACAACCGTTACGTTAAAGCTTATTTTTCTCAAAAACGGCTCTAACGATTTCTATTTAAAAAAATCAGTGTTGCTTTTTAGGTACGACCAATCATATGGCTGAAAAAAAAGTTTTAAAAAATGGCTAAGAACGGTACTTTCCATAGGACCGTTTTTTTTGCTTTCGACTAACTCGAAAACGACTCAAGCGATTCTTTCGAAATTTCACACACATACAGCTGTAGGTAGCTCAATTTGTACTGCATACCAATATTTTTGAAAAATATTTATTTGTATTTTTAAAAGCATTTTAAAAAAAAAAAAATTTTGAAATTAATATTTTGAAAACTGCTTATTAAATTTTTTTTTAAAAATTTTAAATAAATGTATTTGCTGAATACCTATGAACTGGCGTTTTTGATTTTTTTTTGAAATTTTTTTTCAAAAAGTTTTTCAAAAAAAACTTTTTTTCTCAAAAACCGCTCCACAGATTTTTCTAAATTTATTCTCATAAATTCAAATTTATTCAAGAAATAAAATGGCGTACTTTTTTTTCAGCTCAAATTAGTTTAAGTATTTATTTAAGAATTTTGAAAATTGTATTTTTATCAAAATCTCAAGCCCATAAACCACTGTCACTCATTAGAGCAAGTTCGTGCGACCCAGTCGTGCATTTTATTTTTTCATGTTCTGGCTTTTTATTTAATTACCTTTATGTAGATTTATTTATATCTGGCACGATTTATGTTTTGCTTGTTAGTCTTCGTCTGAATGAGGAACAAGATCCTCCCCTTTTCCGGCGAGCTGAGCCGTGCTTCGCTAGCGTGCCAAGTTCCTCTTTCAGATACCCCTTCCCTCCTCGTTTAGGTTTCCTTTCCATCCCTATTCTCTGTTTGTTTCGAGTGTCGAAACTCGAAAAGTATTTGGATCGTTTTTTTTCGGTTTATTTGTTTCTTTGAATTCCCCTTTCCTTCTGCATCTTTAATAAAATATAACCCTCGTTTAGATAATTCCTTTTATTTTAGCATCCGGTTCCCGCAAACGTCCATTTCCTTCCGTTTAATACCTAACTTCCATTATTTCTTGAATTTTGTTCACCATACCTTCCGTATCCTCAACTGAACGCGTCCGTTTCCGGTCCATCCCACATCCTCCTTCCTGCCTGTCCTAAATTCAACTTTCAGATCCAATCCCTATCCCTAGTAAACGACCAGCAACAAATTGCGCCCAACGTCTGTGTTGTCCTAGTCTTTTGTCCTTTAGTGTCAATATACTTTTTTCCGATGTCAGCACCATGCCATTCGTATGTCATGTTCCGGATTGCTCTTTAGAATGCTGGAGCATTTGCGACGAATGGATTGGTGATGTCATCGACAGGAAGTGAAATTGACGTGTTTAGTGTTAAAATACCATGATCCGAAGAGTTTGTCCAACGCTTCATATGTCGTGATCAATATCGCTCAAAAGAATACTTGATCACCTGCGGTGAGGTCGGACATTAAGAATTTAAATGAAAAAAAAAACATAATAAATAGTTTTATTATCATCGCTGTCAAATGCGAAACTTCGGTACGTCTTCTCATGGGAAGTCAAAAGTACCATAGAATCGCGACTGAAGTTTCAAATTTAACAGCGATGGTAACGTCCTAGTATGTTCAGTGTTGGTGCAGCGGTTGGAGTTAGTACGATTCATAAGTCTTCTTCAGGATGGCTCTTTAGAACGCCTGAAGAATCGCAACGCGGAGTGCTGACGCCAATGACTATATCAACTTTGAATTCGTAATGTATTTATGTCGTCTTTTTGTATTCAGACTACCACACCTGGATATAAACAAATTAACAACGACGCTCAGGATGTTGCGATGGATCATTCTCAATCGTCAAAAAGCAGTACCACCGATAACAGCCGTCTCAATTTACCCCCGATTTAATATGAAAATATACACACACAAAAAAATAGTAATTTTAAATTCGATTTCAAAAACGCAAAAGAAAAAAAAATATCGTCAATTACTCCATTTCTGTTTAAGATTTTCATTAATAATAAGTGTTAACAATTTTGTTTTCTCTTTGCATTAGTTTATCCATATAGGAAGTAATAGAGATAGACTTATCAGATCAGGGATAGAAAATAAAATAATTGTTCAGTTCCACCGAACAATCGTCATAAAGTATAAAATTCATATTCAAATATTTTTTCTTTCTTTACATAATGTAATGATTTTTGCATTTTCATAATATTCAATTGTAGTGCCTTCTGCATTTTCAGCATTAATTTAGGTTTCAACCAATAATGTAACAAAACACCTTGCATACTTTAATTATTTTTAAATTCACTTTTTTGTTAATTCGGCATTATTTGTCACACCAACCAAATTGTAAATAAATATAGACTAAGCATATTTTTAAGTATAAATATCGGTAGGAAATAAAATTGATTTCAGATAGCAACGAAACAGTACCCAAGACTTTTATTTACTTCAAGTGAGTCTGCTTGAAGCTGTTTGTGTCATCTCAAGGAGTTATAGTGCTGCACTATATACTCCACCCCAGTCACAGTACAAGAACTGTGATCTGGACAGCATAAGACGATAGAACAATCGTTTACATTTGGTGACCCCGACGTGATAGTTGCTTCCCCCCACCAGAGGTAAGGGGTAACTATCAAGGTACTTAAGCGTTATCAGGGCTTTAACACTGATAAAAACTCTAAAACAAAGAATTGCTTCCCCCATCAGAAGTAAGGGGCAATTTTCATCGTAAAGTAAGCGTGACCAGGGCTTAGACACTGGAATACCTTCAAACATACTACAATCAAGGGGATACATCAACAACGTACATCGAAGACGTCAAATATGGATGAGAAAGCTGCAAAACAACAGGAGACTGGAGGCAACATCCAGCGTTTACTATCGAACTATAAGAAGGATGGGCCAGACAGGAAGACACTCCCGTATTTCCAAAAGCTGACAGCCAAACTGGACGAACTATGGGAAAAATTCGAGTCCATGAACACAGCGATTCAAGAAGAGCATCCGACTGAGTTGTTACATGCATACCACGTCAACATGTATTTCGACTCAGTCAAAATGGTGTATAGCTCATATAGAGAAGAATTCTCTGCCAAAATGAAGGAATTAGAAAAACAGAATAAGGTCGACACCGCCAAAATTCCACTACAAGAGGAAGAACTCAATACTGGTGGCGACAGCACCAAATCCGAAGGCCAGGCTATTTTACACTCAAGCCAGAGTGAAGATATGCAAAGGCTTTCTC
This sequence comes from Platycheirus albimanus, assembly GCA_916050605.2. Taxonomy (NCBI): domain Eukaryota; kingdom Metazoa; phylum Arthropoda; class Insecta; order Diptera; family Syrphidae; genus Platycheirus; species Platycheirus albimanus. Next base: position 335,941,786 of record OU696696.1, read on the forward strand.
GCAAACAAGAAACAATAATCTCTTCACTGCGAAGGGCCTTGAACAATGCAAAACACACAGGGAAGTCAAAACAATTTTATGACCTCCAAGAAAAAACGATCCAAAGACATTGGATGCAAATCGAAGAAATTCACAATTCGATTGGAGGATCAACGGAAGCTCCAGAAAAAATTGGATACAACCAAGGCAGATTCATAGAGCTGGAAGAAGAGGTGCATAACGTCCTCATTTCATTAGCACAGCAGCTTGAAACCAGCCTGCTACCCCATCAACCGGGTACTACTACCCCAAAGATGAATCTGCCAAAAATAACGCTACCAAAATTCGACGGGGATTACCTAAAATGGCCTCAATTTCACGATTTGTTTACACAGATGGTAGACAAACAAAAGATGTCAAGCTGCGAAAAAATGTTCTACCTCAAAACTAACCTTACAGGAGAAGCAGAACGGGTCATAAGACATGTGGCTCTATCGGAGGAAAATTACTCAGCAGCTTGGAAGTTGCTCCAAGCAAGATACAGCAATCCCAGACTACAAGTATCCGCACTACTCAACCGACTCTTGGGTCAACCGTCTCGGTCGTCAGACGCAGCATCCGCTGCGGCATTAAAAGACCTTCATGATACAACACAAGAATGTATGCATGGCCTCACCAATCTTGGATTAGATATTGCTGAATGGGATCCAATACTGCTTCACATACTCACAAAGAAGCTAGATAAGTCCACTCATACACTATATGAACAAACCTTGACCAACCCCAAGGAACTGCAGCCGCTAGATGAATTTCTCAAATTTCTAGAAACTCGTTTCCAGTCATTAGAGGCACTTAGTGTAAAGGGCAACAGAAGGGACATCGAAGAAGGAAGGCGAAGGTACCCAAAGGCAACGAGCTCCATTACCATCCAGAATAAAAATTGTACGTTGTGCAAGAGTCAGCATCAATTATACTCTTGCCGTACATTCTTGAACCTAACGCCTTTGGAACGATCAAACCATGTGAGAAAAAATAATTTGTGCGTGAATTGTCTCCAGGATGGACATACCTCCTTCAACTGTCGACTGCGAGGCTGTTTAAAATGTGCTAAAAAACACAATTCCTTAGTGCACTTGCCCAAATTCACCCAACCGAAATCGAGTGCATCAATTTCGAATTCCGGTACTAAAGACGTGGCACCACCAGATCCAGAACCATCCACTACATCCGAAGTTAATAATGCGATACTAGCAGCGTTAAGCACAAACAAGAAAGAGGGTTACGTATTCCTCAGCACCGTTATCATACATTTGATAGATCAAGATGGCTCACCGATCAACTGTCGCGCTATTTTGGATTCCGGCTCACAAATCAACATCGTCACAGAAAGAATGATTCGCAAACTAAACATACCATTATCTTCCCGCCCCATGATCATACAAGGAATAGGAAATTCCAAAAGGGATTCAAATAAAAGAGCCAACATATGTTTAAAATCGACTACTACAAATTTCACCACCAGGCTCGAAGCAATCGTATTGCCTCAGATTGTATCCCCTCAGCCAACACACACAGTTGATATATCTACGTGGAAATTCCCAAGGAATGTCGTACTAGCTGACCCGCAGTTCAACCAAAGAAATAGTATTGATCTGCTCATCGGAGCCGAATTTTACCACCAGTTACTTTGCGTTGGTCAGATTAAACTTGGCACCGAATTACCCCTACTCCAAAATACGCTGTTAGGGTGGATAGTCACTGGAAAGATGAACGAAGATTCATCTAGAAATACAGTTTGTGGAATAGCTACCGAGGAATCATCCCTCGAGCAAACAATCAGCAAGTTTTGGCAAACCGAAGAACTTTTGTATCCAACATCAAGTCGCACCATCGCAGAAGAAAAATGTGAAGAACATTTCTATCAATCGACGTCAAGAGACGCAACGGGAAGATACGTTGTCAGTCTACCCTTTGCTGAGGACGCAAATAAACTAGGGTCATCTAGCGACATTGCCCTCAGTCGATTTCATGCGTTGGAACGCAGATTAGACCGAAGGCCAGAATTATATAACCAGTACCGAAAATTCATGGATGAGTACATTCAACTGGGACACATGACAGAGATTGATTTTAAATCAATTCCAACACCACACTACTTTCTGCCTCATCATTGCGTGCTCAAGCCAGAAAGTAGTAGTACAAAGTTACGAGTAGTCTTTGATGCCTCTGCAAAGACGTCAACTAACCTGTCGTTGAACGACTTACTCTATTCTGGACCAACAATTCAAGACGAATTGTTTTCAATATTATTGCGTTTTAGACTGCCAAAATTTGTTATTAAGGCCGACATTCAAAAAATGTATAGGCAAATACTCATAAGAGAAGAAGACCAACAATTTCAGCTAATATGGTGGCGACCCAATCGAACTGAGCCTATAAAATGTTATAAACTTCATACCGTAACTTACGGAACCACTTCAGCTCCATATCTCGCAACAAAATGCCTTCAGGTCTTAGCTACAGAATATTCTGCAAAATATCCATTAGGCTCGCAAGTTTTGCTCAAAGACTTCTACGTTGACGACGTTATGGCAGGTGCAGACAGCATTGTAGCAGCAAAAGACATCCAGTCACAATTGTCATTGTTGCTGCGGGAGGGAGGGCTCCAGTTAAAAAAGTGGTGTTCAAACCACCAACAATTACTTGATAACATTCCATTAGAAGATCAGGAGATACCTCTCACCGACGACAATAACGAAGGCGCTGTCAAGACCCTTGGGCTAATATGGAGACCCAAGTCAGACGTCTTCTGCATAAAAACAAATTATAGAACGTCAAAAAGATTCACAAAGCGATCTGTAGCCTCAGATATAGCACGTCTTTTTGATCCACTCGGAATAGTCGCTCCAGTAGTAATCGTCGCAAAGCTCTTTCTGCAAGAATTGTGGGAACTTAAGTACGACTGGGATGCTTCCCTACCAGAAGAAATGTACACCAGGTGGAACAATTACTACCAAGGCCTCCAAGAATTAGACAAATTCCAAGTTCCTAGACACGTTTTTGGCCATTACATCACTTCATCAATGCAAATGCATACCTTTGCAGATGCGTCAGAGAAGGCCTACGGGGCTGCTGTATATATCAGATCAGTTAACAAGGATGGTACAATCGTAGTACGACTGCTGTGCTCCAAATCTCGAGTTGCACCAACTACTAAAACGGCATCAGGAATGAGATCGATGACAATTCCACGTCTAGAACTATGTGCAGCATTACTAGCTGCCGAACTCTCAAAACGAGTCAAGAGTGACCTTAAATTGGACAACACCAATAGTTTTCTGTGGTCTGACTCCCAAATTGTATTGAGTTGGATTAATTCAAATTCAGAATCCTTCCAGACATTTGTTGGACGTCGAATTGCCAACATCCAATCTCTAACCAGCACTAATCAATGGCGATATGTGAAATCAGCTGAAAATCCAGCTGATGTTTTATCCAGAGGCATATCCCCAGAGAAACTGCAGGATCATACACTATGGAAGTATGGTCCGAGATTTTTGCATGGATCGGAATCAATTTGGCCACCCCCTTACAAACTCAGCAAAATTTGGACAGATGAAAGGAAGGAAGTTGCGTTATTGACCACTAATGACGACGATCATGTACAAAGTATGTTGGAAGGAATAAAGCATTCCAACTCATTCAACAAACTTAATGTAATCCTAGCCTACTGTTTTCGATTTGTCCATTTATGCAAGTCAGGTAAACTCAAGGATGCACTTAAATCCGTCAGACAACCCCCAAAAAAAGGCGACAGAACGGCATGGTCATTATCAACCTCGGAACTAGAAATATCCATGCAGTTTATTATCAAGGAAGTCCAAAATCACGGTTTCCATAAAGACATACGCTTCCTGAAGGCACACAAAGAACTAGATAAGGAAAGTCCATTGAAGGGACTCGCTGTATTTTTAGACCAAGATGATCTTCTGCGTGTCGGAGGCAGACTTCAAGCATCAAATTTACCATACGACAGCAAGCATCCAATGCTGTTGCCATATTCTCACCCACTCGTAAAAATGCTCATGACGGATCTTCACTTCAATAATAATCATATTGGACCCCAAGGCCTATTGGCAATCACGAGGCAGCGATTTTGGCCAATCAAGGGCAAGAACATTGCCCGCTCTATTGTCCAGCACTGCATATTTTGCGTCAAAGCGAAACCGAAAATGTACTCGCAAATAATGGGAAATTTGCCAGCGCCAAGAGTGCAACCATCACGTCCATTCATCAACACAGGAGTGGACTTCTGCGGTCCATTATGGGTTCATTACCGAACGAGAGGGAGTCGAGCTCAAAAATGTTACTTATCAATATTTTGCTGCTTCGCCACAAAGGCGGTTCACATCGAAGTCGTCAGTGATTTAACTACAGATGCATTCCTTGGAGCCCTGCGAAGATTTATGAGCCGACGTGGCCACATTAAAAATCTGTATTGCGATAATGCCACCAATTTTGTCGGAGCCAAAAATCAACTGGAAGAGCTCAAAACAAGCATATATTCAAAGCAAGCACAAAATAAAGTCATTAATTCATGCAGTTCGAAGGGAATTGATTTCCATTTTATTCCACCACGAGCTCCACATTTTGGAGGATTGTGGGAAGCAGCAGTCAAATCCGCAAAACATTTGCTACTATGCAAAACAGCCACAGCATCATTAACCTACGAGGTGTCGATCAAGTGCTCGTCGTGTGCGGTCGCGTTGTTTCTGTGCGCGTGTGTCACCCACAAAAATAATAATAAAAAAAAAAAAAAAAAGATAAACCAAACCAAATTTACATACCTACCATAAATAGTGCAATAAATCTAAAGCCGTAAACTAAATTCAGCCCTAAACTTGAAAAATAAATAGAATCAGTGCCAATTAAAAGAAAAGGAAAAAAAAAAAAAAAAAAAATACACCAAATACCTCGCTCGCATTCGCAGCACAGCATCCAACAATACCCACCCTCTCCACCCGCGCCACCCATAACTGTTGCTTTCTATACAATGCAAGCCTCTTGTGGGGCTTATCGCAAGAGATTTTGCATTGGATGGTGAGCATTTGATGCATATTTCTTTCGTGTTTTTTGTCTATATTAATTCCCGTTTGCAAATTGTTTTATGGGCATAACACCTAGGACAGCTTGTTTATAATTGGAATTAATATGGGCCTATACTGCACGGCTGAAATTAGTTTCGTCAAAGTTGAATCTTTTGTGTTTAGTTTTTCAAAATGGTAAGTGATTTTTGTGTTGTATATTCAAATGTTCGTGGGCTAAGAAAGAATTTCTTTTCTGTGTACGCCCATACTGTGCAATACAGGCCAGCTGTTTTGGCATTAAGTGAAACCCAGGTTGGACAGAATACTGATTTATCAGAATTTTGTTTGTTTGGATATAACTTAGTGCCATTACTTTTTTCCCACCATGGTCTTGTCGTTTATGTTAGGAATGATATTGCTTGCCAGAGCCTTCCCCAATATGGGCATTGTTCTAATACGAACTTTAACTTCCTGTGGCTCAAATTCACTGTCCGCAAGCATATCATTCATTACTGTTTTCTTTACAGGAGTCCGAATCTTGACAGCATGTCTACTTGTGATGAGTTAGATGTTTTGTCAGATTCAATTTCCCGAATTGTTTCCCATTGTCCTCACACTGAAGTCGTGATTACGGGCGACTTAAATGTACACAATTCAAGTTGGCTCCGATATTCTGGCCAGACAACACTCGAAGGAAGGTATACCGAGATCTTTGCTGAGTATAACCATCTTACCCAGCTTGTCGATGAGCCTACTCGTATACCGGATGTTGATGGGCATTCCGCCCATACTCTTGACTTGTTCCTTACTTCCCATCCTGATAAATATACTATTAAAGTAACTTCTCCATTTGGCACCTCGGACCATTGTGTCATTTCAGCTAATTTCTCGATCTCCAACCATCCAGTTAAAGAAAAAATTCCCACTAGGACCGTTTGGCAATACGAGAAAGCCAACTGGGACGGTCTGAATAATTTCTTTCGCAACTTTAACTGGTCATTATGCTTCCTCGATAATGACATTGATGCCAGTGCTGAAATGATTACAGAAGTGATTTTTCTTGGAATGAGAACTTTTGTCCCTCACAGAACAAAATGTATCAAACCAAAAGAAAAGTCTTGGTTTACCGAAGAGTGTAAAGAAGCTATCAGGTTAAAAGAAGTAAGCTTCCGATCCTACAAAGCCAACCCAACTGAGGAAAATCGGAAGAAACACAAACAAGTTAGGAACTCGTGCAACTCCGTTATACACAAAACGAAATTTTTACATGACCAGAAGTTACGGCAAAAAATTCTGCAATGTCCCAAAGGCAGTAAAAACTTCTGGTCATTTGTAAAAAATGTCAAGAACTCAACGTCATCATCAGTTCCAACGCTCATCGTCGACGATAAACCTATTGTCAGCTCTTCAGAGAAGGCAAATATGCTCGCAGCTCATTTTGCTGCAAGTTCTACGTTGCCTGCAAGCAACAATGCCCCTCCTGTACTTGAGAACGTTAATTCTTCTATGGGACAGATATTTTTCCGCACTCGTACAGTAGCAAGAGTACTTCAAGATCTTGATATACACAAATCCGCTGGCCCAGATGGTATACCCCCTATTCTTCTGAAGAAGTGTTCTTCATCTCTGGCAAAACCACTGCGTAAGCTTTTCCATCGCTCCTATCGTTCAGGAATCTTTCCTAGTAGATGGAAAACAGCATTTGTCCAGCCCGTCCCAAAAAAAGGTGATTCCTCCTCCCCCTCCTCCTACCGACCAATTGCACTTACGTCCCTTCTTTCCAAGGTCATGGAAACGCTGATAAATCGTCAGCTCAAGAAATATCTCGAAGATCGGGAGCTTTTAAATGACCGGCAATACGGCTTTCGCAGCAATCGTTCCACTGGTGATCTGATGGCATATCTCACCGAACAGTGGAACAAATCTGTGCATCGCTTTGGCGAAAGCAAGATTATTGCGCTTGATATTTCAAAGGCATTTGATAGAGTTTGGCATGAAGCTCTTTTATCGAAAATGCGTGCATTTGGTATCGATGATACTCTTATTCGTTGGATTAGAAGCTATCTTCTGGACCGTTCAATACAAGTTGTATTAGACGGTTTCAAGTCTGATCTCCACAAAATAAATGCTGGTGTGCCCCAGGGCTCCGTTCTGTCTCCGACTCTCTTTCTCATTTTTATAAATGATCTCTTGTCTGTGACTTCTAATCCATTAAATTGTTTTGCTGACGACTCAACCCTCAGCTTTTCATATACGTTTGATAATTCACGGCCTTCGCCTTCGGACGTGTTATTACAACGAAATCGTATGATAAGCTCGTTAAACTCCGATTTAAACAGCATTGTGAATTGGGGTACTAGAAATCGTGTGGAGTTTAATGCGTCGAAAACTCAATGCTGTCTTTTGTCGTTGAAGCTAAACATACCCCCTATGCCATTATCCATGAATGGTACTTGCATCGAGGAGGCCGAAAAGCTATCAGTACTCGGTATGTGTATCAGTGACAATCTTCGTTGGAATGATCATATACTTGAGATTGCCAAGAATGGTGCAAGATGCTTAGGCTTTCTTAATAGATGCAAGAAGTTTTTCACCCCTTCTGATCTGGCTACAATTTACAAAGCGTTTATACGCCCTAAACTCGAGTATAACTCCCATCTCTGGGCAGGTGCTTCTCAAACTTTTCTTCACCTGCTCGACAGAGTTCAGAAAAAAGCGTTAAAATTGATAGGAGAGAGAAGCATTATGGAAACATTTCCGTCACTTGAACATCGTCGAAATGTCTCATGTCTTTCCTTATTTTACAGATTCTTTTACAAAAAATGCTCACTCGAGGTAGCCAGTTGCGTTCCACCCCTTAAACATTTCCCCCGTAATACTCGTCTTGCTAGGAACGCTCATCAGTTTACACTTGAGCCCAATTTCGGACGTACCGTGAAATATAGAGATTCTTTCTTTAGCCGTACAACACGAATGTGGAATGGATTGCCTGGCACAATTTTTCCTTGCCATTTTGATCTTCAAACATTCAAGATCAATGTTCATCGACACCTCCTTTCCCTCCCTTCCTAACTTCCTATCGCTCGCGCTGTGACTTATCATTAAAAGGGCTATAACAAACCCCTTGAGCGCGTGTGTATTATAAAAAAAAAAAAAAAAAAAAGGAGATTTGTACTATCACTACAGAAATAGAAGCAATTTTAAATTCGAGACCTCTTACAACACTATCCAATGATCCAAACGACCTAAGCGTACTAACACCTGGTCATTTTTTGATTGGGGATTCCTTAAAGGCAGTCGTTGATAACAAGGCTGAACCGATCAAGGGTACCTTATTAACCAGATGGAAGCTAGTATCTCACATCAAACGAGAATTTTGGAATCGATGGTCTCAAGAATATTTAAATGAACTCCAACTGAGAACAAAATGGAAAACGCAATCCAAAAACATTAAAACTGGCACCGTAGTAATTATGAAAGAAGACAACACTCCTGTTATGAAATGGCCGCTAGGTAGAATCGAAAAGGTGCATTATGGAAACGACGGTTTGGTACGTGTCGCAGACGTACGAACAAAATCAGGCGTTTTTCGGCGTCCAATACACAAACTTGCACCTTTGTTAGAAAATAATGAAGCTGCGCCTGAACCTCAAACAAACGTGCCATCATCCGAACGGAAGCGAAGAAATGATAAGTCTGATCCTAGTGAATTATCGTCATCAAAGGCAGCAAGAAAAATAACAACTCAAACTAGGGCAGACTCAACAAACCCAAACTTCTTCACTACACTATTGTTAATTGGTCTAATTCTTCCAATTGTAATTGCAAGTGACATAGAGGTTATAAAATTCAACAATGCTTCCCCTGGAATTCATTTTCAACGACATGGAACAATAAGTCTGATTCATCACAGATGGAACCTTGTAGTGTACTATAATCTCGAGCCATACATGAAGGAATTCCAAGCATTAGACAACAGTACTACAATATTGGATCATATTTGCAATAAACTTTCCTCCAAAGAACTCTGCTCCCAAGTTATACAACAGCTGCGGCTTATAACACACGAATTAGATGAAGATAATATTATTCCATCAAACAAGTCCTCTGTAAGAATTAAACGAGGTGCCATCGACGTTGTCGGAAACATAGCTAATTCACTCTTCGGAGTGCTTGACTCCAAATACGCTAATGAAATGTCGCAACGTTTAGAAAGCATACAATCAAACGAGGATCAACTTATGAACCTGTTAAAAAATCACACTTCCATTCTAGACTCGACAGTCAACATCATGAAATTAAGCCAAGACGATATATCAAAAAGACAACATGCGCTTGATAATCAACTGAGTCAATTGTTCAATCGTGTAAACAATGTCACTGAAGAACTATACCAATCCAAACTGAAAGAATTATTTCTGTCTTGGTGCACCCACGCTACCCTTATAATCATTAACATTCAAAGAATGCAGACATCCATAACAGATGTTTTGGCAGATACTCACCAAGGACGAGTAAATCATCTTTTGATCACCTATCAACAACTTAAAATTGAAGTAGGTAAAATAAGAAGTCATCTTCCACCAGGTCTTCGGATTCCAGTAGAACCTGACCAAATCCTACAACTCTATAAGCTAATGAATGTCGAGGGACACGTTAGCTCAAATCATATCGTATTCAACATTAAACTGCCGTTACTCGGGTTAGAAGAATTCATAGCATACAAGCTAATTCCCATCCCAGCAGCAATTAATAACAGCTACATAACCATACAATTGTCAACAGACGTCCTAGCTGTAAGTGCTCACCATGATCAATATTATCCCATAACCGAAGATGAACTTTCTAGATGTACCACTACTAACGGAGATCATCATTTATGTAGACAAACCCATCCGGTATATCAAGCTGGAACTAATTTGAGTTTGTGCGAAATCAGCTTGCTTAACAATAAATCAGATCTGTCAACATGCGAACTAAAAATGATCAAGGCTTATTCAGTGTGGACCAAGCTTCCTGAATTAAATCAATGGATATTTGCAGTTAACGAAGAAACTATGCTTAATGTCGTTTGCAAGCAACAAACATCATTTATAGCATTAGAAGGAAATGGTTTGCTGAAACTTCAACCGTATTGTGTGGCAAAAAATAAGCATTTGACACTTCAAGGCCAACAAATTTATTCATCTAAGGTTCAAGCTTCATACAACAGATTAATTCAAGATGTTCCGTTTCAAAGGGCGATTCAGTTAGCCACACTTCACTACAACATGTCAAATACCAGCTCTTTAAATCAAGAGTTGAATGAACTGCGAGATCAGATCAGACGTCAGCAGCTGGAATTACCCAATCATATCCGGTATCATAACATTCCCCACAGCATCGTGAGTTCACTTGGACTACTCATCACCATTGTAATAGTGGGATTCTTAGTTTACAAGAGATACTGTCAGAAACACCCTCCGCCTATTCCGGCCCCACGGAGAACACGTTCATCAAGCTACACCATAAGTATCTAAGATATCATCCTGATGAACCCACAGATCATCAGCGCGGGGCAGGATGTTCAGTTCCACCGAACAATCGTCATAAAGTATAAAATTCATATTCAAATATTTTTTCTTTCTTTACATAATGTAATGATTTTTGCATTTTCATAATATTCAATTGTAGTGCCTTCTGCATTTTCAGCATTAATTTAGGTTTCAACCAATAATGTAACAAAACACCTTGCACACTTTAATTATTTTTAAATTCACTTTTTTGTTAATTCGGCATTATTTGTCACACCAACCAAATTGTAAATAAATATAGACTAAGCATATTTTTAAGTATAAATATCGGTAGGAAATAAAATTGATTTCAGATAGCAACGAAACAGTACCCAAGACTTTTATTTACTTCAAGTGAGTCTGCTTGAAGCTGTTTGTGTCATCTCAAGGAGTTATAGTGCTGCACTATATACTCCACCCCAGTCACAGTACAAGAACTGTGATCTGGACAGCATAAGACGATAGAACAATCGTTTACAATAATAAAGATTGCATTTTCCAGGTCTGGTAAAAGTAGATAATAAGATAATAATTATAAGAAGTGTTGTTAAATATATATGATTTTTTTCTATGGTGTATCTTGTAAGTATTCGTTTGATTAGCTAGTAATAAAGTTTCTAAGTCCATTTAGTTTGCAAAATCACGCCTACTTCGTTTTGTGTTATAATTTCTGTAAGGATTCTAAAACCAAGTAGAGTTTTTGCAAGTTTCAAAAATAGTTTTGTAAGATTCGTTAAAACATATTCTTTCATGCATTAGGGTTAGGATTTCAACTTAGTTAGCGAGAAAAAAACGTAGATATATGTAAGTAGATATTTAGTTTTATTATTAATTATTAAATAGTAATTCATCTTAAATTCATGCCAGTTTTGTTTGGTGTTTTTTTTTTTTTTTATCACTTAGTCTAGTAGTTACCATACAATTTTTGTGTCCTCTTTCCAGTGTTCGTAGCATTCGTAAATACTTTTATAAGTGTCTGTTGATTGCAACATTTTCATTTCAATAGTATACTTAATTACATCCGATTTAGCTAGTTGCTCATACAAATCCTTTTATCGATATCGGGCTGCAAGGAGTTAATAGTATTAGATATGGTAAGGAAAGCAAAAGAAGAACAACCATAACGTACCTTAGGTGTTCAAATAGTATCTTTTTGTCTTCATCCTTCGAATTCAGGTCAGAGGGTATTGGGAAATTTTGTAGTAGCTTGGATGAAACCTGTGAGAGAAAAAAGAATTAATAAACGCTATCATACCACTAGGAACCGAGTGATTACTCGGTCAGTCACAAACAAATTTTTGAATTTAGCCACTGAAATGGGCCCTGTAAGACGCACGCCAGTGCCAAAGAAAAAACTTCAGACGAGTCAAACCGCAAGTAGTAGCAATCCCTATCACCTTCCTTCACTACCCGCCATGCAGCTTCCCAGATAGCAGCTAGCAATGACTCTATCAGTGCACCCTCCTGGGTACAAATAGTGATTTAGATGAGACTGCAGGGATAGGGCGTAACTTAGGCTCAGACACTATAGTGGCTGCAGGCGTAGGGTTTGAGTTTGACGGGGTAGGTTAGCCAAAGACTGGGGACTAGGCTTGGGAAACTCCAGCAATGACGTTCTTCTGATGGGTCTCACGTCTGCAGGAGAGATGAGTGAGGGGCGAGTAAGGCAATCGCGACGGGAACCATTCCAAAGCCACACAATCGACTACTAATCTTAACGATTGGGGGTTGAATGTCGGAGCGGAGCAAGCCTTGCAAATAAATAAATCTTCTAGGCCAACCTCCAAACAAGGAGCTAACGTGGAAAACCACTGGCAAGAAGTTCCAGGCATTACTTCCTGGAATTCATGGAGGACATCAACCGAACTACTCGACCGGTGCCAACTCAGGAGGAAGAGTCCTCTCCCAAAGAAAACCCTATACCTAGAGCGGTAAATGAAAAGCGAGGACCCGGGAGTAACCGGAGACCTCAAGCGAGTTCCGCAGGACATGCGCAGCCAGATCGAAACTCCGGTCGAGTCACTCAATTTGAAAATCCGTATGGAAGTCCAAGTAGAGGGGCCAACTGGACCCGAGAGGGATCGAATGGGGGGTATCAGCCACCCCTTAATACGGGATACGCTCAGTATGCAGAAAGTCCTCTCAGTGAGTGTTACCAGCAGCCCGTTTACCGTCCCCAAATGGGCTATCAAACGGCAATCAAAATCGACAAATGGGGTATAAAATTTGAAAGAACGCCTGGGACGCTGGCCGTTGAGGATTTTATATTCCGAGTGGAGATGTTGCGGATTCAATATGGGTGCTCCTAGGTTGAGATTTTGAGAAATTTTCATCTGCTATTTTCAGGGGCCGCGAATGAATGATACTGGCGATTTCAACAAACAACCTATAATTCGGATTGGCCAATGCTACGGGACGAATTAATGAGCCAATATCGAAACCCGAAGTCCGAGTGGTAAGTAATGCGGGACATTATGGACCACCGCCAAGGCCCCTATGAGACCAGTTATGATTATTTTGTAGCCATAGGGAAGTTGAAGTCTCAACTCAGGATGCCAATAACGAAGGTAGAGCTCGTGCGTCTGCTGAAGAAGAACTTGAATGAGCGGGTGGGAAGGCTGGTGTACCCCCAGCAGATTTTTACTCTGGATCATTTGCGAATGGCCTGCAGAGATGCTGAGACGATGTTTCCAAGTCGAAAGAGAGAGGGTCCAAGGCCGCAAAGACCGCCTGCGAGGTATATGGATAACGAGTTGGAATATGAGGAAGGTGACCCAGGATTCCAGGAGGACTACCTAGCGGCCATTCAACCCTCATGTAGTCGATCTAAGAAGGGCCAACACTGTGAAGATCGAAGACCTTTGATCTGTTGGTATTGCAAAGCTCAAGGTCATTCTTTCAGGGCCTGCCCATGCCCTCCGTCAGCAAACCACATTTTTTGCTACCGATGCGGGAAGGAAGGAGTTATAGCTCCGAATTGCCGAAATTGCAACCTGAAAAACAGGCAGAGGAACGTGATGCAACCGGGGGAGTCACGTTCAACACAGACCCCCCAAGGGAACCAGCAGTAGAAGGGGAAGCTCAAGGGGAGAAACAAATTACTAAAATATTACCCAGAGAGAAGAAAGATATAGTAGATAAAAATAGTAAAATTCAGAAAAATAAGCCTTTACATACAAGAATAAGAGAATACATGGAAGCGAGAAATAGAATTGTTGGTGGGACCGTCAGCACGGTAACAAATAGGATTTTGAAAACAAGAAGTCGATACCAAGCTAGGAGGGAAACTAGAAAAAACATAGTAGCAACAGTAATAGACACTAATACAGACCCCCGGCCCTATGCTAAAATAGCAATCAGCAATAAAGAGGTTTAAGGTTTGCTAGACAGTGGGGCGAGTGTAAGTATTCTAGGAAGAAATTGTGAACAATTTATTCAATCGATAGGTATAATTATCCAACCCTATAAGTCAGATGTTAAAACTGCCAATGGAAAAAAACAATCCATTATTGGAAAAATAAAAGCGATGGTAACCTACAAAAAACAGACGCGCGAGATTACGTTTTACTTGGTACCAAATCTTGACCAAGAACTCTATCTCGGCGTAGACTTTTGGAAATTATTTGGCATAGCCCCAAATATCGTCTGTTCAGTTTCAATGCCAGAGGAACCAGGAGATTTGTCAAACGCCCACCAACTATCTTCAGAACAGCAATCCAAATTGGATGCAGTCAAGGTGAAGTTTCTGGACTCTGATCGGCGCGGTCTCGGAAAAACGTCTATTACCCGGTTTCTCCAGCAGTACAAGCCCTTTTTTACCAAGAATTAGACCGAATGTTGGAGCTCGGCGTTATCGAGGAAAGCGAGAGTCCTTGGTGCTCGCCGGTTGTCCTTATTAAGAAAACAGGGGAGGACGGGGCCACGAAGTATCGTTTTTGTCTGGATTCTCGTAAGGTCAACGCGGTGAGTAAGAAGGACGCTAACCCGCTTCCTCATATCGACGGACTCCTCAGTCACCTACCAGATACATACTTTATTAGTAGTGTGGATCTGAAGGAAGCATTCTGGCAAATACCGCTGGAGAAGGAGAGTAGGGAGAAGACTGCGTTTGCGGTACCGAGAAGACCCTTGTACCAGTTTACCGTCATGCCTTTCGGGTTGTGCAATGCAGCTCAAAGGTTATGTCGTTTAATGGACAAGGTAATTCCTGCACGATTACGGGATCGTGTATTCGTGTACCTGGATGACTTGCTCATAATTGCACCCAATTTCGAGACTCATGTCACTGTGCTGGAGGAGGTAGCCGAGTGTTTGAGGAAGGCCAATCTCACCATCAACGTCAAGAAATTTTATTTTTTATTTAAATTTCAAATTTAAGTTAATGCTCGAATGAAATTAAATGCGACAATTTTTGTTGTTGTATTTCTTTTTCATTTTTCAATTTGTATTTTCATTTTGAATAATTTTCATCAATATTTGGCCACGAGCATGCAATTTTTAGGGGTTTGCTGGATATAAGGCTCCCTAAAAATATATAATTCACAGTGCAGTTTTGCACTGAAAATTATATATTGTTTCGATTTTATCGAACAGTGTTGTGTGTCTTAGAAGAGTATGAACGGCATCTAACTGATGAGCCCACCGTTCATACTTGGGCGAAACGCACAACAAGGCCACGGAACTTTTTTATTTAAATTTTTTTATTTAAATTTCAAATTTAAGTTAATGCTCGAATGAAATTAAATGCGACAATTTTTGTTGTTGTATTTCTTTTTCATTTTTCAATTTGTATTTTCATTTTGAATAATTTTCATCAATATTTGGCCACGAGCATGCAATTTTTTAGGGGTTTGCTGGATATAAGGCTCCCTAAAAATATATAATTCACAGTGCAGTTTTGCACTGAAAATTATATATTGTTTCGATTTTATCGAACAGTGTTGTGTGTCTTAGAAGAGTATGAACGGCATCTAACTGATGAGCCTACCGTTCATACTTGGGCGAAACGCACAACAAGGCCACGGAACTTTTTTATTTAAATTTTTTTATTTAAATTTCAAATTTAAGTTAATGCTCGAATGAAATTAAATGCGACAATTTTTGTTGTTGTATTTCTTTTTCATTTTTCAATTTGTATTTTCATTTTGAATAATTTTCATCAATATTTGGCCACGAGCATGCAATTTTTTATGGGTTTGCTGGATATAAGGCTCCCTAAAAATATATAATTCACAGTGCAGTTTTGCACTGAAAATTATATATTGTTTCGATTTTATCGAACAGTGTTGTGTGTCTTAGAAGAGTATGAACGGCATCTAACTGATGAGCCCATCGGTCATACTTGGGCGAAACGCACAACAAGGCCACGGAACTTTTTTATTTAAATTTCAAATCCAAATTTTGCTTTAAGGAACTTAAGTACTTGGGTTTCATTTTCATTGAAGCGGTGGTGGATTTCCCAACACCGAAAAATCCAAGACAAGTTCGTCGGCTACTTGGTCTAGCGGGGTGGTATAGGCGTTTCATAAAAGATTTCTCCTCCTTGACTGCACCCCTGACGGACACGCTGAAGAAGAAAAATGTTAAGTTTCAGATGACTGAAGAGGCAATAGTGGCATTTGAACAACTGAAGAAAGCGTTGACAACAGCTCCGGTGCTTACGCACCCCGATTTCCGAAAGAAATTTTATATCCAATGTGACGCTTCAGAATCTGGAATCGGCGCAGTGCTCTTCCAAAACAATGAACAGGGCGAGGAATTTCCTATTTCATATTTCTCTCAAAAACTCAACTCCTTTCAAAGAAACAACAGCGTCACCGAGAAAGAATGTATGGCAGTCATGGCCGTAAAAAAATTTAGACCCTATGTCGAAGGGATGGACTTCACCGTCATCACCGATCATTCAAGCCTTAAAAGGCTGATGGGGATGAAAGACCTTAACGGTAGACTAGTTCGGTGGAGTCTTGATCTTTAAGCCTTCAATTTTGACATAGAACATCGAAAAGGTTCACTAAACGTCGTGCCAGACACCCTTTCTCGGGCACACTGAGAAAGTTTAGAGATGGAAGACGTAGCTCCTTTGGTCGATCTGGAGTCCGAAGAGTTTCAGTCCGAGGAATATAAAGCTCTGATAACTACAATTCAGAGTCACACTGAAGAGCTACCAGACTTGAAAATTCTCGACGGTTTCGTATATAAACGGTTACTTCCCAGCAGAGAGAATGAGATGCTGGTAGAAAATACTTGGCGTTTGTGGATTCCTCCAGGTCTTACAGATAACATAATCAGACAAGGTCACGAACCCCCTCAAACAGCTCATGGGGGTATCGCTAAGACTTTGTTTCGCATAAGATAGTATTTTTACTGGCCAAGTATGACGGTACAGATTCGTCAGTATATACCCAGTGTGAAATTTGTAAGCAGTGCAAAGCTTCCAACCAAATACTGCGACCACCTATAACCAATAGTTTCTGTACAGATCGCCCCTTTCAAAAGCTCTATATTGATTTTTTAGGACCTTATCCAAGGTCGAAAACTGGAAATTCTTTCGTGTTCATAGTGCTCGACCACTTGACAAAATATGTTTTTCTTAAGCCATTGCATTCAGCAAACACTAGCTTGGTCGTAAAATTTTCAAAAAACGAAATCTTTAATGCATTTGGAGTGTCCCAGGTAATCCATTCCGATAATGGCAAGCAATTCGCATCAAAAGATTTCCAACATTTGCTGGAAAGATACGGAATTCGTCACTTCAAGACTGCAAACTACTCACTGCAATCAAACGCCTCAGAAAGGGTTAATAGAACGCTATTAGCCGCGATACGTTCTTATCTTAAAGACGACCAATGCGATTGGGATGTTAACTTAAGTGACATAGCGTGTGCGTTGAGAAGCTCCGTACACTCTTCCACCGGGGTGTCGCCATACTTCTCACTTTTTGGAGTGAACATGATGACACACGGTAAGAGTTACGAACTAGTCGAGAGGTTGAACGCGGTTGAGGATGGAGAACTATTGACTCTTCCCAGGCAAAGTCGACT
This sequence comes from Platycheirus albimanus, assembly GCA_916050605.2. NCBI lineage: Eukaryota > Metazoa > Arthropoda > Insecta > Diptera > Syrphidae > Platycheirus > Platycheirus albimanus. Next base: position 335,959,444 of record OU696696.1, read on the forward strand.
ACACTGCATCAGGGATAGGTTAGGTTAGGTTAAGGTGGCTGTCAGTCAACGACTGACACACTTAGACCAGATACTAGGTCCATTGTGATACCACATATGAAAGTGAGGCACTACCTCACTAATTTTAAAACCAATTGGAACTTTTAACAAAGCGATGGAGACAGTGGATGTCTGTCTGAGTTAGGTCATTGATATCGTTGAGGAAGAAGTCTCATAAATGTAATTTTCGTCTTTGTGAGAGAGCAGGGCATGAACAAAGAAGATGAGTTATAGTCTCTTCCTCTTCCTCGTCCATGCAACTTCTGCAGAAGTCGTTCGAGAAGACACCGAGTCTAATAGCATGTCTGCCTATAAGACAGTGTCCAGTTATGACACCGATTAAGGAGCTAAGGTGTGATCTACCAAGAGATAACAAACATTTGGAACGTTTTGGATCTAGTTTTGGCCAGATCTGTTTTGTCGCCTGACAGGTAGTCAAGTTTGACCACCTAAGATTTGTTTCGTTCATGGCATCGTGTTTTAGCATCAGTTTACATGTAGCGATAGGTATACCAATATTCCTCCTGTCGGGTGAAAGTGGTTCAGTAGTTCCATTTCTGGCGAGTTCATCGGCCTTGCAGTTTCCTGGAATATCTCTATGTCCCGGCACCCAAAAAAGGTGAATGTTAAACTGTTCTGCCATCTCCGCGAGAGATGAGCGACAGTTGCGGGCTGTTGCTGAGTTCGTGGAAACCGCCTCGAATGATTTAAGGGCTGCTTGGCTGTCTGAAAAGATGCGGATATTCGACGTGGATATCACGTTTTCCTTGAGCCAGGATAGAACCTCTTTTATCGCCAGAAGTTCCGCTTGGAACACGCTACAATAGTTAGGGAGTCGGAAAGAGAGACTAAGATTTAGTCCTTCTGAGTACACTCCGCCCCCAACCCCATCTTCGGTTTTTGAACCAACAGTGTAGAAATGAATCGAATCATCTCTCGAGAAATGTCCTTCGTCCCAGTCAGACCGTGATGGAATGGAGACTCGGAAGTTGTTTTCAAAAACCAGTTGGAGTATGGTGTAGTCAGAGTGACTTGGAATCGTTCTGAATGAATTCAGAATAATAGTGTGGCCAATTGAGTTATTGGTCCATTGAGAGGTGGCTCTGAGACGTATTGCTGTACTCGCCGCCATTTGTTTACTAAAAATGTCGAGGGGTGTAAGATTAAGAAGAATGTCTAAGGCAGCTGAAGGTGTCGTACGCAGTGCTCCAGTGATACATAGACACGCTGATCTTTGGACTTTGCTTAGGTGGTCCCGGTAGGACACTTTATCCAAAGCAGTCCACCATACTGTGATCCCATAAGTAAGTATCGGTCTTATGACCGCTGTATATAGCCAGTGGGTAATTTGTGGGGATAAACCCCATTTGTTCCCTATTGTTTTTTGCAAGAAAAGAGAGCCACCGTGGCCTTTTTTACTCTTTCCTGAATGTTGGGTTTCCATGTGAGCTTCTTATCTAGAACGAGGCCTAGATATTTAGCTTCATTTGAGAAAGTTAGTGGAGTTCCATTGATAGACGGAGCATTTAGGTGTGGAATTTTATATTTCCTTGTGAAGAGGACCAGTTCAGTTTTGTGGGGGTTTACTCCTAGCCCACATTTACCAGTCCACTTAAGAAGCTTGTTAAGAGCTGTTTGCATTAGCTCAATAAGAATTTGAGCATCTTTTCCTGATATCGCAATGGCGACGTCATCAGCGTATGCAATCACTTTGAATCCCTCTGCTTCCAGGTCAACTAGAAGTTCATTGACAACTAAGTTCCATAGAAGAGGGGATAGGACTCCACCTTGTGGAGTACCTCTGCTGACTGATCTTCTTAGGGAGACGTCTCCTAGGGTTGAGTTGATTAGCCTACTTTTTAGCATAAGATTTATAAGCTCACTCAGGGATCTGTCTACTTTAAGATTGTCTAGTGCCGTTGTGATTGCTTGGTTGCTGACGTTGTTAAAAGCACCCTCGATATCAAGGAATGCTACCAGAGTATACTCTTTGTGATGTAGGGAATATTCGATAGCGCTTACTAAGGTATGCAAGGCAGTGTCTACCGATTTTCCTTTGCAGTAAGCGTGTTGTGCTGTAGACACTAGAGTTGTGTCTATGGCATTTCGCAAATGGATATCAATCAGACGTTCTAAAGTTTTAAGAAGGAATGATGATAGACTTATAGGTCTGAGGTCTTTTGGATACACTTGGGAACATTTTCCCGCTTTGGGAATGAACACAACTTTTACTTCCCTCCATAACGATGGAATGTATTTCAACTCTAAACATCCGTTTAGTACTACTTCCAGGATAGGGATAATAATATCCATAGACTGTTGAAGTTCTGCTGGTATTATACCGTCAGGTCCAGCAGATTTATATGGATTGAAGCTGTTGATGGCCCATTTTAGTTTTTCCCTAGTGATCAGACCAAGTTTACTAGTTTTATTATTGGTTGGTCCAATTGGACTACAATCAATGTTTGCTATGTTAAGGGAGCTACCTGGGAAATGGGTGTCAAGTAGCAAGTTAAGCGATTCTTCGCAGGTATTGGTCCATGAGCCGTCTGCTTTTTTAGAGAAACTAGGCATTGTAGGATTGGTAGAGAGGATTTTCCTTAATCTAGAGGCCTCTGAAGTATCTTCTATTTTACCACAGAAGTTCCTCCAGGAGGCTCTTTTACTTTTCCTCAGCTCTTTTTTATATAATTTCAAGGATTCTTTGTAGGAATCCCAGTCTGCGATTTCTTTGGAGTATTTAGCTCGGTTGAAGGACTTTCTACAAGTTTTCCTGAGCGGTTCAAGCCCCGAGTTCCACCAAGGTGGCTTCCGTTTTCCTCTTATACGAGTAAGAGGGCAGGAGGCTGACAATGATTTGTTAAGGGCTGCTGTTAGATCGTTGACTTTTTTGTCAAGTTCGTTTATATTAGAAGGGATTTTCAAAAGATCAGGTTTAATTAAACTTTTTAGAGTATCCCTGTATTTTTGCCAATCAGTCTTTCGATAATTACGGAAGGCTGATTGTTTATTAGTGTCATCAATAAGTTCGAATTGGATGTATCTGTGATCAGAGAATGAGTGCTCTGCAGACACTTTCCAATTCGTGATCCTATGATGAATCGAATCGGAGACAAGTGTTATGTCTAAGACTTCTTGTCTGTTTCTGGTTATGAATGTTGGTTCATTCCCAGTGTTAGTTACAATTAGGTTAGTACTGAGAATATAATCAAAAAGAGACTCACCTCTATCATTTATATTTGTACTCCCCCAGACTGTATGGTGTGCGTTGGCGTCACAACCAATTAGGAGGCACGTATTTAGCCGCTCTGATTCCTCTATAATTCTCCTCAGGATGTCGCTGGGGAGGGGGCCGAGATGGTCGTGGCCAAGGTAAGCTGAGGCAAGCCAGTATATGCCTTTTTTGGTTTGCAATCTGACCGTAGTAACGTCTCGATCGCTGTAGTCAGGGAGTAATAATACATTAATATTACTTCTCACTAATATGCAGGATCGTGGCTCACCTTTGTCCAAAGCATACAGCAAGTAGTACCCAGGAGTCCTGAGTCCATGAACAATAGATTTGACAATCCATGGTTCCTGGATCAGGACAATATCTTCCCCTTTTGTTTGCAGTCGGAGAAGAAGGGAGGCCGAAGCCAGTTTGGAATGTTGGAGGTTAATCTGTAGTAGCTGAACCATCTCGGTTGCAGTTTTCCAGACCACCTCTTACAGTGCTATTGAGGTCCTCCTCTGAGTCAGACTCCGTGGATGACCGTAAAAGAAAATCTTCATTAATGTAGTCTTCAGTCTCCATGTCGGAAGGACTGTCGACAGTGTGAGCATCCAAGTCGGATGCGGTATCTGGTTTGGAGGAGGGCATACCTATAGAAGGAGTGTTGGGTGCATCTATTTCCATTTCTGGAAGGTTGATAACACCAGCAGGTTCCTCCACTGCGGGTATATCCTCCGATGTAGTGAGTGCTAGTCTAGCACTCTCTTCGTCTTTCCTATACACTTTCAGCGTAATGGTAGACCATCCAAACCTAATCACTCCTTTGGTCGACGCTAGTGGAGCCAGTGAATCCCTATTGATGACTATAAAAGCCGATCTATAAGGACCCTCCGGATCCTCCAGCTTGGCGACTTTCCAGTCATGAGTAGGCAGGGATGGGTTACCATATTGTAGCATTTTAAGGATGATTTCTTTGTCGGAGAGTTCAGCTGGTAATCTGGTACGAGCCCTTGGTCTGCAAGGAATGTCTTCTCTTGCCACAACCTCGAGCTTAGCACCAGGCCAGAGTCCCTCCAACCTACTGATAGCGAGCTTATATAGATCGCACGACCTCCGACCATCGAAGGCGACGAGCTTGACGCGCCCCTGGTACCACCCGGCATCCTCAAAAATGGCAGGTTCACCTGGATTTTCCATCATGAGGGTCCAGTAGGAAGCCTGAAGCTTGTTCAAGACCGTCGTCCACCGATCGAAGGAGATCATACCATCTACATTACTCCTATCAATCACCGCTAAAATGGTTTTATCCTTTAGTACGTCACTAAAGGATAGATCTTTCCTGATGTTGGAAAGAGTATTGGAATTGGCCTTTGGTCTTTTGGGTTCCGGATCGGTTCCCTCAAAGGATCGCTGGCGCTTAGACGTAGAGTCTTCACTTTTAATTATATTTTTTGCCCACACGAGTTTGGCAGATTGCTTCGAGTCCAGATCCGACACCGGTAAGTCACCTAGCATCTTCACTAATCTCTCCGCGTTCCGTCTATCTTTTCGTGAGTAGGTTACACTCCTCCCTCCAGCGGTGGTGCTGTAAGTCACAGCCTCACCGTCGCAGGGGGGAATCCCCATGGAGCTCGAGGAAGGTTTACCCCTGACGCCGGTGGAACCGTAAGTCACGGCTCCATCAGCCCCCTGGACACCTCTTCCTGAGCCCGAAGGTTTTTGTTGGGCGGTGGTATTCCTCTCCTTGTCCGAGGTGGAGCTGAAAGTCACAGCCACACCCCCGTCAAGGAGGGGAATTTCTTGAGAGTCTGAGCTCAATAGTGCGGTGGGAGTGTCACAGTGTGTCACTGTGGCACTGCCACTGTTTTTGTTATTTAAATCCGCAACTGTCGGGGGGCAGTCACGGAGGGCAGCAGAGGTACTGTAAGTCACAGTATCCCCACTACCGACCGTGATTTGTCCCGACAGCTGCGGAGGAGCGTCCAGACTGGCAGCACTTCCCCCACTCTCGGACGGCTTTACAGCCTTCCCGGGAGTTGAGGTTGTCCTAGCGGTCATATCGCCCCTTTCGCTTAATTTGTCATTCTTTTTCTTTTTAATTTTCTTTTGTGAACTTTTAGTCGCTGGCGACTCCTCGTCTTTCGCAGCAAAGCCCGTGCCGGCAGTCGCGACTCCTGCCGACATTTGAGCAGATATCCCCACCCGGATTTTATTATTATTATTAGCTTTAAAGTTCATGATTTTAGTTTTATTTGAGTTATGTTGGTTAGTGTGATTCTGCAGTTGTTGAAGTGTGTGTGTGTGTGTGTGTGTGTGTGTGTGTGTGTGTGTGTGTGTGTGTGTGTGTGTGTGTGTGTGTGTGTGTGTGTGTGTGTGTGTGTGTGTGTGTGTGTGTGTGTGTGTGTGTGTGTGTGTGTGTGTGTGTGTGTGTGTGTGTATGTGTGTGTATTTGTGTGTGTGTATCTGTGTGTGTGTTTGTGTGTGTGTGTGTGTGTGTGTGTGTGTGTGTGTGTGTGTGTGTGTGTGTGTGTGTGTGTGTGTGTGTGTGTGTGTGTGTGTGTGTGTGTGTGTGTGTGTGTGTGTGTGTGTGTGTGTGTGTGTGTGTGTGTGTGTGTGTGTGTGTGTGTGTGTGTGTGTGTGTGTGTGTGTGTGTGTGTGTGTGTGTGTGTGTGTGAGCGTGTGTGTGTGTGTTGAAGAATCCCACGTTAGCCCCCTCACCGCGACAAGGTCAACTCATAGAGGGGGTGCATCAGGGATAGAATAAAGGAGTGCATTCAAAAAGCAAATGAGAAAAGCGCCAAAACGTAAACCGTACGTAGCCGAAATGTTCGTTATTTGCCGGGGCAAGAAGTTTATCGACGAAATTTCGTCTTAAGCGACTCATCGAAATATCGTCGAAACTATGCCCAAAGTTTGTAAGATGTCGAATAGTGAAGACGATCGGTAAAAACATGTACGAACTAGAAAACCTAAACGGAAAAAATAGGCGTTTTCCATGCAAAAGACCTAAAGCAATAAAAACTGTGATAACACCACTAGTACCTGAGTTTCATCTCGAAATATGAAAAATAGTACATGCCTCTGCAATATAAACGGTGAAACAACACCTGGTGCATTCGACAACCAATACCCCTCCTATAGGCAATACTCTGTTCAGAGCAAGAATAAGCCTAAAATCCAAAAACATCCTAAAAAAAAAGATACATCATTACCCTTTGAAAATACATTTTCATCTCCCTCATCTCTATTCTGTGTAATATCCTACCCCCGTTACAAGCAGGCAGAAACCCATCCATATACCATCTGTGATACCAAATTGGGTGACCAACATCAGTTTACCCGGAGCTATTGACTGCGCATGACGTGTTCATCCCTCTCGTTAGTTTCAAGTAACAACCATTTCCAAACGCGGCCGATCGCCTGAAACCGGGGACAATCGCTTGTCCTCGGGTAAAAAATTGTATTCCACAATGCTTCCTAATAACTCTAATAAGTTCGCTCCTCTCCAATGTCATCCAGATACTGACAATTCAGATATGGATGAAACGGAGTCTCCATTATCAAAAAAAGTGTTTGTTCCACCTATAAAAGTGTTGCAAAAATCTGCCGAATATGTACATAGTTTGATGAAAGCCCTGAAAGTATCTAATTACTCCATCAAAAGACTATCAATTGGAATTAAAATAGTGTGTGAATCAATAGATTCGTTTAATGTTGTTCTTAATAAACTAAATGAAGAAAACTGCCAATATTTTTCCCACGACTTAAAAAGCGCAAAATCTTTCAAAGTGGTTTTGTACGGGTTAGATGATATGGACATAAATGTTCTTAAAACTGAACTCATTACACTTGGTCTTAATTGCATTGAAACTAAAAAAATAACAAAGAAATATGATCACTACACTGATACATTCTATCTTGTTTCTCTTGTAAACGGATCTATTAATTTAAACGAATTAAAAAAAAAATTATCGTTCTATTTTATTCACGCAAGTTAACTGGAATTTCCAAAGAAAAATTAAAGGTAAGCTGACTCGTTGTCATAATTGCCAATTGTATGGACATGGGCAGAGGAACTGCCACGTTAAAACTTTTTGCGCTAATTGTGCTGGACCTCACAATACGTCTGAATGCAATAATGATTCTGTGCATAAATTTGCAAACTGCAGTGGCAATCACAAAGCTACTGACCCAACATGCCCTAGCAGAGCTAGATACCTTCAAATAAAGGAAAGATTATCTGGGAGAAAATCTTATCCCCCGCCATCTCAGTTCACTTCATCACCACAGATCTCTTCAAATATTTCTTCCCAAAAACCGGTTCCTTTGGGTTCAATGAGTGATTTTCCTTTACTCTCGAAATCACAACGACGACAGGTCAATGCGCCGAGCACAAGCTGCACAAACCCAATTTTACCTAATGCGAGTAATTCATTGCCAATGGCAAATGCGTGGGAGAACAATGCACAAGCTAATGCTAATGACAGCGGTACTTACAACAACAACTCTACACTTTTTTCCATCGAAGAGCTGAATTCTCTGTGCATGGAGATGATAACCAATTTATCAGTTTGTAAAACTAAAATAGATCAATTTAATGTGATTGCACGTTTAGCTACTAAGTTTTTATATTCTAATTCTAATGTTAAGTAAAATGGCAGACACACGCCTAAAAATTATAACTTGGAATGCTAAAGGCATACGAAACAAATATTTAGAATTTTTAAAGGAGATGGCCCATTTTCCTAGGGAACCTGGGCCCAGTGCGTCCACTAATGAATCTAGTATCAAATGAAAGGTTATATTAAGGACATTATGTGGGTGAAATATTTTTAAAATCGTTCGTGGGGTTTTTGAGATATTTGAGCTTGAAGTTGACTAATTCAGAAGCAGAATTTCACTTATTTTTCCGACAAAACTGCTTATATTTTCCGATGTAAGATACATAGAGAAATAAATCTGGTATCAAATGAAAGGTATTTTGTTAACCTTTTCATCGTATTAAAAATTATTTTTGTACATATCCTATATTCTCCAATATTTTGTTTTAAGTTCTTAGAAATCAAGTTTTTTGTTCTTACTTTTTAAACGTCAATATCTTAAAAAGATCGGCAGTGATTCCTAATTTTTTAACATCATTATAAAGATTATTTATTTACCTTTAATTTGATATATAATTTAGTGCCCTTTTTTAAATACAAACTTAGTTTTGAACTAACTTACACTAAAAAGCATATTTACATGCACTATAAGCTATGCACTTTTTTGTTTATCGTTATTTTTTATAATTTCTTAACCAAAAATAGCAAAACATGTATTATTTATTACTTACTTTAAGCCCGATAAACAACATTTATATTGATGACAATCTAGGTGATGTTATTTAAGAAAACATGCATCATGCTACTTCGAAAATATAGTCCATGTAAATAACTCTCCGCTCTCTCACCAATCGAAGCTTAGTTTTTCGTCGCTGGATGGCGCACCTAACGTTCCGCTTCTTGATATTACTATATTAATGTATATACAATGGCTCAGCTTCGTCATTGTATATATGTACATTAATATAGTAATATCAAGAAGCGGAACGTTAGGTGCGCCATCCAGCGACGAAAAACTAAGCTTCGATTGGTGAGAGAGCGGAGAGACTGTGTAGAGTGTAGAGTGTAGACCAGTGCTACCACTTCAGGAAAAAAAATCGAAGCAGATTTGAAGAAAAAAGTGAAGTAGATTGAACAAAATCGAAGTACATTTCAAAATTAACCTTTTTTATAAAAATCTACATCTAGGGTGGGCTATTTAGTGGTTTATTTTTAAATCGTAGGTTATTTTGACAAGATGTTTCCCGCTTGAAATCTTGAAAGATAGTCAGTATCATACCTCCGCGGAACGAAATGAGTGGCTTTATGCTTGAACAGCGTTAGAAAATATTGAAAACTTAATTCCAAAGTGAATGCTGTGAAAAGTCCGTTGGGGCTAAAAGCAGCTTGAATTGGACAACGATTTTCTACGAAAAATCAACTTTTCTGAGAAGGCGCATATTCATCTCGGCGGCTACGTTAACAAACAAAATGTCTCGGGAAAACTCGTCCGTTGTTGTCGAGAAGCCAATGCATCCACAAAGTGTGTGTCAGTTTGGTGCGGATTATGAAGTGATGGGTTCATCGTTCATTAGACCACTTTTCTTCGAAAATGTGGCTGGGAACAACGTTTCGTTCAACGGTGGGTGTTACAGAGCAATGTGAAGACATGGATTTGGACGACCTCTGCTTCATGCAAGTTAACGCGTTATGAAACACAGCCCATTCTACAATCGATCTTATGCTCACCAAATTCCAAAATCTTGTTATCGATTGGCTGCTTCGGAGCTGCGATTTGACTACTTTGGACTTTTTTGTGGGAAACCGTGAAGGACCGACGTTATGCCAACAGTCCGGAAGCGATAATATCATTTAAGGCCAATATTTCCCAAGAAATCCGTGAGCTGCAGCCCGAAAAAAACTTGGGTTTGGCCACCCTCTAAATTATAACTTTTTTTAAATATTAAGGCTATTCAATCAAACGAAAACCAAACTAAAAGTCTTTCCAACTTCTTATACATATTGTTCCATAACACTTTTTAATTTAATTTAACAAAAAACAAATTATTTTCATCTTAATTTCTACATGTTTAGGTAGTATGTAAACAAAAATTAGAGTGAAATGGAAAAAAGGGACTAGGTTTCGCCTTTTTCTGTAAAATTGAAGTAGGTTGAAACAGATATTTTTAAAATGAAGCAGATTTCAGTATTTTGGTGATGGTGCGAAGTAGGAAGTAGATTTTAAATTTTTTTGATAAAAAGAAGCAGATCTACTTCAATTGAAGTAAAGTGGTAGCGCTGGTGTAGACTGTGCCGTGGGAAGCAAAAACAGCAATAAATAGAAGACATTTTCTGATTGGAGGCTTATGTTTTTTTTAGTGTCTGAATATGTAAATAATGAATGATTTTCGATAGAATGGAGAAACGAAAAATAAAATAAAATAATGTTCACGAACAGGGTTGCACTAATTGTGTTGCGGCCTTGAGGCAAAAGATAAAAAAAAAAATAATAGGTAGTTAGGTATTAGAAGAAATAAAATTAAATTGAATTTAACTAATAACTTAAAAATTACTACGGAGGTACTTAGTACCTACCTACTTACCTACAATTTTTTTTTTGGCAAATGTAGGTATCTACGCCATTTGATTTATTTGAATATTTTGAATTGAAAAAAAAAAGATTTCAAATAAATGAAAATCATAAAATTCAATACAGGAACAGGAAAACGTATACCTATAATAAGTACCTAGCTACTTATGTCTGTAGTTTAGTTTCACACTTCTGTTTTGAAATGTTTTCCTGTTTAAAAATCGTATTGAAATCTGTTAGGTAGGTACTAGGTACCTACCTATGTATAGGTAGGTAAAGTGGTTTACGAGAAAATAATATTTGAAAAAATTGCTCTCCTTGGATATAGATATATTTAGGTAGGTACCTAGGTTATAACCAATGTGTAATGGGGTTTGATCATTATTGTTTTTAGGTAAGTAAAATATTTTTTTCAAAAACTCGGAACAATTTTTTTTACTTGCGATTATAGGTACTATACCTATAAGGCAAGTTATGCATTCCCCTTTTTCATAAAAGAAACAGCAAGAGCTACAGTACGTTTGCGACGAACTGTTGGATACCCTATTCTCTATTTTTGTATGACTAAATTTACTACCGCTATACAGAAAGGCGTGTGCCACACCCAAAACTGAAGCTTTTTTAATGTCAAAGGCACTCACTATGAGGTTAGTGACATTTAATTTTTAGCTTACAGCTCGATTTGAACAAAAAAACATAAGCGAGAGCTACAGTACGTTTGCAACGAACTGTTGGATACCCTATTCCCCATATTTTTGTATGTGCATCCGTCTGTTTCCCGCAAACAGCCGATGTTTCAGAAACAAAATTCTTCTTTAGCAGACAGAAAAAAATTCAATAACATTAATTTTATGCGGTGTGATGTTCAATTAGTGCTGGCGCAATAAAAAAAGGAGTGCGCCACGCCCAAAGTTAAAACGTTTTATTGCCAAGGCAAAAAAATTTTCTCGTTAGTAATTTTTATTATGTATTTCAATGATATGTGGGACAAAGGAAGTCAATTAGGTAGGTACCTATAACCTTATTGATGCCACATTTAAAAAATTTCAAAAAGTTAGGTATGTATAGTACCATTGAGTTTATATACATAGAGGAATCACGAAACATTACGTTACTACGTCACTAGGTGGCACCAGGTACACCAAATCAAGATTTTATTAAAAATCAAATCAAAAATTACAAATTCTCGATTTGAGCAGATTTTATATTTTTGTAGATCTTTTATATTTTTTTGTGGAACCCATTGACTTGTGAAAAAAGCAAAACAAAAAATGAATGTGATTTCGAGGGGTTGGTATTTTTACTTGCGATTATAGGTACTATAAGGCAAGTTATGCATTCGTAAAAAAAAAAAAAAAAATTCTAACAATCAAACATGACATTACGATGATGGAGAAGTCGAAAAAAGTGGGTCCGACAATTCTGTCTGTCTGTCTGTCTGTCTGTCTGTCTGTCCGTGTGTCTGTCTGTATAGTTACCTACAGCCTAAACGGCTGTACCGATTTGCTTCAAACTTGGTACATAGTATTATTATGACGTCCTACAGAGGGGTTTTTGGAATTAGCATCCTAGCTCCAAAACTAACGGTACCTGCCATACGATTTTTTGTGAAAAATTAAATTTTCTCAAAAACGGCTCCTACGATTTTGATAAAACTTTCTGAATGATGTTTTCTGTGCAAACTTTATGTTTTGGCTGGAATAGATTTTTCAGGAAAAGTCATATAACGGTACCTCCCATAGGACCGGTTTTTTTAAATCCTATTTTCTCGTAAGACACTTGACGGATTTCGATGAAATTTTTAATGTAGAAGCTCTCTTATAAAAGAAATAATATAATTTCGAAAATTTTTCAAAAAAAGTTTTTTTGAGTTTTTTAAAAAAGTTTCAAATTTTTTTTTTAATTTGGGTTTTTTCGAAAAACGGTTTAATCTATATTTTTTTAATTTTATTTTTCTGATAAAAACTATAAAGTGCTAGAAGTTGGCGTACTCAAAAAAAAATTTGGAATATATTTTCGAAAAGTTTTTCAAAAAAAACTGTTTTTTGAAAAAACTGGTCCAACGATTTTGAAAAAAATTTTCGTTAAAATTCAAAAACGTAAAAGAAACCTGATGGCTTACTTCATTTTCTCCAAAAAACGTTTTAGGTATTGATTTTTAAGTGATTTATAAAATTTCATATGATTTTTTCAACGCTTTTTTCCCAAAATCTCAAGCACCCAAGACCATTTTAACACATTAGAGCAAGTTTGTACGACCCAGTCGTGCACTTTATTTTTATTACTTTTGCAAATTGTAGGTACCTAGATACTCGTTCATATTTGGTTTAAGGTCATGATTTGCTGTTGTTTATTTATTTTGCGTGGATTGCGATTCAATGTGTGCTTAAGTCACTATAAGAGCATAAACTTAAGGGTAGAAATTGAAACTTGAACTTCATACAAATTCGGAAGGATTTAGTTTTTTTTTAACATATGTAGGTATAATAACATAAGTAGGTATCCTAGATTCATATTTTCGGGTGAATTAAGCATATAGACAGATAAGGTACATACAATAGTAGGTACCTATATCTGATTATATACAGGGTGATTCAGGAGCGTTGTGCCAATAAGTTAGAGCGTATAGGTTGGGTTGAGGCAAGAAAAAAATCGTATAGGAGGGGGGGTCTATTCCCCTCCGTTTAGCCGGGAGGGGCAATTTTCTAAAAACATGACTTAAATTTGAAAAAAAAATATTAAAAAATAACGGTAGCTCTTACAATGCCATGCTATATCTTTTTGTAAAGCCAAAAACTTGTTTTTTTTTATTGTAATTTTAAATGAAGTTTTTTTATTGAACCGTTTTCAAAATATCAATTTTCAAACTCAAAATTTGGAAAAAAAATTAAAAAAAATAATTTTAAAACTAATTTTTTTCAAAATTTTACGTAGTTAGGTATTATTTTTGTTCTCAGAATTCAATACTTCAATGAATTTTAAATTTAATACTGAAAATCGTTAGGTTTTATGACTTTTTGTTGCCAAGATATTGAAAAATAACCGAACCTACTTCTTCACAAAAACAAGAAAATCTAGCCATACTGGATGGCACAAGGTATCATTTAGCCATTTTTTTTCGTGTTTTTGTGAAGAAGTAGGTTCGGTTACTTTTGAATAGCTTGGCAAAAAAAGTCATAGAGCCATACGGTTTTCAGTGTTGGATTTAAAATTAAAAGGAGCATTGAATTTGGAGTACAAAAATAATACTTAATTACGTAAAATTTTGAAAAAAAATTGTTTTAAAATTATTTTTTTTTTAATTTTTTTTCCAAATTTTGAGTTTGAAAATTAATATTTTGAAAACGGTTCAATAAAAAAACTTCATTTAAAATTACAATAAAAAAACAAGTTTTTGGCTTTACAAAAAGATAAAGCATTGCATTGTAAGAGCTACCGTTATTTTTTAATAATTTTTTTTCAAATTTAAGTCATGTTTTTAGAAAATATGCCACTCCTGGCTAAACGGATGTGAATAGACCCCCCTCCCATACGATTTTTTTCTTGTCTCAACCCAACCTACACGCTCTAGCTTTTTGGCACAACGCTCGTAAATCACCCTGTATAGAACCCGTCTCTTCATTTGCATGGTACAAGCTAAACACTCGGTTTGGACCAATTTCAACGAAAGTTTCAAATATTTTATTACAAAAATCCTCATTTCAAAGCAATTTTTTTTTCATTGCAAAGTTTCTCAAAATAGTTTTCCTCTATTTTGAACAATTTTTATAAAATTAATTACGATCAATATACATAATGTACCTAATTGCAAAGTGAAATTAGTTTTCACTTTCTGCATTTTTGTTTATCCATTTCTTGACCGAGATTGTATATTTTTATGGAATACCCAGACCTATTCCTTGCGGTATTTTCTTTTAGTTGAGATAGCAAAAACGTAAATGCATACACAGCCTCATACATATTTGTATAAAAAAATTTCGAAGCAAAGTAAAGGACAAGCATGGTGCGGACTGAAGGGACATGGACAGACTCGCCTCACGTGACTGTGAGCTCACAGGTCGCAGGTATACCAATTTTTTTTAATTGTGTGTGTGAGTTTTGTCCCAATCCTTTAAAGGCTTTCTGGATATAGCAACCAGACAAAAATATCAGCACAAATAACAGGGAACCAAAAAAAAAAAAACAAGAATTCACACAAAAACAAATGTACCTATGAATTTCAACTCCAGCCCATTATTGTTGTTTTGTGTTGGTAAGATACACACATGTTGATCGTTAAGGGAGGATGCAGGATAGCAGTCCACATCTGCTTGTCGATAATATATCCACATTCCACATTGAATCCAAAAATGGTTCGTGCTTATGCTAAATCATAACGCCACCTAAGTGACGAAGTAACGCACTATTCTGTTTTCAACGAGGTGGTTCCTCTATGTATATAAACTCAATGATAGTACCTACATGTAATAATTTTCTGAAACATATGTAGGTATAGGAAGGGGGGATTGAATTTTTTTAAAACTATTTTCCAAGATGAAAACAAAAAAATTTCCATATAGAATTGCTAATTCACATACATACCTAACTAGGTACCTACTGAGAAAAATTTCAAAACAACAAAATGGTTTAACGATTTTCAAATTTTAAATAAAGAATGTAAGCACCTATACCTACCTAGTCCATGGCTACGTAGCAGGGTGCAGGGTGTGGTTCAAAAATTCTAAAGATGCACCCACAAACATTTCATTAAAAATCAAAATTTTCAAAATTTACATTATGTGGTTTTTTGTGGTTACAATAATTGTTACTGTAACCACAAAACAAAACAAAACTTTAATTTTGAAATTTTGGGTAAGGTGGTAACCTAGTACCTACCCACTTATAAATATATTTGATTATAGGTAGGTGGGTAGGGTACCTACCTATATAATGTACCTATTTTCAATATTTGTTTGAAGTTTTGAAGTTGCACACTTCCAGCAACAATACCTACATAATTAAATAAAATGCACGACTGGGTCGCACGAACTTGCTCTTATGATAAGCAATTGCTTAGTGGTTGCATATATGAATTTAAAAAAAAATTTAAATAATTTCGAAAATTCTTTTATTTTTTAAATTAGTTTAAGAGTTTTTTCGGAAAAACAAAGTATGCAATAAAATTTCAAAGCTATACGTAAATCTAGGAAAAAAAAATATTGAAAATCGTTCGACCAGTTTTTTTTAAAAAGGTTATTTTTGAAAAACTTTTCCAAAAAATATTTTGAAATTTATTTGGGTATGCAAATATATGGCAATCTGTAGTTTACATTTGAAAAAATAATTTAAAAAAAAATCAATATACCCGTTTCCAACATATTTCGAAAACCAAAAATTTTTTTGAAAAAATTATAAAAAATCAAAAAAGAAAGTTTTTGAAAAATTTGAAATGCCATATTAATAAAATTATAAATGACTTCCTGTGACCAAAATTTTATTGAAATCGAATGTATAGTTTACGAGAAAATTTGATATGAAAATACTGGTTCTATGAGAGGTACCGTTATAAGACAAATTTTGAAAAATATTTTTTAACCAAAAGATAGATTGTCTTACAAAAATAGCATTCTAAAAGTTTTATCAAAATCGTTAGAGCCGTTTTTGAGAAAATCAATTTTTTTCTTCACGATTGTATGGCAGGTGCCGTTATTTTTGGGCCTAGAGCAAAAATAAATAAAATGCACGACTGGGTCGCACGAACTTGCTCTTATGATAAGCAATTGCTTAGTGGCTGCATATATGGATTTAAAAAAAAATTGAAATAATTTCGAAAATTCTTTTATTTTTTAAATTAGTTTAAGAGTTTTCTCGGAAAAACAAAGTATACAATAAAATTTAAAAGCTATACGTGAATCTAGGAAAAAAAAATATTGAAAATCGTTCGTCCAGTTTTTTTTTAAAAAGGTTATTTTTGAAAAACTTTTCCAAAAAATATTTTGAAATTTATTTGGGTATGCAAATATATGGCAACCTGTAGTTTACATTTGAAAAAACAATTTAAAAAAAATCAATATACCCGTTTCCAACATATTTCGAAAACCAAAAAATTTTTTGAAAAAATTATAAAAAATCAAAAAAAAAAAGTTTTTGAAAAATTTGAAATGCCATATTAATAAAATTATAAATGACTTCCTGTGGCCAAAATTTTATTGAAATCGAATGTATAGTTTACGAGAAAATTTGATATGAAAATACTGGTTCTATGAGAGGTACCGTTATAAGACAAATTTTGAAAAATATTTTTTAACCAAAAGATAGATTGTCTTACAAAAATAGCATCCTGAAAGTTTTATCAAAATCGTTAGAGCCGTTTTTGAGAAAATCAATTTTTTTCTTCACGATTGTATGGCAGGTGCCGTTATTTTTGGGCCTAGAGCAAAAATAAAAAATACGTTCCGAGGGACGGCCAAATAAATCCTAGATACCAAATTTGAAGCAAATCGGCCCATCCGTTCAGGCTCTAGAAGCGCGAACAGACAGACAGACAGACAGACAGACAGACAGACAGACAGACAGACGGACGGAATTCCCAGACCCACTTTTTTCGACTTCTCCATCATCGTAATGTCATGTGTGATTGTTATCTCGAAATTTTTTTTCTGCACGAATCCATAACTTGCCTTATAGTACCTATAATCGCAAGTAAAAATATGTTCCGAGAGACGGTCAAATAAATCCTAGATACCAAATTTGAAGCAAATCGGCCCATCCGTTCAGGCTCTAGAAGCGCGAACAGACAGACAGACAGACAGACGGACGGAATTCCCAGACCCACTTTTTTCGACTTCTCCATCATCGTAATGTCATGTGTGATTGTTATCTCGAAATTTTTTTTCTGCACGAATCCATAACTTGCCTTATAGCACCTATAATCGCAAGTAAAAACGGAAACGGACATACATACCTACAAAAACAAAGTTTTGATCGTGAAAGTGGCAAACGGAAACTAATACTAGAAATAGGTATTATAAATTTGAAAGTTACGATGTTTGGATGTTTGTTGCTCAATACCGCTAAAACGGCTGAACGGATCTGAATGAAATTTAGCACAGAGATAGAATACCTATAGGTAGTCTGGAATAGCACAAAGTCTACTTTTTATTCCGGTAAAATGTATGTAATAATTAAGCTCGGGCTATAAAAGTAGCTAGATTACGAGAGACGACTCCTCAGGCTATTACAAGCGACTAGATCAGCTGAAACAAGAGCGAAGCCGCGGATATTTATATTTATAAATAAATACCTAACTTTATGAAGAAAAACAAATTAGGTAGGTATAGGTAGTATCAAAATTAAACCATTTATAAAAAAATAAATAAAAAAAAAATGCTGTTTCCACATTAGGTAGGTAGATGAAACGAACCCTAATGCATCACAAAAAAATTTTTAGGTAATCATAATCATGAAAAAATAAAATCCTGAAAAACCATTAATATAAGGCATAGTCATGTCAAAATTACCACCCACCACCACCACCAGCGAAAACAAAAAAAAATTGGTTGGTACGTACCTTACCTACCAAATAGTTTGTCATGAACGAATTTTCATATTTTGTTGGAATATAGAAATACAAATAAAGGTAGTTCCACACTATCCCACTGTGTAATACGACATGTCAAAAATGTGTGATGAAACAGATGTATAATAGTGTGGAAACAGAATATGACAGCGCAGATCTCATACGATTTGACATGTGTTTAGATCTGAAATATTTTTTTAGGATTGAATGTAAAACCATCACACATTCCATCACACTTTTTTTTGACATGTCGTAATACACTGTGGGATAGTGTGGAACTACCTTAATACGATTCACTCCCATTACAAGTCACAACTTATAATAAACCGGTTTTTTTTTTGTTTGTTTACTTTTCCTTATATTTTTACTTGCGATTATAGGTACTATAAGGCAAGTTATGGATTCGTGCAGAAAAAAAAATTTGAGATAACAATCACACATGACATTACGATGATGGAGAAGTCGAAAAAAGTGGGTCTGGGAATTCCGTCCGTCTGTCTGTCTGTCTGTCTGTCTGTCTGTCTGTCTGTCTGTATGTCTGTTCGCGCCTCTGGAGGCTGAACGGGTGGGCCGATTTGCTTCAAATTTGGTATTAAGGATTTATTTGGCCGTCCCTCGGAACAAATTTTTTATTTTTGCTCTAGGTCAAAAAATAACGGCACCTGCCATACAATCTTGAAGACAAAAATTGATTTTCTGAAAAACGGCTCTAACGATTTTGATAAAACTTTCAGATTGCTATTTTTGCAAGAAAATCTATCTTTTGGTTTGAAATTTTTTTTCAAAATTTGTCTAATAACGGTACCTCTCATAGAACCAGTATTTTCAAATCAATTTTTTTCGTAAACTGTACCTTCGATTTCAATAAAATGTTTACCACAGGAAGTCATTCATAATTTTATTAATATGGCACTTCAAAATTTTCAAAAACTTTTTTTTTTGATTTTTTATAATTTTTTCAAAAAAATTTTTGGTTTTCGAAATATGTTGGAAACGGGTACATTGATTTTTTTTTTAAATTATTTTTCAAATGTAAACTACGGATTGCCATATATTTGCATACTCAAATAAATTTCAAAATATTTTTTGAAAAAGTTTTTCAAAAATAACCTTTTTAAAAAAAAACTGGTCCAACGATTTTCAATATTTTTTTTTCCTAGATTGACGTATAGCTTTGAAATTTTATTGCATACTTAGTTTTTCCGAGAAAACTCTTAAACTAATTTAAAAAATAAAAGAATTTTCGAAATTATTTAATTTTTTTTTTAATATCCATATATGCAGCCACTACGCAATTGCTTATCATAAGAGCAAGTTCGTGCGACCCAGTCGTGCATTTTATTATATTTGCTTTCGAGCGCGAAAAAATTGTCCTATGAATAAATATCATAATAACAAACAATTTTTTCGTTTTCTTTTCGCTTATTCTTTTCTGGCATTCGTCGTTATCCCCGCAAAACCCCCTTTGAAAAGTCTCCAATAAATGAGAGCAGACAACTAGCGCCACCATTGTCGAAAAACTAAGTAGCCACGACGTGTTCCATGGTATTACTATATTAATGTATATACAATGGCTTAGGTAACTTTTCTCATGAAAGTAAAAATCAACTTACATAACCAGGACGCCCTACATGCCACCTACTGGCAAGACAGTTGCAATACATTCATATTTTTCACTCACTCAAACAAACTTTGCTGTTCAACTGGCTAGACAGTTTTTTGCTTGTTGACTTGCATGATTTGTACCATTTTTCACATTGGTACGTTATTTGTTATTATGCATTTATTTGAGTGCGATTTTACTTAGCATTTATTAAATATTTCGTACTTGGGAATTATATTCAAACTTTAATTTTCTTAAGAATATTTTTTTTAACAACGTTCTTACATTATGTTTAATGATTTTCAAAAAAATTAGTTAAAATATAGATTTGAATATTTTCGATTAAGATGGAAAAAAGATTGTTTTTTAGCAAAGAAAATATAAATTCTTTTTTTTTTTCTATTTATCTGATATACCAATTGCAAATATTTTAACAAACATCTAGACAAAAATTACTTGCATCAACTTGCTTGTGCAGCCTACGTCACAGCAAAAACACTAGATAGGATAATACACATAGCCACTTGCTTGCCAATAGAAATGGGTGTTAGTGCGAAAGCACAGAGTTTGACGTCAGTTCAAAAAAATTTTAATTGGGTTCTAATGCCGAAAGATGAATAAATAAACATTATGTTTGTAGTGCCTTTTAAAACATTTATCTTATTGTATTTGTTTGCAAGTTGCCAAAGTTGAGTAAAAAAGAAAAGTGTGCAGTAAATTGTCATCTGCAAGGTTGTTATGTAGAAATAAATAAAATAAAACATTTATGAAGTGAGGCACCCTGTAGGAATATTTGTGATGTTGCCATTATTGTTTGCAAAAAACTTTTTCAGTACAAATATTTATGAGATTTAAATTGTGGTTTAAAAGCAAGAAAAACGCCTGTATAATGCCTATTCCTATAATTTTATTAGTCTAAAATCATTAAATATCGCATTTAAAATAATTGTTTCTATGCCGTCGGCAATTTTTTTCATTTCGTCATTAATATTTATTCATTAATTGTATTTTCCACGAGGCGCATTAATTTTAAGAGGGGTAGAATGTGTGATTTCAAAGTAAATCTTTTTTGGCATATCAAAATTCACATAATAAGCACTAAAAAATGTGTTTAACCTATGTACATATATCATCAATGAAAATATAATTCTTGCAATAAGCATAAAGAAAGAATTCATCTTGTTTTGACATTTCATTCAAAGTTCATTCTTTTTCGTAATTATATTTAATTTGCATTTGTGGAAAAGAGAAAGAAGTTTTGTCTAAATTGATTTTTTATTTCTTTGTCACATTTTTCACTCAAACAGAAAACATCTTCAAAACGTCTTTAAAAGATCTATTAAAAACGGTTCTCTTTGTGAGCTCTTTCAAAGACCAAGATAAGACCTCTTCGCTCTATGCAGTTGGCTCCACCCCTTTGGGCCCTTTTGGGTCTTAACGACCACTTCAAGATAGTTTTGAAGAGTTGAAAGCTCTTCTGAAAGTAGTCTGCAAGATATATAAAAGAGACGATTGTGTTGCTTGGGACGTGTTATTACAACGACATCGTATGATAAGCTCATCAAACTCCGATTTTTAAACAGCATTGTGAGCTGGGGTATTAGAAATCGTGTGGAGTTTAATGCGTCGAAAACTCAATGCTGTCTTTTGTCGTTAAAGCTAAACATACCCCCTATGCCATTATCCATGAATGGTACTTGCATCGAGGAGGCCGAAAAGCTATCAGTACTCGGTATGTGTATTAGTGACAGCCTTCGTGGGAATGATCATGTACTTGAGATTGCCAATAATGCTGCAAGATGCTTAGGCTTTCTTAATAGATGCAAGAAGTTTTTCACCCCTTCTGATCTGGCTACAATTTACAAGGCGTTTATACGCCCTGAACTCGAGTATAACTACCATCTCTGGGCAGGTGCTTCTCAAAATTTTTTATACCTTGATAGGAGAGAGAAGCATTATGGAAACATTTCTATCCCTTGAACATCGTCGAAATGTTTCATGTCTTTCCTTATTTTACCGGTTCTTCTACAAAAAATGCTTACTCGAGGTAGCCAGCTGCGTTTCACCCCTTAAACATTTTCCCCGTAACACTCGTCTGGCTAGGAACGCTCATCAGCTTACACTTGAGCCCAATTCCGGACGTACCGTTAAATATAGGGATTCTTTCTTTAGCCGTACAACACGAATGTATAATGAATTGCCTGGCACAATTTTCCCTTGCCATTTTGATGTTCAAATATTCAAGACCAATTTTCATCGAAACCTCCTTTCCCTTCCTTGCTAATTTCCTATCGCTCGCGCTGTGACTAATCATTTTCCCCCGTAATACTCGTCTTGCTTGGAACGCTCATCAGTTTACACTTGAGCCCAATTTCGGACGTACCGTGAAATACAGGGATTCTTTCTTTAGCCGTACAACACGAATGTGGAATGGATTGCCTGGCACAATTTTTCCTTACCATTTTGATCTGCAGACATTCAAGATCAATGTTCATCGACACCTCCTTTCCCTTCCTTCCTAACTTCCTATCGCTCGCGCTGTGACTTATCATTAAAAGGGCTATAACAAACCCCTTAAGCGCGTGTGCATTATAAAAAAAAAAAAAAAAAAAAATTAAAAGGGCTGTAACAAACCCCTTGAGCCGTTGGTACAGTGGATTGAGATTATAGCTGATAAATATCTCACGAAATGCCCAGGCTGGGTTTGAACTCACAACTCTCAGGTTAAGCAACCAAGCACTACATCCACTGTACCATTGCCACCCGCAAATGTATGTAAATATAAACTCGCAGGATTTAAAAGCTACAAAACTCTGTCCATTTTCCGATTGACATCTATTAAACGATTGTCACTCACACTGATCATGGCTAAAGCTGTCGTGCAGTTCTGTAAACAAATATTTGCAATGAACTTTTTTTTCTTGAATAGCACAACCAGTTAAATTCACTCAACCATGTTAATCGAAATCTTCGATTGTTTCCACACACGTCTTTTTTAACTGGGAAACTGAATGAACTTTTTGGCACCAATAGTTTCTTAAAAGTTACAACTTTTTCTTAACGGTTCATACTTTGTCCTACAAAATTGCCTATGTGAAACATATTTAAGTCAGATATATTATTTGAATCGGCAGATTCATATGTAGCAAACTGAGAGATTTCAGAGCCTGGTTGGATAAGACATTGCATATATAAATATTAAATATCAATAATACGAGTAACACAATATTTCATTAGTTAGTTAGTTACTAAGTTGTCGCTTATGATTTGGAAGCCATTTGGAAGCACACAAAATACACGAATTCAAAATATAAATAACTTTAAACTAAAATAAATACACCTCATCCAATTCTTAAAATGTCACACAAATTGCACAAAACTCAAAAAAAAAAAAATACACCTTTTAAATATACACTTCACATAAAAAAAACTTAGCTTCACATTAACATCACAATCGAAACTACGAAAAACACAGGAAATACCAAAAAGCTGACCTCGCGCTACGAAAACCTTCGCAAATAAACTCTTTCCTTAGAGAAAAAAACTTAAAGTTTTGTTACTGTATTTTAACGAATTTTCCTTAAATTAAAAGAAATGTTTAAGATGAAAACAAGATCTACGCACTCCACGACAACAGTGATCATTAAGAACTTCTTTTAAAGCTCTAAAATCAAAAGCTCATCCACAGAAACCCAAGGAAATTAAGTTTAATGAGTTATTAAAAAAACCGGCATTTCGGGATTTTGGGTTTTCGGGATTTTGACCCCAACCCAAAAAACTGAAACTCCAAATCTGAAAATATACTCAAAACTCCAAATGCTTTTCAAAATCAACTAGTATATTTCTGTTATCAAAATAATTTGTGTTTCTTTCTTCGACCTAACAAATGCGTATAGAGATGACATTTGCATCGAAATGGAAATTTTGGGATTTATTCCCTTCTTCCAACTAGTGACTCAATTCTAAGACTAAAAATTAAGAATTTACAATGCTTAATGTTTGTCCTATAAAGTAATATAGGTATCAATATCTTGACTTTTCAGAAATAATTTGTTTACTTAAAAGTCATGGCTACTTAGTTTTTTTTTGTGTTACATGCATTTAGAATTTTTTTTTCAAAAACTAAAAGCTCTTTGGGCTTCTAGATTTCAATGTTTGACTTTTAATTAATAAGAGCAATCAATGTAGCATTCCATGGTCACGTACAGAAAAATCCAACTACTTTTATGTTACAATAAGGCTCCTTATACTAGGTACGTAAATGGGATATCCCATGTTGTACTAATTTTAGTTTATACCTTATAGCTTACCTATACATCAGTCTTTTATTATATGCAAACATTCTGAAGGATATTTTTAAAATGGCCTTAAAAAAGAATTATAATACCTGTCACGTAACAGACGGCTATAGAGTCAACCAATTTTTTAAGTAATTACGTAACATTAAAATTTTAGCGAAACTATAAAAAATGGATTATTGAATAGTGAGAAGCAAATAATAAGGGAGCATCAAAGTTGATAATAAGGAGAAAAAAATATTTAAAAAAAACACATATTTCATTTTTTTTAGAAATTTTTTAATAACTTAAGTTATTGTCACGTACGGACAAACGACGTCACGTGTCTGACACACTTGAAAACGTTAGTATTTTATTAAAGTTTTTTAGTAGTTAAACACTTTTTTATCTTCTGATTTGCAATGAGTTCGGACCTCTACGCTCTTCTTATCTGTTTGAATGCAATGGATATTCGAAATTTCAGGTATGGCTTCGGCGTTTTTGCATGGCTGCGCGCACAGTCATTATTTTGTTGCCAATTTCTGATGATGAATGATGAATGGTAAATGACTCGGGTTTTGGACACCAACCGCGATACCAGATCAGCAAAATTGTTTGCCGATTGCACAACAACGTTGTTATCTTGGCTAAACATTTTTTCCCTCACTAGTCTCTTCATATTTCCGCCAAATGTGCATTGAAATTTAAAAATCTACTGTTTGTAAGTTGGTTGAAAGTTCAGCTTTTTCATGGAATGTTCCCAATAGTAAAAACGGAACTAGTAATTTATAAATTGAAATTTTGAAAAAATTCAGTTTAAAAATAAAATTAGGCAATTTCGTAAACAGTTGTCGCTCAAACTAGCTGATTTCAAAAAAAAAAAAGCCTTGATGTAGTTTTAACTTCAAGAAAAGTTTAAACGTAGTGTAGTGAGGGCTGCTGTTGTATTTTTATAAATAATTTGCTAATTTAAGACTACCTATTAATTTTTCACAAAATTGATTTACATGTTTAAGTTTCTTGATGCATCTTATGCAAATCAAAATGTATTGTATATGTATCAACAAAAAAAAACATGTGTGGTTTTATGAAACCACCGTAAAAGTGAAACTAACGAGCGCCTTTCACTTTATCCCTACTCCGCGGCCGACCGTCACGCGACATGCAACACACAGACGAAAAAGTTTGAGACGATGTAATAAAAGTTTCACTTTAAAAAAAAAAACTTAAAGGAAGCAGAGAGAAACAGGACGGTTAGTAGGTAGGTACAGGCTAGCTGCCTTGCGTAATCTAGAGGAGTTATTATTACAATTCATGATAAAGTGGTGTTATACAGGGTGATTCACAAATTTTGTGACAAAAAGCTATAGCGTGTAGGTTGGTTTGAGACAAGAAAAAAAAATCGTATAGGAGGGGGGTCTATTCCCCTATGTTAAGCCGGGAGGGGCAATGTTCTAAAAACATGACTTAAATTTGAAAAAAAAATTATTAAAAATAACGGTAACTCCTACAATGCCTTGCTATACCTTTTTACTTGCGATTATAGGTACTATAAGGCAAGTTATGGATTCGTGCAGAAAAAAAATTTCGAGATAACAATCACACATGACATTACGATGATGGAGAAGTCGAAAAAAGTGGGTCTGGGAATTCCGTCCGTCTGTCTGTCTGTCTGTCTGTCTGTCTGTCTGTCTGTCTGTTCGCGCTTCTAGAGCCTGAACGGATGGGCCGATTTGCTTCAAATTTGGTATCTAGGATTTATTTGGCCGTCCCTCGGAACATATTTTTTATTTTTGCTCTAGGCCCAAAAATAACGGCACCTGCCATACAATCGTGAAGAAAAAAATTGATTTTCTCAAAAACGGCTCTAACGATATTGATAAAACTTTCAGGATGCTATTTTTGTAAGACAGTCTATCTTTTGGTTGGAAAATATTTTTCAAAATTTGTCTTATAACGGTACCTCTCATAGAACCAGTATTTTCAAATCAAATTTTCTCGTAAACTATACATTCGATTTCAATAAAATTTTGGCCACAGGAAGTCATTTATAATTTTATTAATATGGCATTTCAAATTTTTCAAAAACTTTTTTTTTTGATTTTTTATAATTTTTTGAAAAAAATTTTTGGTTTTCAAAATATGTTGGAAACGGGTATATTGATTTTTTTTTTAAATTATTTTTTCAAATGTAAACTACAGATTATCATATATTTGCATACCCAAATAAATTTCAAAATATTTTTTGGAAAAGTTTTTCAAAAATAACCTTTTTAAAAAAAACTGGTCGAACGATTTTCAATATTTTTTTTTCCTAGATTTACGTATAGCTTCGAAATTTTATTGCATACTTTGTTTTTCCGAGAAAACTCTTAAACTAATTTAAAAAATCAAAGAATTTTCGAAATTATTTAATTTTTTTTAATAGCCATATATGCAGCCACAATAAGCAATTGCTTATCATAAGAGCAAGTTCGTGCGACCCAGTCGTGCGTTTTATTTATTATGTACCGATCGCTCAAAGATAAAGTCGTGTTAAGCGCAGTGCTCTAGAAAAAAACAGAAAAAGAAACGAAAAGAAAACATGCAAATGTGTTAAAAGTGAATGGAACCACAGATTAAACAAAGTACAGACGGAAAAAACACAAAAAGTCAGAAGAAAGTGAAAAAACAATACAATTTAAAACAAAATAAAAATCAAATTATTTAAAATTTAAATTATACATTATAAACTTATCTTGTCACTCAAATATCCGAAATAACTCAAACAGTATAAGCTGTGAAAGTCTCTCTTGACACACACACACAATACAAAATATTCCCTCCTGTCTGGAAAAGTACAGATGAGGCCAGTACCATCAACTTCAATTTTTATTAGAGCTTTTATATTCTTTTTTCTCTAAAAGAAAACAAAATTGCTTTAAAAAACAATAAACATTTAAATATTTATTGCAAATAATAATAAAAGAATTCAACAAAAAACAACATCGTTTTCACACAACAAAAACTGACATTTCACTTTGTCACTTTCAGATTCAGATTCATTTATTGAGTCTTAAAATACTAGTTACATTTAATCTGTTATTATACGATTGTACAAATGAAGATCACTTATTGAATTATTAATTATAAATAATAAATAATTACAGGAGGCTATAAAGTATGGCTCTCACACGTTGTAGTAAATAGTTAAATGCCAACATGGCTCTTGGATTTTTATTTTGACAGTTCTTGCTCATTGAACTATGTGTATCTGTTACTTTGACTCGAGAGGTCGGTAGAGACGGATATATACAATACAAAAAAATAAGATAAAAAGGAATATACAATTCATACAGGGAAGGATAAAGAGAACACGAATAATATTCTCGTGGAATACATAACTGAATGGTATGTACATAATATTGAGTTAGAGATATTATTATTTTAGATAATGATATTTTCATGGAAAATGTTGGTCATTGAAAATTTAACATGTTCAATTTTTGTCTTTGTAAAAGAATAATTATACGATAATACATATAGATACAATTAAGTTAATAAATATGAATATACTTATCATTCTAGGTAATTGGGGTAAGTTCTGTCCCCCATTGTCATTTTCTGTTGAAGGTAATAATTGGTCTTTTTTTTTCAAAATATATACATATATTATTATTATTATTTACTTTTTTTTTTTTTTTTTTTTTTTTTTTTTTTTTTTTAGGTACATGTTAGGTGCATTGAGAGTGAATTGAAACAATAATCTTGTGTGAAATCATCATCCGCGATTTTGGTTCTCGTTTGATTTATGATAGAAGGCTATTGGAGGCCCTTCGAGAGAGAAGTCAATTTCTTCATTTAGCAGGCTAAATGGCGATAGGTATCTGGATTCGTTCACCCTCTGGTTTCTTTGAGATAAGTAAATATTCTGGATTATTTCATTATCGTTGAACCTCATCTTGTTTAGAGACTTTAGCGAGATCTCTGTGGAGTATTTGGAAAACGGGATGACCTTGGCATCAGAGTAAATTTGAGAATTGGAGAATCTCTTTACTTGTGATTCGTAATGCTTGTTGACACAAAGTCTAAGGATTTTTCTTTCTAGAACTTCTATCTCTCTAATGACCGTGGGAGAGATGGAGAACCAGACCGAGAAGCCATAATTTAGTATTGGTCTTATCATAGTTTTATAGAATAGCGTTTTGACTTTTTTATTTAACATTTTGCTTTTCAGGAGGGGCATGAGCTTATGTGTTATATTTCTCGCTTTTATTTTTGTAAGTCTTGCATGTTTGTTAAATTTAAATAGTTTGTCAAAGTTTACGCCCAGGTATTTAAGAGTGTTACCAAAGTGAATTTGGTTGCTCCCCAAAAAAAAATTGAGATTTTTGCTTTCTCGCACCGCACCCTCTTTGCCCTTACCACTGGCGTTTCTAATGCAAATACATTTAGATTTCTCTTCGTTGATTTTTATCCCCCAACGCTTATAAAAGTTTATTATGACATCTAAATGTTTTTTTAGGTTTCTAGACGCTATTAAGGGGTAGTAGTCGCCTGAATAGGCAAAGGTGTCATCAGCATATAAGATTGCTTGGGAAATCACTGTGTTGTCTTCGAAGTAAGTATGGGGGAAGTCGTGCATGAAAAGATTATATAACCTTGGGCCCAAAATTGATCCTTGGGGAACTCCACTTTTGGAGTTAATCAAGGGTGATTTGGTAGTTCTTATCTGAATGAAAAAGTGTCTCTCATTGAGGAAGTCTATTATAAGATTAGTTAAATGTCTAGGGTATTCTAGTTGCAGGATTTTATAAATTAATCCTTGTCTCCAGACACTATCGAAAGCCTTCTCTATGTCCATCGAGCATGCTGCTGTGCATTTTTTTTCATTTAAATTATTTGTTATGTCCTGGTGAACTTTTAATAGTGCATGGGTCGTCGAGTGTCCTTTTTTGAAACCGAATTGTAAGTCTGGGATAAAGTCTATACTTTCTTCTACATGTGCATCGATTCTAAGTAGAATTATTCTCTCTAAAATTTTTCCTACGTTGGATAATAAGGAGATTGGTCTGTAGTCTTCGACTGACTGACTGTTTGATTTTTTTTTAAGGGGGATAATCTTTGCTACCTTCCATGACTTAGGAAAGTACCCATTATTAATACAGTTGTTGAGTATTATTACCAAATATTTAATTGCAACGACAGGAATCTTTTTCAGAATATAATTAGATATTTCATCCGGACCGTACGATTTTTTCCCATTTAATTCTTTAATTATTTTCTTGATCTCCGTGAAGGAGGTGAAAATTTCCCTGGCGGAGTTTTCGAGTGAAGAATCTGAGCTGTTGAAAATGAATATCTGTTGTGGGATGCTGCTACTTGCAATTCTATTGAATGCTTGGACTTCATTCACTAAACCGATGTCGTGAATTGGTACTCTCTCCTGGTAAACTTCCTTGAAATATTTTCCAAATTCTTCTACTATT
Source organism: Platycheirus albimanus (assembly GCA_916050605.2). Classification (NCBI taxonomy): domain Eukaryota; kingdom Metazoa; phylum Arthropoda; class Insecta; order Diptera; family Syrphidae; genus Platycheirus; species Platycheirus albimanus. Next base: position 335,988,773 of record OU696696.1, read on the forward strand.
AGTTCTTGGCTGGAAATTTTGTTTCCATTAACCATCAGTTTTGAGCACCCCAGGCTTTTGTTTCTTCCCATAAAGCTTTGGGCATTTTTAAAAGCTTGGGGACCTGGCTGTATCCTGGAGAGCTTCTGTTCGTGCTTGTTGTTTATCCAGATTCTGACACTATCTTGTAAGATCTTTTTGAGGAGTGAAATTCTTTTTTCAAGGATTTTATAATCGGTGGAAATTCTATTGTATGTTCTATGATATATTGCTTTCAGCTTGTTCTGCCACTTTGTTTTGATTTTATACAGGGTTTTGATGTTTTTTGGTAAGTCATGGTATTTTTTTTTCGGTATTATAGCATGCAGGGGGGCCACTGATTCAACAGCTTCTCTCATGGATGCAGAAAATTCCTCAAGGTAGGAGTCTATCAGGTGGTTGCTTAAGCAACAATCACTGGGGGGAAAATTCATTAATAATTTTTCCTCCGACAGCCTCATAAAAGATGGCCAGTGCGCCTTGCTAAAATTCCTACTTAGGGTCGGGGGTGCGGGTACTAATTCTAGATCTGAAAGGTTTAATCGCAATACCAGTGGAAAGTGATCAGAAAATGAGTGGAGTGTGTTTATAGTGAAGTTGGGGCTAATTTGGTTGATAAAATCTGCAGAGATGATGAAGTGGTCAAGGAAGGACATTCCTCTGGGAAAGGTAGGGGTATCCGCGTTTAAGTTAATGAGCATTGGAGACACTGAAGATAACCAGTTATAATAAGATCTACCATTCTGGTTAACCGAAGTGTCGCCCCAGCTTGGATGTTTCGCATTCAGATCTCCTCCTATTATACATCCGTCAAACGTCTCTGAGAGTGTGTGGATTCTATTGAGTTCCCTCAACATGGTTGCAGGAGAGCTGTTACCTGGGATATAAATTGAGCCTATTAGAATCCTTTTAAGGGATCCTGCTATTTTTAATTTTATCTCTGCGAATACTGATGGAAATTCCCCTCCTGTTGTTTTTATTGGCCAGAAGTTGATATTATTTCTGATTAAAATGGCCACCCCCGGCCCCTTATCATCTCTTAAGTTCCACAGTGGGTGGAATAAGTCTAGTCTTGGTTTGTGATTTGCTTGGAGTCTTGTCTCCTGAAGGAACGCTATGGAAATTTCGTTAGTAAGAAGGGACCTAGTTAGGTCGATCCTTCTACTATGATCTATAAGGGACATAATGTTGTAGGTTGTAAGTTTTAAAGTCATTACAATGTATTGTTTATAAGTATCCTATTAAGGATGTTCAAAAAACCCAGTCTTTTTTCCTGTAAAGAGGCACCTGACGAATTGAAATTTTTGACGAAATTTTCTATTTCGCCCAGAAGTGTGGAGACCTCCATTCCAAAAAGCTCATTAGATAGGCCCAAAAATTGGTCCAGGTAGTTGCTGCCAGCAGGAGGGAATCTCTGAGAGACTAAAGCTGGGTTGAGGTGAAGTGAGGAACTAGTAGCTTGGTTCGAAACCGAGGGTTGATTTTGGACGACTGGAGCGTCATCCCTGAAAAGGTTAGCAAAGGTGGTTCTGGGGTTAATTTTACTGCTGATATTTTTCGGCAGCTCTAGACGGGATTTGTTGCTGTCCCTTGCTTCTTTTGCTTCCCGGAAAATTTGTTTCCTCTTCTGTTCGTATTTTTTGTATTCACTGCAACCCCTGTAGTTGGCTGGGTGGTCTTGTGAACAGTTTACGCAAAACGCCTTTGTCCCCTCTTCTGCTTTAGTCTGACACTCCCCTGGACCATGATGGTTACTACATTTCACACATCTGTATGTGTTTGCGCAGTTTTTGGCAAGATGCCCGAAACTTTGACACTTTCTGCATTGAAGAGGTCCAATATTCCCTCTTGGTCTTTCCCATGAAACTCTAAAATTGAATAAATGCTTAATGTCTGACACTTCTGTCGCTGCCTTGCCTGGTAGCAGTCTAACTAAGAATAAATTTAAGCTTTTGTTGGTCTGTTTGGACCTGATTGTGCTGAAATGCGAAACGTTTCCCACCGTGCCGGGTACCACGTCAGCCAGTTCATTAAAAATTTCTTCTGGCTCGAAGCTCGCACACAGTCCCCTTAAAATGAGGTTCACCGTTTTGTCCTCGTGGAGGGTGAAAGAATGTGCCTGAACACTTGGATTTTTTTTAAAGTTCTCCATCAATTCTCGATGGGCCCCTGCCTTACTCACAAATAACTTACATGTATTATTATTTTGTCTCAATTCAAAATCAAATTTAACTAACTTTGCCTTTTCTTTTAAATCATTGGCCAATTTTTTAACATTTATATTTTTAATGACAATTGGAGGACAGAACTTACCCCTCTTACTACTGCTGCCGTCTCTTTGCAGGCCTTCTTTGGGGCTCTGCGTTGTCTTCTTTGATGCGTCCGGTTCTCCGTCGATGTCTGCTCTATGCTGCGTTCCCGCGTTGTCTGTTGGTTGCTGCTTGCTGTTGGTGTCACTCTTCGCTGGCCGATCTGGGTTTGGTTGAGGTGTTAATAACCTGTCTTTGTTGCTGGCTCCGCTGGTCGATGGGTACTCATTTTGAATGACTTGTAAGTCTCCTAGTATGCTGAATTGATTCTCGTTGCTTGTTGTTGGGACTTCCTTATTAGTTGAAGCTGGGCTTGTTCCTCTTGAAATCGGCACCGATTCCCAAGTGCCTCCTGCTGCTTCTTCATCCTCGTCGCTCGATGAGAATGTATCTTCCATTCTTATTAATGGGTTTTTCTTTTCCGCCTTTTCGACAGAAACGTCATTTTTGCTTTTTAGAAAAAGCAGCATGCGAGCCGCTTTTACTTCTTTAGAGCTGTCCCACGCTGTGGGTGCGCTGCTTTTGGCTCTAGATGCAGTTTTCTTTTTTCTGGACTTCCCTCCACCCATGGTGGGTGAATAAACTTTTTGTTGCTTGTTTTACAGAGCGATTTTTGTTTTAGGTTGCAATTTGCAAAATTCTACTCGTGCTCACACAATTGATGGGTTTTCCCTTATGAGGTTATGTTCGTCGATTTAATTTTTGAGAAAAATTATTTTTGAAAAAAAAGAAAATATCTTTTATTTTAGATTGCAATTACTTTGCTGATAATTTGTAATTTATTTTTAGCTTTTGATTGCTTATGATTTCTTGAAAAATCGCGGATTAAAATTTTGCACGTCTAACACGTTTCAGTCTCTCTTTTCGAATCCCCGCTTGACAGGGAAAAGTGGTGGAAAAAAAAAAAATCACTTTGTCACTTTGAAGCAACTTCATTTGACAGTAAAAATATAAACATAACCGAGCATTTAGATGAGCAAAAATTCATAGTAGTCCACACGTAACATAACAACGATAACATGGATGCAAAACTAGACAATCTTCTGGTTGCTATTACTAACATAGGCGAAGATTTAAGAAAAGAAATAAAAGATCAAACCGAAATAATACAACCAAAATTGACTAAAATAGTGGAAACAAATACAAAACTTGAAGAAAGGCAAGATTATTTAGAAAATAAAATTAAATACATAGAAAGATCATTAAAAAGGAAAAATCTAGTCATATATAATATAAAAGAAACTGAAAAGGAACAAAAAGACCTACAAGGATTTATTTTATATATATTTAACAATATCTTGCAAATCGAAACAAACATTCTTGAAATTGACTTTGTAAGACGAATCGGAAAAAAAAATGAAAGAACTAGACCAATTCTTGTTGGACTAACAACACAAATAAAAAAGGATATTATAATGAGCAATAAATTTAAATTAAAACAATATAAAGACGAAATAATATACATAAAAGAAGACAGAATGAAAGAAGACCAAAACACGACAGTTCTAGAAAAGACACCAATTATCAACCAAACAGGATCAACTTATGAAAAAACTACAACCGAACAAGAAAAAGTGAAACAAAATAATCAGAAAAGACACAGACAAGGAGAAGAAAACCAGAATGAAGCATCTTGTTCTAATCATACAAAGAAGCCAAAACAATCCGAAAACAGAGGAAATATACCAAAAATACCAAAAATACATAAACAAAATATAACGAGTTTTTTCAAACCAAATGATAAAATAACACAAAACATAGCACCGATTCAAGATTCAAACTAGCAACGACAGGCGAAACCCCTGACAAAACTAAAAAATGAACCTACAAACCAAACACAACATGACACTTCCTCAAGCCGACTTGCCATCGTGAGGAACGAAGGCTATTACCCCTCAAACCGCTATCTAGCAAAAAGAAACAGAATGTTCTCAACATATTTACTTTTAATGTAAGGACACTAGCTTCAGAAGCAAAGCAAGAAGAATTAAGATTAGCACTAAAAAAATATCAGCTGGGACATAATAGGACTATCAGAAACTAGAATTTTAGGACAAAGTATAACAAGTAATAAAAACGACATATTTTGTTACATAGGTGAAACTAAAGGGCTTTACGGAGTCGGATTCTTAATAAAAACAGAACTAAAGGACAAAATAATTAACATTAAATTTTTCAACGAAAGAATATGTAGTATTTGCTTAAAAATTCAAAATACAAAAATGACAATAATACAAGTATACGCCCCAACAGAAAAAGCAAATGACGATGAAATAGTTGCATTCTACAATCTTGTGGAAGATATATATATAAAAAACAAAACTGAAATAATGTATATAATAGGAGATTTCAACGCTAAGTTGGGCAAAAGAATCAACGAAGACGAGCAAGTAATAGGACCTTATGGATATGGTAAACGAAATGAAAGGGGAGGACTGGTTATCAGATGGCTTGAAGAGATGAACCTTACATTTGGAAACTCCTTTTTTCAAAAGAAAGACAAGCGAAAATGGACATGGATATCACCCGACGGAAAAACAAAAAATGAAATTGACCTCATTCTGACCAACAAAATAAAAACCATAACAGACATCTCAGTTATAAACAGCGTAAAATTCGATAGCGACCACAGACTAGTTCGAGCTAAAATAACTATAAACCATGAAACACTAAAAAGGAATCAACAAGAACTATACATACCAAGGACAATCCCAGCTGGAAAAATTGAAAATTATAATGAGACGTTGAAAAGAAAGATTAACCAGACCATATCAACGAATAATGAGGATCAGTATCTACAAAACATTTATAACCAATTAGAAAGCAACATCAAAACATCAGCTAAGGTTTCAATAATGAACACTAGGACATCAAAAGAAAACAAAATATCGGAAGACACAAGAGCACTTATCTTTAGACGAGAAACCCTTCATAAAACTAGAAACGAAAAAAGATATTCAAAAATATAACGAAGCAATTATAAAAGACACCCTAACAAATACAAAATCTATAAAAAAGACGAAACGTTTTTTAAATAACTCACAAGAATGGATCACATCAATAAAAAGTAACAACAAAGAAATAACAAATAGAATTGATATAAATGAATCTGCGACTATGTTTTTCGAAAAGCTATTTACATCTACAAATATTGACCTTAGCAGAACACAAAATACAGACCTTACTTTCGAGCATGCTTCAATTTTTTCTATACAAGACATCGAACAGTCAATTGACGATCTCAAAAAAGACAAATGCACAGGCAACGATGGAATCTCTGCTGAAATGATTATTTATGGAAAAAAATCACTCGCAGACACATTAACAAAACTATTAAATAAAATTGTAATTACACAGCAGGTTCCCCACCAATGGAAAGAAACAACAATAACACTCATACATAAGAAAGGAAACAAGGACGACATTAATAATTACAGACCAATCAGCAATATATCCACAATTTATAAACTCTTCTCGAAAACATTATATAAGAAAATCAAAAATGTATTAAACAACAAACAGCCGAGAGAACAAGCTGGTTTTAGAGAAGGATTTTCGACAACAGACCACCTACAGACAATGAACCAGATAATAGAAAAATGTAACGAATTCCAAAAACCAGTGTATATGTTATTTATTGACTTCAGCAAAGCATTTGACTGTATTGAACATAACATGATATGGGCATCACTAGCAAACCAAGGCGTTCACAACACTGTAATTGAAATAATAAAAAACATATATGACAATAATACAGCTCGGATAAAAACAGAAAGATTAGGACGACGCTTTAAAATAACAAGAGGAGTTCGACAAGGAGACCCTCTATCACCACCACTGTTTTCTGCTGTGCTCGAGGACATATTTCAAAAGATGAACTGGAGTAACAAATATGGAATCTCTATCAAGGGACAATCCTTAAACAATTTAAGATTTGCGGACGATATAGTTCTTATCTCTACAGAAGCTAAACACATCCAAGAAATGCTTACAGAACTGACAATCGTATGTAAGAACTATGGACTAATCATTAACCAATCCAAAACCAAAGTTATGACAAACCACATACAAAACGAGATTAAAGGAGATGGCCCATTTTACTAGGGAACCTGGGCCCAGTGCGTCCACTAATGAATCTAGTATCAAATGAAAGGTGATATTAAGGACATTATGTGGGTGAAATATTTTTAAAATCGTTCGTGGGGTTTTTGAGATATTTGAGCTTGAAGTTGACTAATTCAGAAGCAGAATTTCACTTATTTTTCCGTCAAAACTGCTTATATTTTCCGATGTAAGATACATAGGGAAATAAATCTGGTATCAAATGAAAGGTATTTTGCCCACTTTTTCATCGTATTTTTGTACATATCCTATATTTTTGTACATATCCTATATTCTTCAATATTTCGTTTTAAGTTATTAGAAATCAAGTTTTTTGTACTAACTTTTTAAACGTCAATATCTAAAAAAGATCGGCAGTGATTCCTAATTTTTTAACATCATTTTAAAGACTATTTATTTACCTTTAATTTGATATATAATTTAGTGCCCTTTATTAAATACAAACTTAGTTTTGAATTAACTTACACTAAAAAGCATATTTACATGCACTATGTGCTATGCACTTTTTCGTTTAGCGTTATTTTTTATAATTTCTTAACCAAAATTAGCAAAACATGTATTATTTATTACTTACTTTAAGCCCGATAAACAACATTTATATTGATGACAATCTAGGTGATGTTATTTAAGAAAATATGCATCATGCTATACTTCGAAAATATAGTCCATGTACAAAACTTACCGTTTTCTTTTTATTTTCATAAGAAGTTTATAAAAGACACGCAATTATGTAGATGTAATAACTTTTAGTCTTTATTTTTTCAATATTGATATGTACAAAAAGGTTTAAAACTAAATGATTTTTATTAATATGAGACATAACTTTTAACTTATATTAAATGCGAAATGGAGTTATTGCATTGAACTAATAGATTTTTATAATTCATTTTGGTTTAATTACACACCATAATAACCTACGTCCTACATTGATTATAATATTAAGTATTATTTCAGATTTATTCTCCTTCAACTTCATTGTCGATTAAAATAGTATTTAAAAATAAAGCTGGAGCTATGTTCATATTTTGTTGGTGACGAGCAAATCCTAAGTACCACAAAATACTCATAACATGAGCGCAGCAACCAACAGTTCTCATTCCTACAAGACAATTGCAATAGTACGCTTCTATTGCGTTGCAACTATTGGCTACATCAGATTCATTACTGACAAGGATGTATGTAAAATATATTTTCCCACTGATGTGTCGAGATTGAATGCGAGCTTTAAGTAAATAATTGTTTCCAACCAGGCTTTGATGTGTAGAATTGATTCTTATTACATTTTCACAAACTTCTATTATATAACTTCTATTGCTTTTAAGATGTTCCCCACAATAAGAGCGAGCTTGTTTGATTTGATAATTTCCCAATGATATTTTACGAATCTCTGTCAAATCAAGCAAAGGAAAGTTATTTAAGCTTGGAATGTGTCCGTTAATTCTACGAAACACTGCCCTAGTTCTATTTAAGTTATTTTCCCTAACAAAATCGCCTAAATGGTTAGGAGTATTTAATCTACTCAAAGCCAACTCCAGTAAAACGCTGGCATCTGTATTGTCTTCTAACAGAGGATGGAACTTATTAAGGATTGCAGCTGCAATTTTAAAATCATCCATTAAGTGACGAGTAGCTAAATTAAAAAAGTTTTGGCGGAATAGTTTAAAATCTCTCTTTAAGCGTCCATTGACAACTTCCACAACCCATCTTACCATTGTAACACATCTTGTCTTGTTAGCTTGAGCTGTTGTCAGCTGATTATTCCCTTCCAAAACAGTTTCAGGCATGTTAGCTTTGTACCCGTAGGATTCTAGGCTTGAAATAGCATCCCTGAAACCTCTGTCTAGGATAAAACATCATTTTCTTTAACAAAACGCCTCATGTTCCCATATTCATCTCTAAAAAGATTTTTAATAATTGTTGCATCAGAATCAATCTATTATATAGCCGTTAGAGCATGTCATCATAAAGGGTTTAACTAAATTCTGAAACTTATGCAGACTATATGTTGCTTTTTGGAAACTATAATTTGAACTTTTTGGAGGTAAACATAAGTTCCGTCACATATGATTATGGCTGGTTGGTCATTTTCATTTAACTGTGTGTTGCCAAAAAGTCCATTTGTAAGTTAATTCAAAACTAAGTTTGTATTCAATAAAGGGCACTAAATTATATATCAAATTAAAGGTAAATAAATAATCTTTAAAATGATTCAAATAAAATTTAAAATGATGAAATTAGAAATCACTGCCGATCTTTTTAAGATATTGACGTTTAAAAAGTAAGTATACAAAAAACTTGATTTCTAATAACTTAAAACGAAATATTGGAGAATATAGGATATGTACAAAAATAATTTTTATAACGATGAAAAGGTAGACAAAATACCTTTCATTTGATACCAGATTTATTTCCCTACGTATCTTACATCAGAAAATATAAGCCGTTTTGACGGAAAAATAAGTGAAATTCTGCTTCTGAATTAGTCAACTTCAAGCTCAAATATCTCAAAAACCCCACGAACGATTTTAAAAATATTTCACCCACATAATGTCCTTAATATCACCTTTCATTTGATATTAGATTCATTAGTGGACGCACTGGGCCCAAAAATGGGCCATCTCCTTTGAAAATACAAAAATTGAATACGTAGAAGATTACATATATCTTGGACAAATAAAATCTTTTATTGACCAAGAAAAAAAGGAAATAAACAGACGTATCACAAATAGTGGGAAACAGTTCTGGAGCATGAAACAAATATTAAAATCGAACCTTAGCAAAGAGATGCAAAAATATATTCTTGACTACACTATTCTACCAGTATTGACATATGGTCTCCAAGCTCTCAGTCTGACTTCTAATGCCCTTGACAAATTGAGAATATGTCAAACGAAGATGGAGAGGAAAATTCTAAAAATAAGGATATGTCAAAGATTTAGAAACGATGAAATTAGAAGACGAACAGGTATAACAGACGTAGTTGAAAGGACAAGAAAACTAAAATGGAGCTGGGCAGGACACATATCGAGAATACACGACCAAAGATGGACAAAGATGACTACGAATTGGAAGCCACAAGAAACCAAGAGACGCAAAGGACGACCTAAGAAAAGATGGGCTGACGATCTACGACAAGTGAGTCAAAACGGGTACAGCGACGCGAAGGATAGAGAACTATGGGCAGCTTTGGTAGAGGCTTATGCCAGACTTTGAACTTTTGTCGAATCAAAAATACTAACATGCACTTAAAAAATTGTAATAGTAAAAATAATAGAATAATAATGTATCTTGATTTTTGTTCCTTTTTTATATCGACTATTATGAATCGAATTGTAAAAATATAGAATTAAGTCTGTAAAATACTATAATGGCAATAAAAAAGCTTGTAATAATAATAATAAAAATAATACCTTTTCGTAAAGCCAAAAACTTATTATTTTATTGTAACTCTAAATAAAGTTATTCTTTTGAAACGTTTTCAAAATATTAATTTTCAAACTCAAAAGTTTGAAAAAAAAATAAAAAAAAATAATTTTTAAACTAATTATTTTCAAAGTTTTACGTTATTAGGTATTATTTTTGTTCTCAGAATTCAATGCTCCTATTAATTTTAAATCCAACACTGAAAACCTTATGGTTCTATAACCAAGCTATGTAAAAATAAACGAACCTACTTCTTCACAAAAACACGAAAAAATTGGCTAAATGATCACTCCGTGACGCTAGATTTTCTTGGTTTTGTGAAGAAGTAGGTTCGGTTATTTTTGAATACCTTGGCAACAAAAAGTCATAGAGCCATACGGTTTTCAATGTTGGATTTAAAATTAATGAGAGCATTGAATTCTGAGAACAAAAATAATACTTAATTACGTAAAATTTTGAAAAAAAATTAGTTTTAAAATTATTTTTTTTTTCAAAATTTTGAGTTTGAAAATAAATATTTTTAAAACGGTTCAATAGAATAACTTCATTTAAAAATACAATAAAAAAATAAGTTTTTGGCTTTACAAAAAGGTATAGCAAGGCATTGTAGGAGTTACCTTTATTTTTAATAATTTTTTTTCAAATTTAAGTCATGTTTTTAGAAAATTGCCCCTTCCGGCTAAACGAAAGGGAATAGATCCCCCTCCCATACGATTTTTTTCTTGTCTCGACCAAACCAAATGACTTGCTTCAATCGTCGTGTGTGCACGTCTTTTATTCTCGCTCTGCAATTATTTAACTATTTTATTTATTTAAAGCAGGTCTTTTATCACGAGTTATTGTGTTTTTGCTTGCCAAGTTGTTTTTGTTTATTATTAAGTGCATTTGTCTGTTCTTAAATGTATTAAATAGTGTTATTTTATTACAAATTCATGGTTTAATTTAGCCTCAAATCATAAATTGTTGATCATCAGTTTCATAATATCCATACATTTATAATATATATTAAAAGAGAACACATTTTGCCGCTCTCTATGAATTTGATTTCTCGATTCCGTTGATGATCATTTATTTTCCTCTCTCCTTGGTGAGTGAAACTTTTGTATATGTTCTGCCTATGAAACATTTGAGATTGCATTGTATCCCAACAATTTTCCGTTACCATTTCATGCCGCAACCTACATCTGCATGTGTGACTGAGCTGTACTAGCTGCTAGCTACATTCATCTCCTGCCGACGTAGTACAAAGGAAAGCTATATTTGCCGCAAACAACAATTTGTGATTTATTGTTTTTATTGGACAATATAAATAACAACAAACCTTCGTATTTGCTGCATGTCATGGTCTTTGAAATTTGACAACCAGCTGTCATCTATCATCTATCAGCTGCCTATAACTACATTACCGACTACTCTATCCCTTTGGTTCGTGAATTTGCTAAATAGAAACTTGCTTTGCCTGGTACACTAAAAACCAAAAATTTTTTGGCAAGTAAAAATCATTATCTTTTAATAAACTAAATATCACCATATACCGTCATCTTCAAAAAAAAAAAAAAAGAGATCGAATCATTATGTCTTCTTGCGCTGTTTGTGATAATATTGCGGATTATCTCATAGATGCAATCATTTGTCATGGAAACTGTCGCAAATTATTGCATGTAGCTTGCATTAATGCTCCATTTAGCACCATAAAACTATTCAAAGAAAGAAAATCTTTCTATTTTTTTTGTGAAGAGTGTGACCCTTTTGCATATACGATTATTGTTCGTGATGTACTGCAAAATAAGCAAAATCTTGTAAATCTCCATAACCAATTACTCCAACTAAACAAGAAAATTGAAGATATTACCTGCAATCAACAATCGCTACTAGACGTTCAAAATGAAGATCATTTAATAACAAATAGTCCTACTACATGTGATACTGTACCAATGAAACGAAAAATTGACGAAATAGATATTGATATATCTGAAACCAGCCATCTGACAAAGAAACCTGCCACCGATTTAATAGCGACTACATACCAAGAATCCACTTCAAATATTCCTCGCCAAGAACAACTTGATGCTACTAAAGAACTTTCTACATCAAATCAATGTTATTCCACAACATCATCTTGCTTAGCAGCCTCAAACACTACCTCAACAACAGCTCCTCCTTTGATAGTGATTGACCAGCATTCTACAGATGTGATTACTTCTCCTGTCAACACATTTCCTCATACAGCCTCCACAACTGAAAGAAATTTCATATCACCTTTTGAATCAGGTTTAAAAATAGTTGAAGGACATAAAATTCTATTTATCTCGAAGCTTGCTCCATCTACGAACGCTCTTGATGTGAAATGTCATATTAAATCTAAGATTGGAACACTGGATTCTATAGTCGTTGAAAAAATACTCCATCGCAATTATTCTAAATATTCATCGTTCAAAATTAAACTGCCAGACTCAGTCTTCTGCCTCCTAAGTTCAAGTTCATTCTGGCCCAAGGGAATTGTCATGCATGAGTATCAAAATAGAAAATCAAATTATAATCCTCACCATTTTCAAAAACGATTGACAATGCGCAGCCTAAACCAAAGCAGCTACAAAAACTTCTGATTTACTACCAGAATGTAAACGGCCTCCGGACAAAGACCAACAAGGTCTATAAAAATGTAAATAATATTCCACATGATGTCCTTATACTGACAGAAACTTGGCTGAATTCATCTTTTGCTGACACAGAGTTATTTGATTCCAATTTTCAAATTTTTCGTCGTGATCGTCATAATGACCCCGATATAGCTACTGTTGGAGGAGGATTGTTACTAGCCGTTCGTAATAATTTGTTTTGTAGTCTCGTCGACGATTTTTTGGGCTCCAACCTCGAAATAATATGTGTGAAAATATCAACCCCGTCTGGTCATTTATATGTAGTTGTTTGCTATATCCCGCCTTCTTCTACAAGTGATATCTACAATAAACTTATCGATTGCTTGGAATCTATAAATGACAAAATTGAACCTTCAGATGAACTTTTTGTTATTGGTGACTTTAATTTGCCAAATCTTGAATGGACTAAATCATCGGAACATGAATCTTATCATGCTGTTAATGCGTTGAGCAATAACGAAGTTCTTTTTATCGATGGAATGACTTCATTTGGTCTTAATCGATTAAGCAATGTCAAAAACCATTTTGGTAAAATTTTAGACTCTATATACTTTTCTGACCTTAATAATTCTGATGGAACTGTGATACTTTCGGATGCAAAACTCATTGAGGAAGATCGGCATCATCCTGCATTATCTATCTCGTTAAACCTAAATATTATTAATGTAACTTATCATTGTAAGAATATGCATGAATTCAGTTTTTAAAAATGTAATTTCTCAGAACTCTATCGTTTATTACAAGATATTAACTGGAATAGTTTATTTTTTAATGTCAGTTTTGATGAAATGGTCTTTCGTTTTTATAAAATTTTATTTGATTGTTTCTTAGAAACCATTCCGTTACGAAAAATAAGACCTTTAAATAACACTCCACCGTGGTTTGATCGACATATTAAAACTCTTAAAAATAAAAGAAACAAGGCTTGGGTGAAGTTGAATCGATTCTGGAGCGTCGAGGCTCAAAATGATTACATTAAACTAAGAGATGAGTTTATTAATTACTATAATTTTCTTTATTCGGACTTTATCTCTAAAACTGAAGATGATCTTAAATCTAACCCCAGAAACTTCTGGAAATATGTCAATTGTAAAAGAAAATCTGATGGTTACCCAAATAATATGTGTTATCAAAATTCAGAGAGTCACAACCCAGAAGACATAGCAAATATGTTTGCCGAATATTTTCAGTGTGCTTTTGAAGTATCTACTTGCGATACAAATAATATTCCCGCTGTTGATGTGTTTTTACATCTTAATTCGATTAACTTTACTATAACTGAGGAAACTATCTTAGAGTATATTAAAAAATTAGATAATTGCTTAAGTCCTGGTCCTGATGGTTTTAATGCTTTTATGTTAAAAAAATTTGCAATATATCTGTCATATCCGTTATTTTTACTTTTTAATCAGTCTATAAATAGCTGTAAGTTTCCGACCCTTTGGAAAAACGCATTCCTTATTCCTACTCATAAGAAAGGTAAAAAAAATTTGATTTTAAATTATAGACCAATTGCTAAACTATCTGCTATACCCAAAATGTTTGAATCTATTATTTGTGATATCTTGTCTTTTTACTGTTCCTCCGTTTTATGTGACAACCAACATGGCTTTGTTAAAAAGAGATCCACTATAACCAATTTGTTACAGTTTACTACATTTTGTATTGACGCGTTTAAAAAAAAACAACAAGTTGACTGTATTTTTACTGACTTCAGCAAAGCATTTGACAAGCTAAGCCACCATATTCTTTTAAGGAAACTGCAATATTTGGGTCTTAACGATAGATTTGTTTTGTGGATATCTTCATATCTAAAAGCTAGGTTATATAGTGTTGTTTTTAAAAGTGAACGTTCTAAATGTTTTACTGTTAACTCCGGTGTACCTCAGGGTAGCCATCTTGGCCCGTTATTATTTGTACTATTTATTAACGATCTTCCGTCCGTCCTAGTAAATTCTATGTCTCTTATATATGCCGATGATGTAAAAATTTTTCGTACAATCAACTCTGTAGAAGACTGTGATCTCTTACAAAAAGACCTTCAAAGTTTCTGGGAATAGTGCAATATTAATGGTTTAGTTTTAAATATTGACAAGTGTAAAACAATGTGTTTTACACGCAAGAAAAATGTGATTGCCTATAATTATGCGATTGATTTGTCACCTCTAAGTAACCTGTCTTGCTTTACTGACCTTGGGATAGTGTTGGACTCAAAATTGACTTTTATTGACCATTTTGACTACATTATTAAAAAAGCTAACATGACTCTCGGTTTTATTAAGAGATTTGCTCGAGAATTTCGTGATCCCTATGTTCTAAAAACTCTTTATGTCTCATTCGTAAGATCCATCTTAGAGTATGGTTGTGTTGTATGGGCGCCATATTATGCGGTTCATATAAATAGATTGGAGTCCGTTCAAAGAAGATTTATGAGATTTTGTTTAAGATTTCTACCATGGTCGAATAGAATTATCTTGCCACCTTACGCTCAACGTATTCAACTAATAAATCTTCCATCTCTAACGAGTCACAGAGCGTATCTACAATTTTGTTTTATTGTTGGGATAATCAATGGATCCATTTCAACTCCATTGATACTTTGTAGATTAAATTTCAAAGCTAGTCAGTATAATTTGAGAAGGCAGTTGCCAATTGCCAACATTTATAGTAGATCAAACTACGGCGCTATAATAGTCCTTTAAATCTCTTAATCAATATTTACAATAAAAATTCAAATTTAATTAATTCCAGCAATGACAATGTAAAATCACTCAACTTAAGAACAATATTTTTTATTCAAAATAATCCATAATGTACATTAGATATAAGTTTTTATTATTTTTGTTTGTTTGTTATAATTAAAAAAAAAGGTATGTACCGTTAGTATTTAACGAAATGAAATAAACCAGAAACCTACACGCTCTAGCTTTTTGGCACAACATTCGTGAATCACCCTGTATTTACAGCTCTACTATAGCTTTTTAAATTTTTTTTTCAAATTTTTTGTTATGGTCTGGAGGGCCAATGGCCCCCCCCCCCGTAGTTACGACGACATATTCACTTACTGTACTGTTACTGTAACTGATACCAACTGGTAACAACTTTTGGGTAGACAAATTCTTAGGATTTTTAGTCTTACGAAAATGTAGAATTTTTGGTGGTTAAAATATAAATATAACAAATGTACATTCTGCTGGAAACCACTTTTCCGTAGTGCATTTTTTCCAAGAGAACAAACAGACATTTCATCATTGAATCGTTCTTATGTTCTCCTTAAACAATATTTTTGGATTAATCTGGTATAAATTCTTGAATTTTGGTGTAAAATTAAGAAAACTTTAATATTTTGTCGTATTTGACAAAACTGTCGGTAAAAAAATTACACCACTGCTTTTTCGGTGCATAATTTCATCATTTTCTTTCAAATTTGTTGCGAAAAATAGACCGATTCGCTGCTGTTTATTTCATATATACCAAAAAAAACAATTTTAAAATCAACCAACACAGCATATTTTGTACACCAAATAGGTATTATAGATATAAAATACACTATTTGAAAGGGACGGTGTACAAATTGAAATTGACATTGACGATCTGTCAAAGTGGGTTTGCATAAGAAAAGCTCCGTAAAAAAATCAATACAAAAATCGATAAATTAAAAAATAAATTTAAAATTCTGTAAAAAACTTAAAACAAGTGCTTCCTTTACATCTGGAAAGTAAAGTACCAGTAAGTTATAACTTTTAACACTATTTATATCATCGATATTTTTTTTGCACAATATAACCTAACTTATGAGCAAAAGAGGACTCAAAGAAACTTCCCCTGTCCTTTACAATAATCCAAAGAGAGGCCTTTCAATAAACCTAATCGAAATGGCAACACCAACAGGAATCAGTGTGGAACAAATGAAGGAGATTCTAATGGAAAATAACTCGCGGCTTGTTTCAGAGCTTGTATCCAAAACAGACTTCCAGTTGCTTTATGCAGATTTGTCAGCCCTTAGAGCGAAACAGGATGAAATTTCGGCAAAAGTTGTTTTCTTAGAAAACCGAAATAGGTTCCTTGAGACGCAGATGGAAAAAATAATACAGAAAAGTGCTGAGGATAAAGTGGTAGTGCATTTACCGCCCGATGATAACACCGACCCGGTTGAAAAAGCCAAGTCTGTCTGCGCGGGTCTGCTCGACGCAAACGAATCAAGCTCCGGCGTTGAGTCAGCGCACAGAGTAAACGGCCATGATGGTCGCTCAGCAATAAGTATTGTCAAGTTAAAGTCAAGAATAACTGCTTTAAACATTTTGAGAAATGCGAAAAAACTTAAAGGGACGAATATAAGTGTCCATAAAGACCTGCCGCTTGGTGTGCGACAAAGGAGAAGCAAGTTGGTTTCAGTAATGAAAGTGCTTCGCGAGTCGAAACCAAAAACTAAAATCTTTTTGAGAGACGATAGACTGTACGTGGAGGACACAGTTTTTACGTGGGACGCATCACAAGTTCTAATAAATGGAGCCAATAGCGACAGCCTAGCCAAAATCAAACAATTGATTGGAGAAATCCCTTCTTCGTTAGTAAATTTATTGAACAAGCTACAACCACAAAAAATAAACAATAATAACGAAACGTCAACGTCAACGTGGACCAACGTTATTGACAGAAATGTCAGGCGACCAATCTTTGGAGGTGCAAACACAATGGAAACAAGAGCCGCTGTACATATTCCGGGTGGATTCTCAAATGAGAGTTTACACGGCGAAGCATCCAACTGAGATGTAACCGTCTGCCAGGCGAACTTAAGCTGTTCAACGTTAAGAGTATTAAGCTATAATGTTGCCGGGCTAAAAAACAAAAACATATTTGCAGATTTTTTCAATTACATAAAAAAATTCGATATATTTATTTTATTTGAATCACATATTATAGATTATGATGAAACTGATTTTAAGAATATTTTCATGAATTACGAAATAGAATGTATAACTGCTGTTAAAACCAGTTTATTTGGAAGAGGAAGCGGCGGCGAACTTTTCGGGTACAAAAAACAATTTAACGATGTAATTAAATTCAAAAGCTTAGAAGAAACTCGTTTAATAGAAATCAATTTTGAAGACAAAATTCATCACATCATCCCAATTTACCTTAATTGCAGTCATTGGCAGCGGGACTTTGACAAGACACGTGACCTCCTTAACTTACTAGGATCAACAAACCTTATGCTAATTGGGGACTTTAATAGAAGAATAGGTCTATCTCAACAACTTTACTAGCGGAATTGACACTTCATCTCTTATTTTTTGCGATAGACATTCAAAAGATGAGGTATGTGATTCAAAAGGAGTCAAAATTCTTGAACTAGCAGATGCCTTCGACTGTCGCGTACTAAATGGAAGCTGTAAAGGTGATCATAATGGGGAATTCACTTTTATCCGTGGTTCAGCGAGCTCCGTGATAGATTACTGCTTTATATCTGGTGATTGGGACACCCTTTTTCACAAGTTCAGAGTAGGAGTAAAAACATTTTCAGACCATATGCCACTGGAAGTATCCGTTAAGCTGAAAGCATTCCTGATCGAAGCTCCGGCATCGGAGCTTGCACTTCTTCCAAAACTAGCATGGAAAGACAACTTCCGCGAGTTATTTCAACGAAATCTCGAAAAAGAACTAGAAAACCAGGTATCACAAATCGCTTTAAGGAATATAGACATTGAAATCCTAACGAATGTTATAAAAAGAGCGGCGCCGCAAAAACAACGGGAAAAAAACGACTGGATAACAAACAAAAGTGGTTCGATAATGATTGTATCAGAGCTAGAAATTCGTCTTTTGCTTTTCTAAAATTATTCAGAATGACCAATAACGGACACTTTAAAAGTCTGTATGGAAAGGCGAACAAGTCCTTCAAATTGCTTTGTAATACAAAAAAACGAGAATTGGACCAAAGAAACATGGATCAAATAAACAAAGCAAAATCTTCAGCAGAGTTTTGGAAAGCAGTTAGACTTATAAGTGGAAAAAAAATTATGCCCGGTACAGTTTTGAACATAGAGCATTTAAAAGTGCATTTTATGAATCTCCTCAATTCAAACCAACTATCGCCTTCATTTCAATACGCATCACCTTATATAGCTGAAGAATCGCTAGATAATCCTATCACGCTAGCGGAAGTTGAAATGGTTATTAAGAATGCCAAGGATGGGAAAGCGCCGGGAGAGGATAGATTTCCATTCGAATATTTCAAAAATATCACTCCAGAGTTTTTAAAGCTTCTTACTTTGGAGTATAATAGAATTTTTGAGACAGGTGATGTCCCTGGAAGTTTTCGAAGATCAATAATCTTTCCACTTCACAAGAAAGGAAGCTTTGAAGATCCGTCTAATTACAGAGGTATTTCATTTCTGAATACTGCGGCAAAAATATTTTCCGCTGTACTGTTCAATCGGCTTAGCGAATGGTTTGAAAACAAGCAAATCTTGCATGAATTCCAAGCAGGGTTCAGGAAAAACTACTCGACGATTGATCAAATTTTCTCTTTGGTGAATATTGCTGATATCTATAAAGGCAAGGGTAAAAAGCTCTATACATTCTTCGTAGATTTTCGGTCAGCTTTCGATTCCATTCCCAGGGAATCCCTTTTTTATAAGCTCTATACGTATGGAATCTCAACTAAAATTATAACTATAGTCAGAGCTATGTACAAGGAAAATGATGCTCGAGTATGGGATGGTAGTTTACTTTCAGAAAAGTTTGATACATCAATGGGAGTTAAGCAGGGATGCGTTCTCAGTACCCTATTTTTTACCTTATATATAAACGACATAGTTGAATGTGTGAAAGGTGGAATAGTTATGAGCTATGAGCGGAAAGAACATCCCAGGACTGATGTATGCAGACGATATAGTCTTCTTAGCGGAAACTATAGACGGTATGCAGTTGATGATAAATAGACTCCAACGCTATTGCGAAACCTGGAATTTATCGGTTAATCTCACGAAGTCGAAAATCATGATAATGAGAGGTGGTGGTGGCAGGTACTCAAGGAGCGAAAAGTGGACGTTTGAAGAGCAACCGATAGAAATTGTTAAGGAATATAAGTATCTAGGAGTCCTAATTACTTCTAACCTTAACCTAGGTAAACATCTGCAATTTAAATTAGCGGAAGCTAAACGTGCTATGTGTACTGTGTGGAGATGTTGTATCAACAAGAAAAATATTTCACATGTAGCCAAATATAAGATCTTTCGGACAGCTGCGATCTCCATCCTCTTTTACGGAGCCCAAGTATGGGGGTATATTTCCTTTGAGGCTGTGGAAAAGTTCCTTCGATTCTTTATTCGAAGTACTTTCAGGTTACCTAGTAGTTCACCTAATTATATGTTATATCTGGAAACAGGGATAGCACTGCTATTTATCGACACCATTAAAATGCACTTCGATTACGTGACAAAAGTTATGGCGATGGGTCAAAACAGGATTCCAAAACTGGTACTCACTCAATTGATAAATTCTGGAGGAAGTTGCGTAAAAGAGTGGAACAAACTAGCAACTGAATCTTCAACAACTTTATCAATATCATCCAACGATGATCCTGACGCGCTTAAGATTAAATTCAATGAATTGCTAAAGAAAGCCGGAAATATGATCTATGATAATTTTGTAATGGAAGCTGAATCGTCCCAGTACAGAGCCTACTACAGTAAATTAAATCATTTTTTAAACACTTAAACTTACTTCTTAGCACACAACACTTATCAAAAAATAAGCATGATATTTAAAGTAAGAGGTGAAGTGATTGGCTTGAATTATATTCCACATCGTCCAGAACTTCCACTGCTATGTAACCTATGCAATTTAAAAGTGCGAGAAGATGTATTTCACTTCCTAGGAATCTGCCCAATACTCAAGGAATACAGAAAGCGCTGTTTTGGAGTGAAAATTCCTAATTTAGAAGAGGTGATCAACATTTTAAATGGAGAACGAGGATGGGACCCTCTATTTGAGTTTGCCGTAATCGCTTTGCGGTACAGAACCCTTATAGTTCAAGAAAATTTTCGAGTTTTGTTTGAAATATTATCGATTACTTATATATTTATTTTATTTTTAAAATGAAAAAACCAATGATTAAGATGTATTATTTTAATTTTTTCTTATATGTTACAATCAAATAACAAATTGTCAGTCTGGTAGACGGCCTTCGGCCAAACCATAAAGACTTAGTTATACCACAACAAAAGAATGTAATTTGTATATTTTTTCTTTAGAAGTCAATAAAACTAAAACTAATAAAACTAAACTAACTAAACGGTGTACAATTTAAACCCTATGGAGATTAAATAAAATTAAAAATTGTACGGAAAAATGGACGAATATGATGAAAAGGGTCTAGGCACAAATCCAAAGGCCATCGAAGGTGAAGACTGTGTAAATGTAGATTAGGATCCATAAAATTATTAAAAAAGACCAACTTGTATCAGTTAATCTACATAGATGAATACCATGAGCTACTTCCGCCCGACCAAAATGAAATCAAAGTAGCCATCGGTAGACTAAAGATGAACAAAGCAGCTGGATGCGATAGTTTATAAGCGGAGCTTTTTAAGCATGCTGGAGATGACCTGGTAAGGAGCATACACCAACTTATCTGCAAAAAATGGTCGGAGGAAAGTATGAGTGGAATGTCAGTACCATCTGCCCGATCCACAAAAAATGAATTTTTCTACCTGGGTACCGCTGTAAACACAGGCAACAGCATCAGCGCTTAATTTGTTACGGTAAGAGTTACCGCAACAAAAATCATTCTTTTGGTTCTAAAACCTGGTCAAATCGTGTGTTTTTGGCACGGTTAAACTCGATACTTGTTTCCGCTCCATCCCAACCATTCCTCTTTCTTACCCACATTTTGAGTCCGTTGTCCTCTGGGAGTTTTGAGAGTGACTCAGAGAGGATAACTAAACAGGTTCTTTCTCATCGGGTCGAGCCAGCAGTTGAGCTGGAGACTCACACGCAACTTTATGAACAACGTGTCGAGCCAGCAAACGAGCTGGAGACTCACACGCAACTCTAACAACTCATCTATCGTGCTGAGCCAGCGGAGGAGCTGGAGACTCGCACGCCATCGGTACCAAAAAGATTCGTAAAGAAGACCAACTGCACCAATTTTTCTTTTACAACGGCCCAACAGCAAGCCCATCCTAGAATTAGGTTTGATTATTAACGTAACGTACCTAGTTTATTAAATTTTCATCAAAAGACAGTACAAAGAATGGAACGATAAATACTCGTCCCCAATTCCCCAAATCTGCACAAAGGTCCAACGAAGATTAGGTTGCGCGAAAGTAGTTGATTATATTTGTACTCTCTCCTTTGATCCTCAAAAAGTATTTCATTTAATAGTTTACAGAAAAGTATATTCCTTCTTTGACTAATTTCCACTTAGAATTGTAGAGTAACCCATCATGGTTGTTTTCAGCTTTTTTCCTTTCTGAAGATTTTTTATTTTTCTCGAAAATATTTTTGTACGTCTAGTCCGAACCCTACCTTAAGGATTCGTCAGATTTTGGGGATGAGAGAGAGAGAGAGAGTATTACAGGATTCGTCAAGTTTTGGAATGGCACCAACAACTTGAGGAAATCTGAGAATGTGTGTGTTATGAGAGAGTTACGTAGGTAGTCGACAACGGATGTTCATGGAAGCATTCCATGTTACCAAGTGGCCCGTGTAACCGTGTCTGAATGCCCCGGAAAACGTATGGCTGAATGTATGAATGTGTGGGTGGAAGCTCGGACTGGAAAAGAATTAAGCTTTGCTGGTGTGACACTTCTTCTTTGACCAGCCTAGCTTACAGAAAAGATTCTAAAAGAAAAAAAGAAAAGTTAAATTGGAAAAAAGAGAAAAGGAAAAGTTTTTAGAAGGAAAGAAGAAAAATTGAGAAGAATAGTTTTTGAATATTGTGTAAGAAAGAATAAGTTGTACGAAAAGAAAAAGTAGTGGAAATAAGTGGAAGAAAAATATTGCGTTTTTTTTCTTGAGTTGCCAGAAGGGGGCGATTTGAAAAAAAAAAAGAATCATTAAAGTTCGAAAGGAAGGAAAAGGAACGGGAGAGATAGAGGAGTTTGCAGTTTTTTTTCAAAAATAAAGATAATTAGAGTGGTATTTAAGTGCTGTGAGTTAAGTTCAAATTTGTAAAGTTTTGCTTATTCGTTTGGCCTTTGGTTTTTTTCGTATATATTTAAAACTCAAGATTGTGAGATTCGTGACCCCATTTTGTTTTATCTTTCTTGAACGAGTATTTAACTTTCCATTGTTGTGGTCTTTGATCATACATAATGTTTGTCTCTTTTTCGCTTGCCATTTTGTTCTAAGAACAATAATATTGTATTTATACCTTTTTTGAAAAGACTCTGGGTTTTTATCCCGGCATTCGCCACGGTTTCCCAGACCCATCAATAAAATAATTCAACTTCCCATTGAAAACATTTTTCAGCTACCATTTGGTAAGGCAAACCACCATTAAAGTTTCCTGGCACCCACTTATAACCGAGTACACCCTGTACTCTGATTTAATTCTTATTAACTTTTTTTATTGTCTTCCACATATTTTTTTTTAATATCGATTTTATCACGTTTAAATCTTTCGAACCCACCCCTCGCTGAGCAGTCAGAAGGTGGTTGTATAAAAAATACAATACTTGTTTTGATACACTTTATTTTTTTGTCGCTCTCAATCTCTTTGTTTTGACGTTTCCATTCTATTATCATTATCGATTTCAATTTTCGGTGCGTCGCGGTTGCGCAAATTGCTAATTCGCCTTGTTTTGTTTATATTTTAATTTGTTTGGATTCGAATAATCCCAGTTCGTGGTTTTTAAGTTCGTATTAGTCATAACATAATAATCAAACGCAGACTTACTCTTTCTTAATCGCCGTTTCTTTGGACTGAAAGTTGAATAAGCAATTGAGGAATAAAGCCTCATCGAGAAGAACCAATGAGCCACGAGCCACTATATAGAACACTCATAATCCCGGTCCTGTTATATGGTGCAGAAGGATGGACTCTCTCCCAATCGGATGGAAAGTCACTTGGAGTCTTCGAGAGAAAAGTTCTGCGTACAATTTATGTTCCTGTCTGCGTAAGCCGAGAAGACAACATTTGGCGAAGAAGATACAACGAGGAACCATACGTGCTGTAAACAGCGACATAAGCCTAGCCAGAAAATTCGAACTCGGCGATTAAGATGATTCTGCCATATAGAGCGAATAACATCGACACTCCAGCTCGTAAAGTCTTCAACGCCAAGCCAGAGGAAGTCAGAATACAAAGTAGACCTCATCTTTGATGGAGCGACCAGGTAGAGGGAGACCTCCGACAACTTGGAGTGCAAAATTGGAGACGACAGGCTAGAGATCAAGGCGGCTGGAGGGGCATACTAAGCAATGCCTAGGAGAACCACACCCTAGTGGAGCCATCATAAGTAAGTTAGTAAGTAATTAATATTAATAAATATTTATTTTCTAAAATTTCATTAATTATGATTTGGTTTTTGTTTGAACATTTTTTTCACCATTAACAGCAAAATAAACATACTGGAAATAATAACTGTATGTTTTTTAACAATAATGCATTTTTGTATCGCTTCTTTTATTTGGCGGTATACTTTGCACAGTTTTTCACAAAATAAATGTCCAAAAAAGTAGAATATTTGGTACATTTTCCAGAAAACCAGAAAAATATCTCCGACACTCCCTCAGGTAATACATAATGTTTTCGTATGTACATAATATCTCATTGGCCAACAATTGTTTCAGTGATAACTACATTAAAAATAAAATATAAATGGCAGATAATAACATACCGCTCCTTCTTTTGTTCCCTACAACGACGGAATTTTTCCTTCCGTGTTCTATCACTGTGAACAAGAAGCACTGTAGACTATACTTCTTATTTTATTAGACTTTTTTTTGTGGACTTCAACATTAAAACGGAAGAAACGGCGATTTAAGTCAAGAGCTAGGTTCGATATGTAAATTATATAACAATATTAATCCAACATGTAAAATTCATACTGTAAAATCCATCATAACTATACACTAAGGGAAAAATGTATGTACTCAGTCAAAAAAGTTATGTACATAGGTACATTTTTATGTTATGACAGCAGATTGAGATATGTGATGGATACATTTATAGTGGTGATGAGTGTAGTGAGTATCTATGCGTTTACTGCACTAATGCGTGTATATACATCACATAGATGACAGCAGATATGTGATGGATACATTTATATTTGTGGTGAGTGTAGTGAGTATGCGCTTACTGCACTAATAATTGTATACATCACATAGATAATCGAAATAATATTTTTGTATGAGTAGGTTCAGGGAATTATATATTGACTGCAGCTAAGCAAAGAGTTGTTTAGCCAATACAGGGGTGGAATCGGCTAAGGTGATTTGTGATAAGTGATAGTCACAATCAACAAATTTCATCTGGCTAAGGTGATTGTCACATGTGACAGCTATTTAGGTGTCACAAGAAAAAGTCACAAAAATGTGATTGTCACATGTGACAATCATCTAGCCAGACGAAATTTGTTGATTGTGACTATCACTTATCACAAATCACCTTAGCTGATTCCACCCCAGATTTCAGCATGTATTCAGCACAGGAATAAGAACACAAGACACAACTCACTTTACTCAATAAATAGTTCTCTTTAGACAGCGGATTTTAATCGGTAAATAAATTTAGATGTAATAGGTACAAGAACACTGTTATGTTATCACTACATGCAGTTTTCGTCATGACTTCATACAAAATGCAGTACATAAACTATACATAAAATTCTCTGTGCTGACAACATACATTTTTCCCTCAGTGTACGCTTCTGACGTCATGGCAATGTTGTATTTCTGTCTTCCGACAAAAAAGTTTTTATTCATGATTTTTTAATGTTAATATCTTCATTGCGCTCAGTTTTTGATGTAACATTTTTCTTGATTTGCACCTCAGTTTTTTTTATCTAATTTAGATTTGTTGATAAATTATAAAATCATAAGAATCATAAAAACCTTTTACAGTCGAAAAGAGAATCGAAAATTTAAAAAAATACTCTAAGAGTTTTTCGACTTGAAATTAGCTTTAAGGAACCTATGATGGTTTTCGTCTACGGCGGTTATTGTGGGACACCCTGTATTTCGCACGACGGCCATATTTTTCAAGGAATATTAAGAAATAAAATAAACAAATTTTTGGCACAACAGCTCCAAGCGGGGCCGGGGCCTGTGACTTACACTCTCAACCATTCATGTGTGGGCGTTGATATTCTGCACTAATGCAAATATTAAAGAATATACATACATATAATGCTAAACGAAAGCAATAATTATTAATTACTAGCGGTACCCGGCGCGCGTTGCTACGCTAAGAAAAAAAACACTTATTTAATGTGAAATTAAATTTATTTATTTATTTCATAGCAATGCTAGCCGATAAGCAATATTTTTGGTTAAATCCTGCATTTTTTTTTGTCTTCGACAAGATCGGCCATTGCGGAGTTTTCGCTGATGTTTCAAAACGCTAAAAATTTTATGAAAAACCCAAAAAAAAAAATTGACGAAAAAATGTTAAAAGTCTTTATTTAAGTTTTGTCTTCCACCCGATCGGAACCAAACCTTCACAGGAACCATCCCTGGACTAAACTATATTTACCCTGAAAATTTCATAAAAATCCATTGGGCGGTTTAGGAGTCCATACGCAACATACATACATATATACATACATACACTGAGCCAAAAAACATTGTAGAATAAAAAAAAAACACTTTGAATCAAAGTAAAATGAAAACAATTTGGGACCAAACACGAAATTTTTAAAATCAATGCAGTGCGTCTTTGAAAAAAAACTTAATCAAAAATCTCTTTAAAATAAATGCTTTACGAACTGAAATTAAAGTAAAGGACGTAGATAATGTTTTCATATTAATATTCCCTTTAATTGCTTTGTTTTAAGTAATGCTTGAATTTATATCAAATGTTGTTTCATTGTAAATTAAAGTAAGTGTTTATTATATTGTAATTAGATTCTACTTTGAATGAAACAAATTAGTAGTTTGAATAAAAACCGAGCGTGTTTCAAATCAAATAGTTGTTGACTTTGAATTGAAGCTAAAAAGCAATATGTTTTAATAAGATTCAACTTTGAAAGTATAATATTAGTAGCTAGTTCAAATATAAATCCGTATTGTTTTGATTCAAATGTCAACGTTTTTAAATCAATGACTTGATTTACAAAATTTTAAGCTTAGGTAATAGAAAGAAAAATAAAAAACGATTTTGCAATGAAAATATAATCAATTGTCTTTATTAGGGAAAATGCAACTTTTATATACATACAATACATACATATGTACATATGAGTTAATTCTTATTAAATAATCTTAAAAAAATCATAAAATAATCTTTAATCTTTATACATATACATACATACATATGTTTTTATCTTTGACATTTGTTTATTTAATTTATTTAAAAAAAAACTTAAATATATTTGTTTCTTACAAATGTTTTGCCGTTATTAATTTGGTACAAGTGCAGCGGCGGACTTGTAAAATAGTTTATGTCTTTTACTGACATTTCTTTTAATTTTCCCTCTATTTCAAATGCTTGGAAATGCTTGTTAAATTCCTTGACTTTAATTTTGCAGCAGACAATGAACAAACTAGAATTTTTACATAGTAGCTATATCAACTATTTTAAATAATTCAAATGAAGACTGAAAATAAGCTAAATAAAAATCAATTTTGTAGATGATGCCCTTGTACGTCACTTCCCTAGCTGTTTTAAACATTTTAGATCAGATTTTTCGAAATAAGAATTTATAAGTTCAAAGTAATCTTTTCCAGAAATATCATCGATCTTAAAATACCTGTCGTCAAAACATGGTTTGATTCCATCTTTATAGTGTGTTAAGAAGAAAGAATGTTTTAAGGAAGCCTTTATAGCCAAAGATTGAGGCGGGTTTAGCCTTGATGTGATTGTATTAAAATAAGCCCTTCCTTCCTTATGTTTAGCTTCAAAGCGCATAACCCAAATATGCTTTAAAGGTCCACACATTTTGATTGCTGATGGATAGTGTACTAAAAAATGATGTTTGGGCTTAAGGGTAGCACCATATAGTTTTACATAAAGAGTATGATGGTCACTAATAAGCCTACTTAAAACTATCAGTTCATCTTCGCAGTATTCTGGCTTGAATAAAAGATCTATTATTTCTAAGAGTTTAGTCAACAAATCACCAATCATCAATGGCAAAAAATGAGCAAAGTACAAGACTTCACTTGCTGTCATCTTTAAATTGCAAGATTGTAATCTCTTAATGTTCAAAGGTTGAGAAGAATTACCAACTTCTGTTTCTCCAAGTGGAAAAAAAATGCTTTCTACTGTTTAAAGTTTCTATGGAAATTAGATTTTCTGCGATTAAGCTAGTAAGTATACTGCAAATGTCGTAAACAGCAACTCCTTCTAATACGTCGTGCATTAGATCGAAGTAGTAATTTTCGCTAACGTGAAAACTTTTTAATTCGTGAAATACACATTCACTCTTTAAACCAGTTTCTAAATAATCAGCTTTGGCGAGGTCTTCCCGATATTTTGCTCTATTTCTGATGTATTCAATTTGTTCTTTAGAATCGGTTTTTATGTCCATTCGAGTCCTTGTGCAAACACGACAAAATCTTTTGGAATTAAATGACTTTACAAACCCGAAAATACTGTTTAGACAATGGGAGACAATTTATCTCCCACAATCAAACCCAAAAGAAAATGCACACGTACTGTTCTTTCACCTGTATAAATATCTAAACCAGCTTCTAAACTTTTAAGTTCTTAAACTAAATGGTGAAATGTGAGTTCGTTTCCACAATTTTTTAATTTGTCAGATGAAATAAGAGCACCATGGAACAAAAAGTCCAGTTTCGATATCAAATACTGCGGAAGAGTTGGGAAAGTGTAATAACATGCACAAATAGAAGACGTATGGGTACCAAGAGCATTATTGATTTGAAAATCATCGAAATATAATATAAAAGGAATTATAACTGCACCTGATGGGAACATTTGTTTTTTAATTTTGAATGTTTCACCGTTTATAAAATTTTGAATTTTTACTTGACTCAAATGTTTTTCTTGATTTTTTAAAGTTAGTTTCAAGATGTCGTCCGGTAATTCAAAAAAAAGATTTGAATTGAAATTTAAGAGACAAAAGGTAAACATTTATTGGATTTTTTTCAAAAGTTGCGATTCCTTTTACTAGTTTTTCAGATACAGTGTTTCTAATAAGAAATGTTTTTGGTGAATCATAGATTCCCATATCATTAAGCGTTTTGAACATTCGGTGCTCGGATTTTATTTGTTCAAAAGGGTTATTACAAAACTCCAATACGCAATCAAAATCACTTTGTATTTCGTTTGGAACTCTGCCTTGAGTAATGAGTTTAATCGACTTAGTAACCTTTGTTAATAAAACCGAAATCATGTTTTGAATTTTTAGTACTTCTTTTCTTGGCATAAAAGTTTCTGCGTAAAGACTTAAAGACAAATTAATTACAGATTTCTTAAGTTCGCTTACTATATCGGAAACATAATACTCAGGGATAATAACTTCAGGTTCTGCATGTGACGGGCTGTACTGACTTGTTTGTAAATTTATATCTTAAGAAAAGTTATTTGAATTATGTGTGTTTTTTGGAACTTTGTTTGATTTTTCTGTTTCTGGATACTTAAGAGTATGTAAATTACATAAATGGCGACGAAAAACTTTGTAATTGGAAAAAACTTGGTTGCAATTATTTTGCATACATATCAAGTCATTGTTTGGGGCTATTAAATGGTTACATTTTAAGTGACGTACAAGAAGATCAGTAGATACAAAAGTTTGAAAGCATTTAAAACAAATAAACATTGCTGTTTAACTTATATTTTACCTTATGTAAAACTACTTTTTTACAGAGTTCAAAAAACTTAAAAGTGATGTGATGTTGGGCGATTGTAAATCGAATTTGGTATCAATACTAAAAAAATACTTTTGAATAAAGACCCAACAAGGCTTACATGCTAAAGGATAGCTTAAAGCGAGAACCTGGAAAGTTTTGAAACAGATGTCAAGTGCTTCGATAAAGGAATTAAATTTATACAAAGTTTTATCGAAATATATAAAAAAGGAGTTCAAATTATTTTCATCTGCCCCAGCAACTATTATAAATGGTTGAATAGTCAACCCTACATTATAGTACTTGCTTACAAGCTCTGCAATCTTTTCGTTAAAGTTGTTAATTTGGGGAAGCCATAAAACGAAACTTTCTTGTGCATCACTTATATTAACTTTTCTTTTATTACTACCTGCCTTGTCCTTTAACCTTGCAACTGGCAGAATTACGGAGTTTAAAAGTGTTGTCAAAAGATAGTCTTCGGAATCTGAAAAAAAGTAATATTTTATTTGTTTGGTATGATTTTTTGTTTGTTTTAATTCATACTCATACCTTTTCCAACCGTTGGAGTTGTTTTTAAAAGCATGAACCTTCTCTTACAATTTTCGTTGTGTATATTTGACTGAAAATATTTTTTTATAATTATTTTGAAATCTTCCCACTTGGCAAATAACAGATGTTTCTTTAAGGGATACAGCAGCTCAAAATCTATGTTTATCTGCAAAAATTAAAGAAAAAATAGTAAAGAAATAAGTAACAATTTTAAAACCGATTGCAAGATTACAATCGAATAAAAAAACAATAAAACAAGCAACAAACCCATAGCTTAAAAAAAAAGTTAATAAATTATTTTATTAACTTCATTTGCATTAAACAATAATGCTTTGTTATGCTGTAAAAATTTGTGTTTTTGAAAAAAATTACCAGCTCTGGCGCCCTTGAGTCCGAAAACAACGGCCAGGATTTCAAAAACTCCGTGTTGGTACCTTCCTTTAGTTCCTTCTGCCGGAGTGAAAAAGTTTTTTTTCCAATTTTCCTGAACTAAGCTCCAGTCAGAACAATCCCGACTTAAGCTTGTTTTAAGAGCTACAGCTATGGACTCATCTACCTCATCGATTTCAAATTCAGAAGCTTCATTAATAGATATGGAAGAACATTCTTTTGTCTTTGAACGTTTTGAACGGCTATTGACGTATTTTGAATACAATTTTCCACTTGGATGTTTTTGCCTGTTCCGTGGAATAAAATAGTAATCCTGAAAATGATAGTTAAGGTGATAGTTACAGAGAAAGTTATAACAGTATAGTTAAATTTGTTTCCATTTACCTTAGCGTCTTTTTCATTCTGAAATAAGGATAAAATCTGATCTACAATGGCTGGGTAGTCATTGGGCTTCAGATATGAACCTGTGCATATGATATGTTCTATAATCAGCTGCACTAGGCTCTCCCTATGGAAATTGTCTAGGCGCTTGTTATTTTCATAAGCATTGAGCAAACTCTTTCCTTTCGATGATGCAGTCAAAAGTTCACGAAGATTCTAAGATAATAGAAATATATTATACAGGGTGTTTGGTATAAGGTGCGCCATAGAGCTAAAAGGTTTGGTCGGAACAACAAAAAAATCGTTTTGGGGGGTATATTCCCCTCCGTTTAGCCGGAAGGCTAAAAAGAGGGGATTAAAACCCCCTCCTATACGATTTTTACGTTAGTAAAATCAAGCAATACATACAATCTTAGAGGTGGGCAAAATCGTATCGTCACCTCCAAGTGGTGCCTGCTGGATAGCCGAAAGGTGAACTAACGACGAACGTTGGATCCATCGGATCCATAGGTTGTAGATACCTGAGTTATCTTCTCAGAAACTAGGAGCAGGAAGATAGAGATACGCTCTGAAGATCCAACCACCACAATGATCAATATGTCATGCACAGGCCTCACAAGCCGGTCATGAAAGGAAAACTCGATTGTGATGAGAACCGCAGAAAATGCCTCGGATGAAAGAACCAAAAATGTTGACGACCCCCCCCCCCCCCCCGCAAACGAAAAACGGACAACGATTTACGCATATGCACGTGGAATGTGCGTACGCTAAGCAGGCCGCGTAAAGCCGAGCAGCTAGCCGAGACTCTCGCCAGTCTCAACGCTGGTATAACAGCCCTGCAGGAGATGCGATGGGATGGACCGGGCCTGAGAATTACAGAGGACTGTAATTTCTATTATGGGAAATGCCACCTTGATGGGAGATCGCGCTTGTTTGGGTCCGGATTCGCTGTCAGAGGAAGACTTAGGCAAAAGGTCTTGAACTTTCGGGAAGTCAGCGAGAGAGTGGCAGCTATGTCAACAAGCCATAAGAAGTGCTGCGTCAGAGGTATTGGGCTTCTCACATCCACCCCCCAGAAACCCCTGGTTCGACTCCGAATGTGCTCAGGCAAAAAAGCCAAAACGGAGGCATAAAAGTCGTGGCTCCAGAGAGATACTAGAGCATCCAGAAATCTCTATGTTGAGCGAAGGAAAGTTGAGAAACGTCTTCTCAGGAGAAAGAAAAAAGAACACCAGCAACGCGAAGTCGAGGAGATGCAGAGATGTTTTTGCAGAAAAGAGGTACGAAACTTCTATAAAAAGGTGAAACAGTCTACATCCGGTTTCACAAGCCGCCCTGGGCCCTGCAAAGATCAGGATGGAAATACCATAGTGGAAACGCAGGCGATGTTAGCCACCTGGAGAGACTACTTTAACCGGTTGCTAAATGGCGATGACAGCCAAGATCCCGCCCAAGATCAACTTGTTCCAGTAAATCTAGATGACGACCACGAACTACACCCGCCCGACCAAAATGAAATCAAAGTAGCCATCACCAGACTAAAGATGAATAAGGCAGCTGGATGTGATGGCCTTCAAGCGGAGCTTTTTAAACACGCTGGAGATGACCTGGTCAGGAGCATACACCAACTCATCTGCAAAATATGGTCGGAGGAAAGTATGCCCGATGAGTGGAATCTCAGTACCATCTGCCCGATTCACAAAAAAGGAGACCGCCTCCTCTGCGCCAACTATAGAGGCATAAGCCTTTTAAACATCGCCTATAAGATCCTGTCCAGCGTTTTATGTGAACGTCTCAAGCCGTTTGCTGACGACCTGATAGGTCCTTACCAATGCGGCTTCAGACCTGGAAAATCTACCACCGACCAAATATTCACATTACACCAGATCCTGGAGAAAACCCAAGAGTATAACATCGACACCCACCACCTTTTCGTCGATTTTAAAGCCACCTACGACAGTGTTTATAGAGTTGAACTGTATCGTCCCATGTCTAACTTTAGAATCCCTGCTAAACTGATATGCCTTATCCAGGATGACGTTAGAGAATGCTCGCTGTTCCGTCCAAGTTGGTAGAGACTCTACTGAAATCTTCGAAACCACCAGAGGGCTAAGACAAGGTGACGCACTGTCATGCAGCTGTTTTAATATTGTGCTTGAAAATGTAATACGGAGCACCCATGCCAGCACATCAGGCACCATTTTCAATAGATCGACACAATTACTTGGGTTTGCTGACGACATAGACGTGATAGGAAGAACAAAGCGAGCAGTAACCGGTGCTTTCACTACTATGGAGCAGCAAGCAGAATGGGGCTGAAAATAAACGAGGACAAGACGAAGTATATGCTTTCATCAACAAAAGTCCAATCCCACCACCGACTTGGTCAGAACGTAACCATTGATAGGTATAACTTCGAGGTAGTCAGTGAATTTGTCTACCTGGGCACTGTTGTAAACACAGGCAACAACATCAGCGCTGAAATCAAACGCAGACTAACTCTTGCTAATCGCTGTTTCTTTGGGCTGAGTAAGCAATTGAGGAGTAAAGCCCTATCGAGAAGAACCAAGGTGACACTGTATAAAACACTCATCATCCCGGTCCTGCTATATGGTGCGGAAGCATGGACCCTCTCCCAATCGGATGAAAATTCACTTGGAGTCTTCGAGAGAAAAGTTCTGCGTGCGATCTATGGTCCTGTCTGCGTAAATCGCGAAAACAACGTTTGGAGAAGAAGATATAACAATGAACTGTACGAGCTGTACAGCGACATAAGCCTAGCCAGAAAAATTCGAATCCAAAGACTAAGATGGCTGGGCCATGTAGAGCGAATGGACATCGACGCTCCAGCTCGTAAAGTCTTCAACGCCAAACCCGAGGGAGTCAGAAGCCAAGGTAGACCTCATCTTCGATGGAGTGACCAGGTAGAGGGAGACATCCGTCAACTTGGAGTACGAAATTGGAGACAGCAGGCTAGAGATCGAGCCGGCTGGAGGGGCATTCTCAGCAAGGCCTTGGAGTACCACGCTCCAGTGGCGCCAACATAAGTAAGTAAGTAATACAATCCTAAAGTTACTTAAAACTTTATCTTTTCCATCATCAGCTTTCGTTTTCCAATCGGCTATTTTTGAATGTAAGGAAATGGTTTCGTCGTCCTTTCCAAACTGAGTTGTAATAGGTACAAAAAAAAAATATTGAAGTGTTGAATTTGAAATAATAAAGAAAAAATAAAACCTGCTGTTTTCTCCAGAAAAAAAGCTTTTCCCTGAATTCTGCCTTCAATCCAACATTTGGGATAACATCTCTTACATCCTCTTTTGTCAAATATTGTAAGCTACGGTAGGTAATGTTCTGATCTAAAAGAAAATGTTTATTTAAAGGTTTATGAATACAAATGACTAAAATATACCGAGATGTCATCAAAAAAACATAATTTATATTTTTACGATTAAGATTAAGTGAAATATTTTGCATTACATTTAAGAACTTGGTGAAGGCACTCAAGGTCAAAATCTATAAGTAACTGCACCAAATTCCTCTCATCGTCATCTGGATCTGGAGTGGTTATAACCGTTCCATTTTGTTCAACATTAATTATTTCATAATTTGAACCAAGAACTACTTGTATATTGTTCAGATCAATTAAATGGTTTTCCATTGCATATACGAAAATTAGTTGACGACAAAGTTTTGCTCCTTGAATTGGTTGAAATATACGAAAGAATTTGGTTTTTTTTCAATAAATGTGTAAACTTTAAGAAAAATTGTGTCTTTTAGATAATTTCCTTTTATAATACACATTCAACTTAGATAAAATTTAAGATTTTACGTAAAAAAAGACAAATAATGAAAAAAAATGTTGATTGGACATAAAAACTATGGGACCAAGACACAACATAAGAAAAAAATACATCAAAAACTTTTATAAATAAACAAAAAACAAACTTACCAAAACCTATTTCAGCTTTTTTTTGCACAGTTAATCACTAAACCTTATTTCTTGAAAAATGAATATCAATATCAACTTTGTTTAGTGGACAAACACTCACTCTTAACTGACTTATAATTTTCAAGCAACTAACGCGACTGAATGAAATGAAATTTTAAAATGAAATGAAAATACAGTTAACTTCCATTTACTGAATGTTTTCTTCTTTGTTTTAAATACGTTTTTATATTGATCTTAATAAACAAAGGTGCTGCATAAAAGTGTCATTTTCATAACATTATGTAATTGAAGCCCATTCTTATTTTATGTAAATACGTTTATACTTTGATCTAACAACGAAAATGCAATATTCCGTTAGATTCCTTTAATTAAATCACATTATTATTTATTTTTAATACACTTTCCCTTTAATATAAATACATACATTTAAACTTTTTAAACATCCGCACAAGAAATGACATTCTGCTTTACTTTAAATACGTTTTCTCATAATATTAATAAAGACGTTTGATTTAAATACGCTCGTACTTTGATTAAAAATCAGGTATCGATAAGTTAATGAGAGGAGGTTATTATTATTATTATTATTATTATCTTTATTTTTCTTCATACAAAAAATACAAACTATGTAACATTTAAAAGATTTACAAGCATGGCTATATTAAGCCGTCTGCCGTTAATATCTAAAATTTAACAGTGAGAGAGATGATGAATTTAATTAAAATAATTTATAAAATAACAATTAAGAAGGTAGAAAAAAAAATATTTAATATAAGATAACAGATAAAATATAAAGTATAAAAGATGCCAGAAAGAACAATTTATTTTATGCGGGTTTGTAAATTACAATTAATGATGTGAGCTTTTAGTTTAGCGAAAACAAAAATTATTAACATAAATTGGAATAAATCCTGATTTAAGTTTATTTTATATTTTATTGAATTCAATAAATATTAATCTTTAAGCCAGAAAAAAACACAAAATAAATAAAAAGGAAGAGAAATTATTAAAGAATTTCAATATCACCTGAAACTCGGGCTTTTAGTTTAGCTAAAAAAAATTATTCTAGATTGATTTTATTAGAGATCAACGTATGTATTTCTATAAGCAATAGCCTTAGAGAGAAACCGGATAAGCAATTTCCAACCAACCTCACCATTCAAAAGACCGAAACAATCCTCTAATGAAAGAAAGCTCTTATTGAAGCATAATCGCCGGATCTCTTGTAAGA
The DNA here is from genome assembly GCA_916050605.2 of Platycheirus albimanus. NCBI lineage: Eukaryota > Metazoa > Arthropoda > Insecta > Diptera > Syrphidae > Platycheirus > Platycheirus albimanus. Next base: position 336,024,788 of record OU696696.1, read on the forward strand.
TCGGACATAACGCTAGGAAGTGAAAAACGTTTTCGATTTCATTAAGATTGCATAATGTGCAGTTAGGATTCATATCGTTTCTGTGAGGTCTGTAGTTAAGCTCCAGCATCTCCATGCGAGCCTTAAATATGAGACTCATTTCACTAACAGTAAACTCGCTTCGAAAGTAATTTCCTTCCCCCAAACAGAAGTTAAGTTTACTGTATACTGTTCTAGAAACGGACTCCCTCGCCCGATTGAGAAATGTCTGAAATATGTTGTCATCTATTACAGAGATACAGTCATAAAGTTCAGCCCTCCACGTGTCTAAACGTCAAACGAAAATTATGTTCCGAGGCCAACTCATTCCAATCTTTAAAAGGAGTATATCTACAGCGTAACGCTGTCAGAAGAATCTTTTTCTGCAAATTGTTGTCCGTTCTTTGCATGACTTTTATTATATAGTCTGCGTTTGCCTTTAAATTTCTTAAGAAAATTGTTGGTAGTCCCGACTCAACGTGTATGGCACAATTAGGTGTATTAGATGGAAGTCTAAAAATACGCTTGAAGAAATATCTTTGGATAACTTCAATTTCCTCTAACTCCTTGAAGCCATAAACTTCATTACCATAACAAAGAGAGCTTTTGATGGTTACATCAAACACTTTGAACTTTGAAGCCGGGTCTACGATTTTGTTATTGAAAAAATTTGACCACATACAGTTAATAGCTGCTTTTGCTACGATCAGCTTATCTTTTATGTGAGCTCGAAAGTTTAAATTGTGTGTAATAGTGAATCCTAGGTATTTGAAATCCTAAACTACTTCAATGTTTGAACCATTCAGATTCCAAGAACGGTCAGTCCTTGCATTGCGATTTTGGGGTCTAAAAACCATAATCTTTGATTTCGCAGTATTAATTTGAAGGTCCCACAGATCACAATATTTGTTCAACTTATTAATTTGGAGTTGAAGTGTCACGGGACTATCAGTTAAAATGACAAGGTCATCCGCATACAGAAGCACCTTGATAAGTAGATCGCCATACAAAACACCGCCAGGTATATTATCTTCAATGTCATTGATAAAAAGAGAGGAAATCAAGGGACTCAAAATGCAACCCTGTGGGACACCCGTTTTTGACCGAAATTGTTTCGATGTATTCGAACCATTTTTAACCACAGCAGTGGTATTCAAAAGAAGTTGCTCATAATTTTTAATAAATTTGGTCGATAAGCCCATACCTGCAAGTTTAAATAAAAGCGATCTTCGGTTGATGGTGTCGAAGGCTGCTTTAAAATCAACGAAAAATGCGTATAGATTTTTTTCTTTCCTATAAAACGCCTGGCAACACTCGTGAGAGTAAAGATTTGATCGACTGTGGAGAGATTAGCTCGGAACCCTGCTTGGAAGCAACTTATTTTATTATTTCTTTCAGCCCAACTAATAAGTCTTAAGTATAGAATTTGTGTGAATAACTTCCGAAGAGAACTAAGGACAGAAATTCCCCTATAGTTTTCAGGAAGGTCAGGGTCACCTTTTTTGAAAATTGCAGAGATGGACGAGGACCGAAAACAATTTGGGATAGCTTCATTACAAAACATTTGGTTAAGCAATACTAAAATATGCTCTAGAAATTGTGAGCTGGCATTTTTGTAAAACTCGGCTGGGATGCCATCTAAACCCGAAGCCTTGTTATCTTTCATTTTTTTTTAGTGCAGCAAGCAGTTCTAACATGGAAAATGGAGCATCTAACTCTTCAATGTGAATAAAGGGTAGAGCAAAGCTTATAGAGGTTTGATTTGGATCTGCCAAAACAATTTTTTCGAAATACGATGCCATTCGATCGACACTAATAGAAATTACGGTCGACTTGTTGAAGCCACCTAAAATGCGCACATTTGTCCAAAACGCTCTAGCATCTCGGCTTTGGAAGAGATTTAATGCTGACTTATTAAGAAAAAGTTGTTTTTTGTGGCTGCATAGATTCTTAAACGCATTATTTGCCTGCAAATATAAGGATTTAAAAGCCAAATTATTTGTTTTCCTAAACAGTTTCAAGAGCTTAAAAGATTTTTCTCGACTTCTCCTGCATTCATCGTCATACCAACTAGATTTAAAAACGCTTCCTCTATTATTTGAGAAGGTAACTGCTGAATCTCTAATAGTGCTTAGCACTATCTCTGTTGCTTCATCAATTGTGTTCATATCCAGATTTGAGAGGTTTATTGAATGCTGGTCTAGGTTTCTTCTATAGACATCAGATTTTTTTTCAATCCACCGTAGTCTGTTGCTACCATTCACATTTTATCGACGGATATTGCATTCCTGGGTTTTGAACTCACACGACACACAAATAGGCAGATGCGTTGAATAATTAGCAGGGAAAACCTCAAAATCTTTCTCAATTTCGAGCCAATCCCCTTTAATTAAGCAGTAATCGATTACAGAGCAACCTTGACTAGAAATAAACGTAAAATTGCCGATTCTAGTTTTGGAAATCCCCTATCCGACTGTTTAAATCACCAACTATTAGAATATTTTCATTATTTTGGTTTAATAGAAAGTCTTGAAGATCTTCAAATTCACGTTTCCAATTACTAAAATTGAGGTAAAGAGGAACTATAAGGTAATGTTTCGCGTTAATGATACAATCTATAACAATTTTGTTTTCACTTGTTTTAAAGTTAATATTTTTGTTTGAAATGTTGCTTTTTATACCACATAGTATACCACCGCTGGCCTGACCAAGTCTATTATTTCTAATAGCTGGCAACCATCTAAGATTAAAACCCTCAAAATATTTCAGATATTGCAACTCTTTACTATCTTCTACAAATGTTTCTACCAATATAAAAATATCATAATTTAAAATTAATTTAAAAAAATCTGGCACTAATAATTTGTTTTTAAGTCCTGTAACATTATACCAAAAAATATTTAAATTAAACAAATTAAAAACAGATTCATGGCAGACGGCAACTCTTTCCTACGTTGAATGATGATGTTGGCTCATCCTGGGACCCGAACCATTCTCCTTGTTCATATATTGACTCACAGATGGCCCTTGTAGCGCATTAGAGTTGTTATTATTGACTCTGACGTTATCGTTGTCAAAAAAACACATTGAGTCCTCACCAAAAGTTGTTTTGATAAATGACAGTTCATTATTTGTTGTTATTTTCAGCCCTCGTAACGAATCATGGGAAAACGAAAAATCGGCTATCCTTAGTTTTGATCCTCTGATTAGAATTTTTACATATGGGTTTTTCTGCAAAAGCTTAGTTTTAATATCGAAAAGGGCTCTCCTTTTTTTCCGATAAAGAAAAGACTGTTCTCGATGAACCACAACTCCAGTTCCTTTAAGCTTCGGCGCAGCTTCCACAATTTTCCTTGCAGTGATTTTGTCAGTGAAGTTTAACACCATCGTGGTTTTGTTGTTGTGTCTTTTGACAAACTCCTGCGTTTTATCAAAAGATAGCTCTGGATTTCCATCTAGATCGAGAAGGCTAAGACAAGTTTGTTTTGCTAGATAATCCTTGTCTGTTTTCTCGTCGGGGGGCAAATGCAATACAACTGTGTTCCCGTGAGACTTTTCGTGTAGAATTTCCAGTTGCTTTTCAAGTGCCTCGCAATAGTTCTCAACAACGGCTAAGCGTCCCGTAAGTTGTTCATTTTGGGTCCGCAAGAGCTGTATTTCAACAGAGATGGCGGAGATGTCGGTTTTAGTTGCAATATTTTTTAAATGCTCAACCAGGCAACCATCCACAATAGATTTTATGTCGTTCGTTTGCATGTTGGTGTTTTTATGCAGCAAAAAATTTTTAAGCGGTGTGGATTTCTTGCTTAATGGGGATTTAGATGGAGATATTTCCCCCAACTTTCTCTTCGATTGCATAAATTAGCACACACACACACACAAGATGGCTACTTTGTGTGCAATGTTAAATTATTTTAATTAATCCTACCTTTTGGTCGACTTAAGGATATGGATTCCACTTATTTCTTGTGTAATTTTATTTGAAGATTGTTTTCAAAATTAATTTAAATTTTAATTACTTTAAATTTCAAATAAAACAGAAATAAACCAGAGCACCTAAAAATCTTGACTTTCACTTTCCTCTCTCTCTAACTTTTTATGGAGGTTATGTTTTAACTTTGTTTTAAACATTGAAGCCTATAATATTGTTACGTTTCTACTTTGGTTAAAGATATTTTGCTTGTGGAAATTTACCTATTGCATTTCATATTTGAATTAAATAAAAATTCTATTTAAATGCATCAAAAGTAAAGGGGATATTAAAATAAATAGGGAAATGTTTTTAACTCAAAAGTGTAAGTTTCTTACCTGATTTTCTTAAAACTTTTTTGTATTTGAATCAAATCATTCTTAAATAAATTCAAATGTGTTATTCAAAAATTATTATATTTTTAATTTTAATACGAGGCTATTAAAATCTAGGTCGCAGTTTTTTTCTGGGTGTACATACAAACAAACATACACACATCCATTTTTATATACATAGATTCAAAAAAATATATATATCTACTTAATTATACCGTATTTTTGGTACTTTGACTCGTTAGTTACAGTACTCCTCTAAGAAAATGAAAACAACCAACAAATTATAGATTATACGAATAACTAATTACTTATTCACACAAATCTTTTTAGAAATCTTTTATTAATTAAAATTTTTGAGGCGCTCAGTTTTTAGACGGCGCGCGGCGCGGCGTAGTACCAAAAATCATTCTACAGAATGGGCTTCGTTTTCATGATTTTATTTCGTCCATATTATGAAGGTAAATAATTAAAATCAGAGAAACAATTCCAAGCTCCCCAGATAAATATTCTATCATAAAATGAACTTTGATGTAAAATGTAGCTATTCCTTTCCGATTAAAGAAATAAACTTCGGTGTTAATTTTATCTCAAAATCAATTTATAAGTATTTTTTTTAAACGTCCAGAGTGTATTAGGTTCTAGTATCCCGAATAATTTGTATAACCGAAAATGTACCGAAAATCAGTATAATAAGTGCAGCAAAATGGCAAAAAAAACACCAAATATTTTTGTGTATTTTTGACCTTTGTGCTACTTGAGTACCTACCTATGAGGCGCACTTTGACATCCAAGTAGCAGAATACGCAGTTCATCTTCATTTTTAATTAAATTACCATTTACCTGTATGCTTGAGAAAGCCAAAATATTAAATATTCGACCTTTCATTATTTAACACTTGGATCGAAAGGTAAAAGATAATAAAAAGCACTCCTTCGACCTCGTGGCTCACATTTCGAAAGTGCCTTCACTCTTCTCCGTGCTGTATGCAATATTTTTGAAAAGATATTCCACCATCCAATCTGCTTTCATTCGATATTACTTAAAATGAACGCTAAACTTTGACTGTCAAATCGATTCCGACGAAAAAAGGATATAAATGTTTGATGTAGATGAAACAAACACCATGACCTTATTTTTGTTGCTAGTTTTAGCATCGTACACAGAGTCCCTGAGTGAATCGAATGAGTCAACACTTAATGTACGAGCAGAGTGAGAAGAGGATCTCCATTAAACAAGAACCATTTTCAGTCATCATCCATTCTTCTGGAAACCTTCGAAAATTAAGTTAAATTTCGCCACAATGATAGTTTTTATACCCTATTCCATAGAATGGGTTGGGTATATTGTATTTGGTGTGGAGTTTGTAACATAAAGAAATAATACCGTTAGATATAGAAAAGTATATATATTCTGACTCCGAATCAGAAGCCTAGTCGATTTAGCCATGTCCGTCCATCCCTATGTATACTCTCTAGAGGTCGCAATTTTTGAGCTAGAAAGCTGAAATTTGGTATATATAATCTTTGGTTCAAGAGTAAAGCTAAGTTCTTGAACCGGTAAAATCCGCCCACAATCTCTATTTTTGTTGAACAACCCCAATTTGGTAAAATTAATTTATGTTTTTTGTACAGTTACGATAAAAGCATAACGCTAAAATTTTGCACGCGCAAGCTTCAGGTAAACTTTCTTCCAATTAAATAAAAAAAATTCAGTTTGGGCGTGGCTGACGCCCATTTTTCATACAAAACCATCAATATTTTTTTTGTAAATAACCAATTGTTATATTAATGCGAAAAACATTAAATTTTTGTGGATATTACTTTCACATAAACATCTTGCGTATGAAATCAAAAACATTTCACTAAAAACATAAAAAAATTGTTTTTGCAAATAAATGGTATTTATAATGAATCCGCAAGCATCTTGCGTCTCTTAGTAGAAACCAAAAACTTTGTTTATGAAAAGAAATGTTTGAATTTTGGGCGTGGCTTACGCCCACTTTGCATACAAAACCATCAATATTGTTTAAAAAAAAAAAAAAAGTTATATTAATGCGAAAAACATTAAATTTTGTGGATATTACTTGCACATAAACATCTTGTGTATGAAATCAAAAAATTTGATTTTGGGCGTGGTTGACGCCCACTTTTCACTAAAAACATAAAAAAATTGTTTTTTGCAAATAAACGGCAATTATAAAGAATCCGCACGCATCTTGCGTCTCTTAGTAGAAACTAAAAACTTTGTGTATGAAAAGAAATTTTTGAATTTCGGGCGTGGCTTACGCCCACTTTTCATGAAAAAACGAAAAATGTTGTTTTAAAAATTTAAGGTAACCGTTTTCCCTTCCGTTCGTTATATTACAAATATTTCTACTCCAACTTGTTATACCTCTTCTTTCTTTTTACACTTCAACTTTACTATTTCTTTTAATTATCGTTCTTAAATCTTACGTTAAAACCTACATGTTCACCCCACAAATGATTAAGTATTGTAAATGTAGCATTACCTCTATTTCATTAAATATAAATGTTACATACTATTCTCTTAAATCTTAAAATGTTAATTTATTAATAGATGTAAGTTATATATATAAACATTGTTAAGGAGAATAAGGAATAATAATAATAATAATAATAATAAAAACATTTTCATGTGTAAATTTTTTCAATACGCCCACTTTTAAAGGCGTGATTTTGATAAAATACCTTTGTTCAGGTAAGATCGTTTAATAACTACTCGATTCAGCTGTAGTTTTACACATATGCCTAAATACTGACTCACGATCAAAGCTTAGTTAGTGCTTTAAATTTTTTTTAAACATTTTAAGGGCACGCCCACTTTTAAGATGCGTTTCCGTCAAAAGTCGTAATATGCATTAATTTTGTAATGTTTTTTAACTATCGGTCGCAGTTTTGAAGTAAGAAGATGAACACTTCGGTTTGTATACCTTGGTTACGTAGCAGAGTGTAGTTCAAGAATTGTTAAAAACACCCATAATCGCTATTTCCAATCAATATCTAATTTCTAAAAATTTTAGTTTTGTCTTGTTTTGTTCAAATCGATTTGCAAGCTCAAAATTGAATGATGAGCTCATATAGTGATTACCCTGGCAATAAAATGTCTCAGCTGTAGGCTTGGCACACGCCTTTTTTTTATTGTGACAGCAGTTATTGTACATCGGCCAAACAAAATTTATTTTATTTAAATTTTTCCGTGCCTGCTAAAGAAGAATTTTGTTTCCGATACTGGAACAGCGGCTGGCTGCGACGGAGGAGAATGCATATGCATATACATATACAAAAATGTGGAAAATAGGGTATCCAACAGTTCGTTGCAAACGTACTGTAGCTCTCGCTTATGTTTTTGATATTGTCTTACCCAGCCTGATAGTTTTTTTTTAATAATTTAGAAAAAATATGAATTTAGAGTTAAGAATTACCTAGACCTTAGAATCTTGATAAAAGCATACAACTAAGTTTAAACTATTGCCGTGCTTTGGCCTTGAAAACCATTTAATAATATTTTCAAAAAAAATTTTTGTATGCTAATGTTTACCATATACCAAATATAAAACAAAAGTATCAAGCTCGTGAATTTCTTCTGAATGATGGTAGTTTATATTCATCTGACTTAGGCTTTGAATTTGAAAATAAAATAAATAGGAACCTCGCGTTATTTGCACTCCAACTGAATTCTTATTTTCCTCTTTGTCCTTAGACTTATCAAGGATATTCGGCCACTTGGGGGTTAAGACTAGGAGTTCAAATGAACTGAACATCCCAAAAAAAAATCCTTTTCACGTTATTGCTGCATTGAATGAGGAAACTACCCAAAAACGAAAATAGAAACAGAAGTGATGGTAAGAGAAGAAAATGAAACAAGTTTCCTTGTATATTTTCTATTGTTGTTGTTGTCTTGTCGCCTCCTCATTTCGCAATAGGGTTTTCCTTTAAATTTCTTTTGCCGGCACCGGCATTTATCTGTTGGATGAACAAATTAAAGAGAAGGACTATTATAATAATAAGATTTCTGCTTAGCTCTTTTTGTGTCAAAATGGACTCTTCAAAAACAATTCTAAAGAAAATTCTAAGAAGCTTTGGTCCATTCGTTTATGTTTGCTGTTGCCAAGCAAGACTAGGCGATGGCGGCTGGCTGTCGCATCGAGATACATTTTCTTGTGTCACAAAATAAAATCCTTTATGAGATAGTGATGATATCAACTTTTGTTCACAAGCAGGGTTGGATGTTAAATTTATTTTTAGAAAATGTATAGGTACGTAGTGTTCTTTCTTTTCGTTTTGCAGGAAATTAGAAGTTCAGGGTGAATTAAATGTGTGCTGAACTGCTTTTGTGTGTGATATTCTAATAGGAAGGGAGGCTATCGTAAGATTATACATATATCTCATCCGGATACAGAAATAAACTATAAAGGATCGATAGTTTACGTGGAAACATTCACAAAACTACTGGTCGGACAAACTTTTTCAGGGAACATTAGGCGGGTGGGGTCACTTCCTGTACGGTTTTTTGAGGCGCACCTATCTCGGGGCATCGAAAAAACTTGTTGCCTGTAGGAAGGATGTTGTCTGTAGATTCTAAAACAATTGATCGGGTAAGAAAAGTCAGGGAAAAAATGCTTGTACAACCACCTCGAATGACGGTATTTTTGACGACAACCTATCTCATCGGGAAAATGTGTTAAATGGGTACAAATGAAAGGTACAACTTTCCTTTCTACGAATCTGCTGGTCGGACAAAATTGTATAGAGAATAACAAACTGTCCGACCACTTCGAACCAAACAAATATTTTTTTTTAGAACCTATTGCATCGGAAAAATTGGTAAGATGGGTACCAAATGAAGGGTACAACTGTCCGATCTAAGAATCTACTAGTCGGACAGAGTTTTATTGAGAATAACACACTGTCTAACCGTTTCTAACCAAACAAATATTTAAAAAAAAATGGGTAGATACCAAATGAAAGGTAAAACTGTCCGATCCACGAATCTACTGGCCGGACAAAGTTTAATAGGGAATAACACACTGGCCAACCACGACCACTTCAAACAAAAAAAACAATTTTTTTTTCGCTTCGGTTCACGAGTGAAAAATCTTTATCTTTTTTATAGCAAACAATATTAAATTATTTTCTTATAAGAGCATGTTGAAGAACTAAAAATATATAAATGTTTTGAAATCAAATAATACAAATTGAAGATACTCGTCAAACTTTTAAACTTATGATAGTTTTTAGTCTCAATTAAACAGAAATGTATTGTCCTTAGTAATTCGCTCTTTCAAAACAATATATGTACATATGTATGTATGTAAAACAAAGCAATACAATGAACATTATAAACAAAAAAAATTCTTTAATCGAAATAAATAAATATAAAAAAAACATAAGCTAAATAATAACGTACATCCATATATTTTTTTTTCGAACCAAAGAGGTAAGCACCTTTCATACATATTTCAAGACCCAGCCAAAATCCTCTACCGTGAATTTAGCCAAAGTCCAAATGTTTCCAAATAATCCTCGGGGAAACTTTTTCAAGAACATGAATCATAATCCCCCCCCCCCCCGCTTCACAGTCAAAAAAAAATAAAAAGAAGAATTTTTATTAGCGCAATGTGAACCAATGCATCAGAATCACCAACACCACTGACTCAGAATTGAAGACATTGTTTTGGGTGAAAACAAAAATGAATGATTTTTGTATTGTATTTATTATTCATATGATTTATAAACTGGTCGTGAGTTAAAAATACTTTTGTATTATAGGCAATTGTGAAACCTCTATCCTTCTGTACTGATTTAATATGTTTGCTATAAACTAGCTATGCTATGTGAACCGAAGCAAACAAAATATTTTTTTTTGTTCGAAGTGGTGGACAGTGTTATTCACTATAAAACGTTGCCCGACCAGTAGATTCGTGGATCGTCCAGTTGTACCTTTCATTTGGTACCCATTTTCAATATTTCCCAATGAAATAGGTTCTTAAAAAAAATATTATTTTGCTTCGAAGTGGTTGGACAGTGTGTTATTTTCTATAAAACTTTGTCCGACCATCAGATTCGTGGAGCGGACAGTTGTAGCTTTTACTTACTAACTAACTTACTACTAACTAACTTAATGCACATACAAAATTAAGTAATAATACCTGTCAATCTTTTAGTACCTAAACACCAAAAATATTCTTAGCGCCTTTTTTGGATATTTTATTGAGCGCAGTTTTTGTTTTCTAGCCTATAAATACTTTGGATTGTTCACTTTCATTATTCATTAGTTTTAAGCCTTTTGTTAAATAAAGTTCCTCTTAACAAATATCATCATCGAGTTCTTCCAATCATATCAGTACCAATTTTCCCGATGAGATATATTGTCGTCAAAAATGGTCGGACAAGCATTATTTGTTCCCTGATTTTGTTTGCCCGACTAATTGTCTTAGGTTATAAATTATAATAAATTGCTTAAATCCATATGATCTCTTTAATTGTTCGAAAGTTTTTCTCTTGAGATTTTCAAATTTTGGGTGGGAATTTATTTCACACGATTTTTTGGTGAAATTAATTCCCACTTTCGGTGGGAATTAACTTCATCAATAAAAAGTGAGATTAGTTCCCAGTTTAGCATGATAAACTAAAAATAAAATGCACGACTGGGTCGCACGAACTTGCTCTTATGATAAGCAATTGCTTAGTGGCTGCATATATGGATTTAAAAAAAAATTTAAATAATTTCGAAAATTCTTTTATTTTTTAAATTAGTTTAAGAGTTTTCTCGGAAAAACAAAGTATACAATAAAATTTCAAAGCTATACGTGAATCTAGGAAAAAAAAATATTGAAAATCGTTCGACCGGTTTTTTTTAAAAAAAGGTTATTTTTGAAAAACTTTTCCAAAAAATATTTTGAAATTTATTTGGGTATGCAAATATATGGCAACCTGTAGTTTACATTTGAAAAAATAATTTTAAAAAAAATCAATATACCCGTTTCCAACATATTTCGAAAACCAAAAAAATTTTTGAAAAAATTATAAAAAATCAAAAAAAAAAGTTTTTGAAAAATTTGAAATGCCATATTAATAAAATTATAAATGACTTCCTGTGGCCAAAATTTTATTGAAATCGAATGTATAGTTTACGAGAATCTCGTTTTGTATGTGGTTTGTCATAACTTTGGTTTTGGATTGGTTAATGATTAGTCCATAGTTCTTACATACGATTGTCAGTTCTGTAAGCATTTCTTGGATGTGTTTAGCTTCTGTAGAGATAAGAACTATATCGTCCGCAAATCTTAAATTGTTTAAGGATTGTCCCTTGATAGAGATTCCATATTTGTTACTCCAGTTCATCTTTTGAAATATGTCCTCGAGCACAGCAGAAAACAGTGGTGGTGATAGAGGGTCTCCTTGTCGAACTCCTCTTGTTATTTTAAAGCGTCGTCCTAATCTTTCTGTTTTTATCCGAGCTGTATTATTGTCATATATGTTTTTTATTATTTCAATTACAGTGTTGTGAACGCCTTGGTTTGCTAGTGATGCCCATATCATGTTATGTTCAATACAGTCAAATGCTTTGCTGAAGTCAATAAATAACATATACACTGGTTTTTGGAATTCGTTACATTTTTCTATTATCTGGTTCATTGTCTGTAGGTGGTCTGTTGTCGAAAATCCTTCTCTAAAACCAGCTTGTTCTCTCGGCTGTTTGTTGTTTAATACATTTTTGATTTTCTTATATAATGTTTTCGAGAAGAGTTTATAAATTGTGGATATATTGCTGATTGGTCTGTAATTATTAATGTCGTCCTTGTTTCCTTTCTTATGTATGAGTGTTATTGTTGTTTCTTTCCATTGGTGGGGAACCTGCTGTGTAATTACAATTTTATTTAATAGTTTTGTTAATGTGTCTGCGAGTGATTTTTTTCCATAAATAATCATTTCAGCAGAGATTCCATCGTTGCCTGTGCATTTGTCTTTTTTGAGATCGTCAATTGACTGTTCGATGTCTTGTATAGAAAAAATTGAAGCATGCTCGAAAGTAAGGTCTGTATTTTGTGTTCTGCTAAGGTCAATATTTGTAGATGTAAATAGCTTTTCGAAAAACATAGTCGCAGATTCATTTATATCAATTCTATTTGTTATTTCTTTGTTGTTACTTTTTATTGATGTGATCCATTCTTGTGAGTTATTTAAAAAACGTTTCGTCTTTTTTATAGATTTTGTATTTGTTAGGGTGTCTTTTATAATTGCTTCGTTATATTTTTGAATATCTTTTTTCGTTTCTAGTTTTATGAAGGGTTTCTCGTCTAAAGATAAGTGCTCTTGTGTCTTCCGATATTTTGTTTTCTTTTGATGTCCTAGTGTTCATTATTGAAACCTTAGCTGATGTTTTGATGTTGCTTTCTAATTGGTTATAAATGTTTTGTAGATACTGATCCTCATTATTCGTTGATATGGTCTGGTTAATCTTTCTTTTCAACGTCTCATTATAATTTTCAATTTTTCCAGCTGGGATTGTCCTTGGTATGTATAGTTCTTGTTGATTCCTTTTTAGTGTTTCATGGTTTATAGTTATTTTAGCTCGAACTAGTCTGTGGTCGCTATCGAATTTTACGCTGTTTATAACTGAGATGTCTGTTATGGTTTTTATTTTGTTGGTCAGAATGAGGTCAATTTCATTTTTTGTTTTTCCGTCGGGTGATATCCATGTCCATTTTCGCTTGTCTTTCTTTTGAAAAAAGGAGTTTCCAAATGTAAGGTTCATCTCTTCAAGCCATCTGATAACCAGTCCTCCCCTTTCATTTCGTTTACCATATCCATAAGGTCCTATTACTTGCTCGTCTTCGTTGATTCTTTTGCCCAACTTAGCGTTGAAATCTCCTATTATATACATTATTTCAGTTTTGTTTTTTATATATATATCTTCCACAAGATTGTAGAATGCAACTATTTCATCGTCATTTGCTTTTTCTGTTGGGGCGTATACTTGTATTATTGTCATTTTTGTATTTTGAATTTTTAAGCAAATACTACATATTCTTTCGTTGAAGAATTTAATGTTAATTATTTTGTCCTTTAGTTCTGTTTTTATTAAGAATCCGACTCCGTAAAGCCCTTTAGTTTCACCTATGTAACAAAATATGTCGTTTTTATTACTTGTTATACTTTGTCCTAAAATTCTAGTTTCTGATAGTCCTATTATGTCCCAGCTGATATTTTTTTAGTGCTAATCTTAATTCTTCTTGCTTTGCTTCTGAAGCTAGTGTCCTTACATTAAAAGTAAATATGTTGAGAACATTCTGTTTCTTTTTGCTAGATAGCGGTTTGAGGGGTAATAGCCTTCGTTCCTCACGATGGCAAGTCGGCTTGAGGAAGTGTCATGTTGTGTTTGGTTTGTAGGTTCATTTTTTAGTTTTGTCAGGGGTTTCGCCTGTCGTTGCTAGTTTGAATCTTGAATCGGTGCTATGTTTTGTGTTATTTTATCATTTGGTTTGAAAAAACTTGTTATATTTTGTTTATGTATTTTTGGTATTTTTGGTATATTTCCTCTGTTTTCGGATTGTTTTGGCTTCTTTGTATGATTAGAACAAGATGCTTCATTCTGGTTTTCTTCTCCTTGTCTGTGTCTTTTCTGATTATTTTGTTTCACTTTTTCTTGTTCGGTTGTAGTTTTTTCATAAGTTGATCCTGTTTGGTTGATAATTGGTGTCTTTTCTAGAACTGTCGTGTTTTGGTCTTCTTTCATTCTGTCTTCTTTTATGTATATTATTTCGTCTTTATATTGTTTTAATTTAAATTTATTGCTCATTATAATATCCTTTTTTATTTGTGTTGTTAGTCCAACAAGAATTGGTCTAGTTCTTTCATTTTTTTTTCCGATTCGTCTTACAAAGTCAATTTCAAGAATGTTTGTTTCGATTTGCAAGATATTGTTAAATATATATAAAATAAATCCTTGTAGGTCTTTTTGTTCCTTTTCAGTTTCTTTTATATTATATATGACTAGATTTTTCCTTTTTAATGATCTTTCTATGTATTTAATTTTATTTTCTAAATAATCTTGCCTTTCTTCAAGTTTTGTATTTGTTTCCACTATTTTAGTCAATTTTGGTTGTATTATTTCGGTTTGATCTTTTATTTCTTTTCTTAAATCTTCGCCTATGTTAGTAATAGCAACCAGAAGATTGTCTAGTTTTGCATCCATGTTATCGTTGTTATGTTACGTGTGGACTACTATGAATTTTTGCTCATCTAAATGCTCGGTTATGTTTATATTTTTACTGTCAAATGAAGTTGCTTCAAAGTGACAAAGTGAAATGTCAGTTTTTGTTGTGTGAAAACGATGTTGTTTTTTGTTGAATTCTTTTATTATTATTTGCAATAAATATTTAAATGTTTATTGTTTTTTAAAGCAATTTTGTTTTTTTTAGAGAAAAAAGAATATAAAAGCTCTAATAAAAATTGAAGTTGATGGTACTGGCCTCATCTGTACTTTTCCAGACAGGAGGGAATATTTTGTATTGTGTGTGTGTGTCAAGAGAGACTTTCACAGCTTATACTGTTTGAGTTATTTCGGATATTTGAGTGACAAGATAAGTTTATAATGTATAATTTAAATTTTAAATAATTTGATTTTTATTTTGTTTTAAATTGTATTGTTTTTTCACTTTCTTCTGACTTTTTGTGTTTTTTCCGTCTGTACTTTGTTTAATCTGTGGTTCCATTCACTTTTAACACATTTGCATGTTTTCTTTTCGTTTCTTTTTCTGTTTTTTTCTAGAGCACTGCGCTTAACACGACTTTATCTTTGAGCGATCGGTACATAATAAATAAAACGCACGACTGGGTCGCACGAACTTGCTCTTATGATAAGCAATTGCTTATTGTGGCTGCATATATGGCTATTAAAAAAAATTAAATAATTTCGAAAATTCTTTGATTTTTTAAATTAGTTTAAGAGTTTTCTCGGAAAAACAAAGTATGCAATAAAATTTCGAAGCTATACGTAAATCTAGGAAAAAAAAATATTGAAAATCGTTCGACCAGTTTTTTTTAAAAAGGTTATTTTTGAAAAACTTTTCCAAAAAATATTTTGAAATTTATTTGGGTATGCAAATATATGGAAATCTGTAGTTTACATTTGAAAAAATAATTTAAAAAAAAATCAATATACCCGTTTCCAACATATTTTGAAAACCAAAAATTTTTTTCAAAAAATTATAAAAAATCAAAAAAAAAAGTTTTTGAAAAATTTGAAATGCCATATTAATAAAATTATAAATGACTTCCTGTGGCCAAAATTTTATTGAAATCGAATGTATATTCTACGAGAAAATTTGATTTGAAAATACTGGTTCTATGAGAGGTACCGTTATAAGACAAATTTTGAAAAATATTTTCCAACCAAAAGATAGACTGTCTTACAAAAATAGCATCCTGAAAGTTTTATCAATATCGTTAGAGCCGTTTTTGAGAAAATCAATTTTTTTCTTCACGATTGTATGGCAGGTGCCGTTATTTTTGGGCCTAGAGCAAAAATAAAAAATATGTTCCGAGGGACGGCCAAATAAATCCTAGATACCAAATTTGAAGCAAATCGGCCCATCCGTTCAGGCTCTAGAAGCGCGAACAGACAGACAGACAGACAGACAGACAGACAGACAGACAGACAGACAGACGGACGGAATTCCCAGACCCACTTTTTTCGACTTCTCCATCATCGTAATGTCATGTGTGATTGTTATCTCGAAATTTTTTTTCTGCACGAATCCATAACTTGCCTTATAGTACCTATAATCGCAAGTAAAAAGGTATAGCAAGGCATTGTAGGAGTTACCGTTATTTTTAATAATTTTTTTTTCAAATTTAAGTCATGTTTTTAGAACATTGCCCCTCCCGGCTTAACATAGGGGAATAGACCCCCCTCCTATACGATTTTTTTTTCTTGTCTCAAACCAACCTACACGCTATAGCTTTTTGTCACAAAATTTGTGAATCACCCTGTATAACACCACTTTATCATGAATTGTAATAATAACTCCTCTAGATTACGCAAGGCAGCTAGCCTGTACCTACCTACTAACCGTCCTGTTTCTCTCTGCTTCCTTTAAGTTTTTTTTTTTAAAGTGAAACTTTTATTACATCGTCTCAAACTTTTTCGTCTGTGTGTTGCATGTCGCGTGACGGTCGGCCGCGGAGTAGGGATAAAGTGAAAGGCGCTCGTTAGTTTCACTTTTACGGTGGTTTCATAAAACCACACATGTTTTTTTTTGTTGATACATATACAATACATTTTGATTTGCATAAGATGCATCAAGAAACTTAAACATGTAAATCAATTTTGTGAAAAATTAATAGGTAGTCTTAAATTAGCAAATTATTTATAAAAATACAACAGCAGCCCTCACTACATTACGTTTAAACTTTTCTTGAAGTTAAAACTACATCAAGGCTTTTTTTTTTTTGAAATCAGCTAGTTTGAGCGACAACTGTTTACGAAATTGCCTAATTTTATTTTTAAACTGAATTTTTTCAAAATTTCAATTTATAAATTACTAGTTCCGTTTTTACTATTGGGAACATTCCATGAAAAAGCTGAACTTTCAACCAACTTACAAACAGTAGATTTTTAAATTTCAATGCACATTTGGCGGAAATATGAAGAGACTAGTGAGGGAAAAAATGTTTAGCCAAGATAACAACGTTGTTGTGCAATCGGCAAACAATTTTGCTGATCTGGTATCGCGGTTGGTGTCCAAAACCCGAGTCATTTACCATTCATCATTCATCATCAGAAATTGGCAACAAAATAATGACTGTGCGCGCAGCCATGCAAAAACGCCGAAGCCATACCTGAAATTTCGAATATCCATTGCATTCAAACAGATAAGAAGAGCGTAGAGGTCCGAACTCATTGCAAATCAGAAGATAATAAAATGCACGACTGGGTCGCACGTACTTGCTCTGTGGGTGCAATAGTACGATGAAAACAAAGTTTTCGAGCAATATGAAGAACTCCTGTTTGAAAAATTTGGGGAAAACTACAAAATTTTGGTTAAAACTGGAAAACCCGAGCGGGAGCTTACGTTAAGAAACCTTTGAATTTTTAAAATTTAGATGTCATCTTTTGGGTGCTATAAATGATATAAATGTCCGATTATGGCCAAATTAATAAAATTGTTAAAACAAATTTCCGTTATTATCATTTGTAGCCAAAAACTAAAATGCAGTTTTCTTCAAAACATTCTATGTATATTCAATACAAAGTTTAATAAAAATCGGTAGAGCCTTTTTTGAGTAAATTAGAAAATACTAAAAAAATTGGCAAAAACATAGTGGCTCTTTGTATGGGAGCCACCATTTAAATAAGATAAACTGAAAAAAATGCAATGCCATCTGATAGAGAGTTGTAAGGAACTATACCAAACAAAGTTTGTTTGAATTCGATACAACCGTTGACAACTTATGGCAATTTGAAAAAAGACGTCAAGACCAGATTTCCGTTATTTGCATTTTTAGCCAAAAACTAAAAACGCAGTTCTCTTAAGAACACTAAAAGAATATTACACACAAAGTTTAAACAAAATCGTTAGAGCCATTTTCGAGCAAATTAGAAAAAACCAAAAAAAGTTGGCTAAAACTCAACGGCTCGTTGTATGGGAGCTACCATTTAGAAAGGCTTCAGTGAAAAGTTTACTTAACAATCCTATAGAAAACTATGAAAAACTATGTCAAACGAAGTTTGAGTCGATTCAATCAAGCCGTTGTGAACTTATGGCTATTTGAAAAAAACCCGTTAAAACCTGATTTTCGTTACGGCCATTTGAGCCAAAAACAAAAAACGCAGTTTTGTTCGAAATACATAAAGTTAGCTAAATTTTGAGTTTAATTAAAATCGTTAGAGCCGTTTTCGAGAAAATCCAAATTGAAAAAAACTGTTACTTGAAAGGTACCAGTTTGAGCCGGGCTAAAACGAAATAAAAAAAACTTCGACAATGGTTTTTCTTCAAACTGCTATATACCAAGTTTTAAGAAAATCCGTCAAGCCGTTTAGGCTGTAGCATGACGTGAAAAAGCGCACATCCGCACATCCGCACATCCGCACAGACGCACAGACGCACAGACAGACCGACGGACGGTATGGCGAAAACCACTTTTTTGGGCTTCTCTATCATCGTAATGTCATGTTTGATTAAAACCTCGATTTTTTTTTTCTGCACGAAACCAATACTTGCCCTATAGAGCAAGTAAAAAAGTGTTTAACTACTAAAAAACTTTAATAAAATACTAACGTTTTCAAGTGTGTCAGACACGTGACGTCGTTTGTCCGTACGTGACAATAACTTAAGTTATTAAAAAATTTCTAAAAAAAATGAAATATGTGTTTTTTTTAAATATTTTTTTCTCCTTATTATCAACTTTGATGCTCCCTTATTATTTGCTTCTCACTATTCAATAATCCATTTTTTATAGTTTCGCTAAAATTTTAATGTTACGTAATTACTTAAAAAATTGGTTGACTCTAGCCGTCTGTTACGTGACAGGTATTATAATTCTTTTTTAAGGCCATTTTAAAAATATCCTTCAGAATGTTTGCATATAATAAAAGACTGATGTATAGGTAAGCTATAAGGTATAAACTAAAATTAGTACAACATGGCATATCCCATTTACGTACCTAGTATAAGGAGCCTTATTGTAACATAAAAGTAGTTGGATTTTTCTGTACGTGACATGGAATGCTACATTGATTGCTCTTATTAATTAAAAGTCAAACATTGAAATCTAGAAGCCCAAAGAGCTTTTAGTTTTTGAAAAAAAAATTCTAAATGCATGTAACACAAAAAAAAACTAAGTAGCCATGACTTTTAAGTAAACAAATTATTTCTGAAAAGTCAAGATATTGATACCTATATTACTTTATAGGACAAACATTAAGCATTGTAAATTCTTAATTTTTAGTCTTAGAATTGAGTCACTAGTTGGAAGAAGGGAATAAATCCCAAAATTTCCATTTCGATGCAAATGTCATCTCTATACGCATTTGTTAGGTCGAAGAAAGAAACACAAATTATTTTGATAACAGAAATATACTAGTTGATTTTGAAAAGCATTTGGAGTTTTGAGTATATTTTCAGATTTGGAGTTTCAGTTTTTTGGGTTGGGGTCAAAATCCCGAAAACCCAAAATCCCGAAATGCCGGTTTTTTTAATAACTCATTAAACTTATTTTCCTTGGGTTTCTGTGGATGAGCTTTTGATTTTAGAGCTTTAAAAGAAGTTCTTAATGATCACTGTTGTCGTGGAGTGCGTAGATCTTGTTTTCATCTTAAACATTTCTTTTAATTTAAGGAAAATTCGTTAAAATACAGTAACAAAACTTTAAGTTTTTTTCTCTAAGGAAAGAGTTTATTTGCGAAGGTTTTCGTAGCGCGAGGTCAGCTTTTTGGTATTTCCTGTGTTTTTCGTAGTTTCGATTGTGATGTTAATGTGAAGCTAAGTTTTTTTTATGTGAAGTGTATATTTAAAAGGTGTATTTTTTTTTTTTGAGTTTTGTGCAATTTGTGTTTTTAAGACGGGTGACATTTTAAGAATTGGATGAGGTGTATTTATTTTAGTTTAAAGTTATTTATATTTTGAATTCGTGTATTTTGTGTGCTTCCAAATGGCTTCCAAATCATAAGCGACAACTTAGTAACTAACTAACTAATGAAATATTGTGTTACTCGTATTATTGATATTTAATATTTATATATGCAATGTCTTATCCAACCAGGCTCTGAAATCTCTCAGTTTGCTACATATGAATCTGCCGATTCAAATAATATATCTGACTTAAATATGTTTCACATAGGCAATTTTGTAGGACAAAGTATGAACCGTTAAGAAAAAGTTGTAACTTTTAAGAAACTATTGGTGCCAAAAAGTTCATTCAGTTTCCCAGTTAAATAAAATGCACGACTGGGTCGCACGTACTTGCTCTGTGGGTGCAATAGTACGATGAAAACAAACTTTTCGATCAATGAGAACAACTCATTTCTGAAAAATTTGGTAAAACCTAAAAAAATTTGACTGAAACTAGAAAAACCGATATACAGGAGCTAACGTTAAGAAACCTTTAATATTTAAAATTAAGACGTTATCTTTTGGGTGATATAAATGATACAAATGTCCACTTATGGCCAAGTTAATAACACTGTTAAAAGCAATTTCCACTATTATCATGTATAGCCAAAAACTAAAAATGCAGTTTCGTTTGAAGTATTCTATGTATGTTACATACAAAGTTTCATAAAAATCGGGGGAGCCTTTTTTGAGTAAATTAGAAAAAATTAAAAAATTGGCCAAAATCTAGTGGCTCTTTGTATAGGAGCCACCATTTAAAAAAGAGAAACTGAAAAAAAATCAATGCCATCTGATAGGAAGCTGTAAGGAACTATACTAAACAAAGTTTGAGTGAATTCGATGCAACCGTTGACAACTTATGGCCAATTGAAAAAAAGCCGTTAAGAGCAGATCTCCGTTATTTGCATTTTTAGCCAAAAACTAAAAACGCAGTTCTCTTAAAAACACTAAAAGAATATAACACACAAAGTTTAATCAAAATCGTTAGAGCCATTTTCGAGAAAATTAGAAAAAACCAAAAAAAGTTGGCTAAAACTCAACGGCTCGTTGTATGGAAGCCACCGTTTAGAAAGGCTTCAGTGAAAAATTTACTAAACCATCCTATAGAACACTATTAAAAACTGTGTCAAACAAAGTTTTAGTTGATTCAATCAAGCCGTTGTGAACTTATGGCTATTTGAAAAAAAGCCGTTAAAACCTGATTTTCGTTACGACCATTTGAGGCAAAAACAAAAAACGCAGTTTTGTTAGAAATGCTTGAAGTAAGCTAAATTATAAATTTAATCAAAATCGTTAGAGCCGTTTTCGAGAAAATCCAAATTGAAAAAAACCGTTACTTGAAAGGTACCAGTTTGAGCCGGGCTAAAACAAAATAAAAAAAACCTCGACAATGGTTTTTCTTCAAACTGCTATATATGAAATTTGAAGAAAATCCGTCAAAACGTTTAGGCTGTAGCATGACGTGAAAAAGCGCACATCCGCACATCCGCACATCCGCACAGACGCACAGACAGACCGACGGACGGTATGGCGAAAACCACTTTTTTGGGCTTCTCTATCATCGTAATGTCATGTTTGATTAAAACCTCGATTTTTTTTTTCTGCACGAAACCAATACTTGCCCTATAGAGCAAGTAAAAAGACGTGTGTGGAAACAATCGAAGATTTCGATTAACATGGTTGAGTGAATTTAACTGGTTGTGCTATTCAAGAAAAAAAAGTTCATTGCAAATATTTGTTTACAGAACTGCACGACAGCTTTAGCCATGATCAGTGTGAGTGACAATCGTTTAATAGATGTCAATCGGAAAATGGACAGAGTTTTGTAGCTTTTAAATCCTGCGAGTTTATATTTACATACATTTGCGGGTGGCAATGGTACAGTGGATGTAGTGCTTGGTTGCTTAACCTGAGAGTTGTGAGTTCAAACCCAGCCTGGGCATTTCGTGAGATATTTATCAGCTATAATCTCAATCCACTGTACCAACGGCTCAAGGGGTTTGTTACAGCCCTTTTAATTTTTTTTTTTTTTTTTTTATAATGCACACGCGCTCAAGGGGTTTGTTATAGCCCTTTTAATGATAAGTCACAGCGCGAGCGATAGGAAGTTAGGAAGGAAGGGAAAGGAGGTGTCGATGAACATTGATCTTGAATGTCTGCAGATCAAAATGGTAAGGAAAAATTGTGCCAGGCAATCCATTCCACATTCGTGTTGTACGGCTAAAGAAAGAATCCCTGTATTTCACGGTACGTCCGAAATTGGGCTCAAGTGTAAACTGATGAGCGTTCCAAGCAAGACGAGTATTACGGGGGAAAATGATTAGTCACAGCGCGAGCGATAGGAAATTAGCAAGGAAGGGAAAGGAGGTTTCGATGAACATTGGTCTTGAATATTTGAACATCAAAATGGCAAGGGAAAATTGTGCCAGGCAATTCATTATACATTCGTGTTGTACGGCTAAAGAAAGAATCCCTATATTTAACGGTACGTCCGGAATTGGGCTCAAGTGTAAGCTGATGAGCGTTCCTAGCCAGACGAGTGTTACGGGGAAAATGTTTAAGGGGTGAAACGCAGCTGGCTACCTCGAGTAAGCATTTTTTGTAGAAGAACCGGTAAAATAAGGAAAGACATGAAACATTTCGACGATGTTCAAGGGATAGAAATGTTTCCATAATGCTTCTCTCTCCTATCAAGGTATAAAAAATTTTGAGAAGCACCTGCCCAGAGATGGTAGTTATACTCGAGTTCAGGGCGTATAAGCGCCTTGTAAATTGTAGCCAGATCAGAAGGGGTGAAAAACTTCTTGCATCTATTAAGAAAGCCTAAGCATCTTGCAGCATTATTGGCAATCTCAAGTACATGATCATTCCCACGAAGGCTGTCACTAATACACATACCGAGTACTGATAGCTTTTCGGCCTCCTCGATGCAAGTACCATTCATGGATAATGGCATAGGGGGTATGTTTAGCTTTAACGACAAAAGACAGCATTGAGTTTTCGACGCATTAAACTCCACACGATTTCTAATACCCCAGCTCACAATGCTGTTTAAAAATCGGAGTTTGATGAGCTTATCATACGATGTCGTTGTAATAACACGTCCCAAGCAACACAATCGTCTCTTTTATATATCTTGCAGACTACTTTCAGAAGAGCTTTCAACTCTTCAAAACTATCTTGAAGTGGTCGTTAAGACCCAAAAGGGCCCAAAGGGGTGGAGCCAACTGCATAGAGCGAAGAGGTCTTATCTTGGTCTTTGAAAGAGCTCACAAAGAGAACCGTTTTTAATAGATCTCTTAAAGACGTTTTGAAGATGTTTTCTGTTTGAGTGAAAAATGTGACAAAGAAATAAAAAATCAATTTAGACAAAACTTCTTTCTCTTTTCCACAAATGCAAATTAAATATAATTACGAAAAAGAATGAACTTTGAATGAAATGTCAAAACAAGATGAATTCTTTCTTTATGCTTATTGCAAGAATTATATTTTCATTGATGATATATGTACATAGGTTAAACACATTTTTTAGTGCTTATTATGTGAATTTTGATATGCCAAAAAAGATTTACTTTGAAATCACACATTCTACCCCTCTTAAAATTAATGCGCCTCGTGGAAAATACAATTAATGAATAAATATTAATGACGAAATGAAAAAAATTGCCGACGGCATAGAAACAATTATTTTAAATGCGATATTTAATGATTTTAGACTAATAAAATTATAGGAATAGGCATTATACAGGCGTTTTTCTTGCTTTTAAACCACAATTTAAATCTCATAAATATTTGTACTGAAAAAGTTTTTTGCAAACAATAATGGCAACATCACAAATATTCCTACAGGGTGCCTCACTTCATAAATGTTTTATTTTATTTATTTCTACATAACAACCTTGCAGATGACAATTTACTGCACACTTTTCTTTTTTACTCAACTTTGGCAACTTGCAAACAAATACAATAAGATAAATGTTTTAAAAGGCACTACAAACATAATGTTTATTTATTCATCTTTCGGCATTAGAACCCAATTAAAATTTTTTTGAACTGACGTCAAACTCTGTGCTTTCGCACTAACACCCATTTCTATTGGCAAGCAAGTGGCTATGTGTATTATCCTATCTAGTGTTTTTGCTGTGACGTAGGCTGCACAAGCAAGTTGATGCAAGTAATTTTTGTCTAGATGTTTGTTAAAATATTTGCAATTGGTATATCAGATAAATAGAAAAAAAAAAGAATTTATATTTTCTTTGCTAAAAAACAATCTTTTTTCCATCTTAATCGAAAATATTCAAATCTATATTTTAACTAATTTTTTTGAAAATCATTAAACATAATGTAAGAACGTTGTTAAAAAAAATATTCTTAAGAAAATTAAAGTTTGAATATAATTCCCAAGTACGAAATATTTAATAAATGCTAAGTAAAATCGCACTCAAATAAATGCATAATAACAAATAACGTACCAATGTGAAAAATGGTACAAATCATGCAAGTCAACAAGCAAAAAACTGTCTAGCCAGTTGAACAGCAAAGTTTGTTTGAGTGAGTGAAAAATATGAATGTATTGCAACTGTCTTGCCAGTAGGTGGCATGTAGGGCGTCCTGGTTATGTAAGTTGATTTTTACTTTCATGAGAAAAGTTACCTAAGCCATTGTATATACATTAATATAGTAATACCATGGAACACGTCGTGGCTACTTAGTTTTTCGACAATGGTGGCGCTAGTTGTCTGCTCTCATTTATTGGAGACTTTTCAAAGGGGGTTTTGCGGGGATAACGACGAATGCCAGAAAAGTATAAGCGAAAAGAAAACGAAAAAATTGTTTGTTATTATGATATTTATTCATAGGACAATTTTTTCGCGCTCGAAAGCAAATATAATAAAATGCACGACTGGGTCGCACGAACTTGCTCTTATGATAAGCAATTGCGTAGTGGCTGCATATATGGATATTAAAAAAAAAATTAAATAATTTCGAAAATTCTTTTATTTTTTAAATTAGTTTAAGAGTTTTCTCGGAAAAACTAAGTATGCAATAAAATTTCAAAGCTATACGTCAATCTAGGAAAAAAAAATATTGAAAATCGTTGGACCAGTTTTTTTTTAAAAAGGTTATTTTTGAAAAACTTTTTCAAAAAATATTTTGAAATTTATTTGAGTATGCAAATATATGGCAATCCGTAGTTTACATTTGAAAAATAATTTAAAAAAAAAATCAATGTACACGTTTCCAACATATTTCGAAAACCAAAAATTTTTTTGAAAAAATTATAAAAAATCAAAAAAAAAAGTTTTTGAAAATTTTGAAGTGCCATATTAATAAAATTATGAATGACTTCCTGTGGTAAAAATTTTATTGAAATCGAAGGTAGAGTTTACGAAAAAAATTGATTTGAAAATACTGGTTCTATGAGAGGTACCGTTATTAGACAAATTTTGAAAAAAAATTTCAAACCAAAAAGATAGATTTTCTTGCAAAAATAGCAATCTGAAAGTTTTATCAAAATCGTTAGAGCCGTTTTTGAGAAAATCAATTTTTGTCTTCAAGATTGTATGGCAGGTGCCGTTATTTTTTGACCTAGAGCAAAAATAAAAAATTTGTTCCGAGGGACGGCCAAATAAATCCTTAATACCAAATTTGAAGCAAATCGGCCCACCCGTTCAGCCTCCAGAGGCGCGAACAGACATACAGACAGACAGACAGACAGACAGACGGACGGAATTCCCAGACCCACTTTTTTCGACTTCTCCATCATCGTAATGTCATGTGTGATTGTTATCTCAAATTTTTTTTTCTGCACGAATCCATAACTTGCCTTATAGTACCTATAATCGCAAGTAAAAATATAAGGAAAAGTAAAAAAAAAAAAAAAAAAACCGGTTTATTATAAGTTGTGACTTGTAATGGGAGTGAATCGTATTATTTGTATTTCTATATTCCAACAAAATATGAAAATTCGTTCATGACAAACTATTTGGTAGGTAAGGTACGTACCAACCAATTTTTACTTGCGATTATAGGTACTATAAGGCAAGTTATGGATTCGTGCAGAAAAAAAAATTTGAGATAACAATCACACATGACATTACGATGATGGAGAAGTCGAAAAAAGTGGGTCTGGGAATTCCGTCCGTCTGTCTGTCTGTCTGTCTGTCTGTCTGTCTGTCTGTCTGTATGTCTGTTCGCGCCTCTGGAGGCTGAACGGGTGGGCCGATTTGCTTCAAATTTGGTATTAAGGATTTATTTGGCCGTCCCTCGGAACAAATTTTTTATTTTTGCTCTAGGTCAAAAAATAACGGCACCTGCCATACAATCTTGAAGACAAAAATTGATTTTCTGAAAAACGGCTCTAACGATTTTGATAAAACTTTCAGATTGCTATTTTTGCAAGAAAATCTATCTTTTGGTTTGAAATTTTTTTTCAAAATTTGTCTAATAACGGTACCTCTCATAGAACCAGTATTTTCAAATCAATTTTTTTCGTAAACTGTACCTTCGATTTCAATAAAATGTTTACCACAGGAAGTCATTCATAATTTTATTAATATGGCACTTCAAAATTTTCAAAAACTTTTTTTTTTGATTTTTTATAATTTTTTCAAAAAAATTTTTGGTTTTCGAAATATGTTGGAAACGGGTACATTGATTTTTTTTTTAAATTATTTTTCAAATGTAAACTACGGATTGCCATATATTTGCATACTCAAATAAATTTCAAAATATTTTTTGAAAAAGTTTTTCAAAAATAACCTTTTTAAAAAAAAACTGGTCCAACGATTTTCAATATTTTTTTTTCCTAGATTGACGTATAGCTTTGAAATTTTATTGCATACTTAGTTTTTCCGAGAAAACTCTTAAACTAATTTAAAAAATAAAAGAATTTTCGAAATTATTTAATTTTTTTTTTAATATCCATATATGCAGCCACTACGCAATTGCTTATCATAAGAGCAAGTTCGTGCGACCCAGTCGTGCATTTTATTTTTTGTTTTCGCTGGTGGTGGTGGTGGGTGGTAATTTTGACATGACTATGCCTTATATTAATGGTTTTTCAGGATTTTATTTTTTCATGATTATGATTACCTAAACATTTTTTTGTGATGCATTAGGGTTCGTTTCATCTACCTACCTAATGTGGAAACAGCATTTTTTTTTTATTTATTTTTTTATAAATGGTTTAATTTTGATACTACCTATACCTACCTAATTTGTTTTTCTTCATAAAGTTAGGTATTTATTTATAAATATAAATATTCGCGGCTTCGCTCTTGTTTCAGCTGATCTAGTCGCTTGTAATAGCCTGAGGAGTCGTCTCTCGTAATCTAGCTACTTTTATAGCCCGAGCTTAATTATTACATACATTTTACCGGAATAAAAAGTAGACTTTGTGCTATTCCAGACTACCTATAGGTATTCTATCTCTGTGCTAAATTTCATTCAGATCCGTTCAGCCGTTTTAGCGGTATTGAGCAACAAACATCCAAACATCGTAACTTTCAAATTTATAATACCTATTTCTAGTATTAGTTTCCGTTTGCCACTTTCACGATCAAAACTTTGTTTTTGTAGGTATGTATGTCCGTTTCCGTTTTTACTTGCGATTATAGGTGCTATAAGGCAAGTTATGGATTCGTGCAGAAAAAAAATTTCGAGATAACAATCACACATGACATTACGATGATGGAGAAGTCGAAAAAAGTGGGTCTGGGAATTCCGTCCATCTGTCTGTCTGTCTGTCTGTTCGCGCTTCTAGAGCCTGAACGGATGGGCCGATTTGCTTCAAATTTGGTATCTAGGATTTATTTGACCGTCTCTCGGAACATATTTTTACTTGCGATTATAGGTACTATAAGGCAAGTTATGGATTCGTGCAGAAAAAAAATTTCGAGATAACAATCACACATGACATTACGATGATGGAGAAGTCGAAAAAAGTGGGTCTGGGAATTCCGTCCGTCTGTCTGTCTGTCTGTCTGTCTGTCTGTCTGTCTGTCTGTTCGCGCTTCTAGAGCCTGAACGGATGGGCCGATTTGCTTCAAATTTGGTATCTAGGATTTATTTGGCCGTCCCTCGGAACGTATTTTTTATTTTTGCTCTAGGCCCAAAAATAACGGCACCTGCCATACAATCGTGAAGAAAAAAATTGATTTTCTCAAAAACGGTTTTAACGATTTTGATAAAACTTTCAGGATGCTATTTTTGTAAGACAATCTATCTTTTGGTTAAAAAATATTTTTCAAAATTTGTCTTATAACGGTACCTCTCATAGAACCAGTATTTTCATATCAAATTTTCTCGTAAACTATACATTCGATTTCAATAAAATTTTGGCCACAGGAAGTCATTTATAATTTTATTAATATGGCATTTCAAATTTTTCAAAAACTTTTTTTTTTTGATTTTTTATAATTTTTTCAAAAAATTTTTTGGTTTTCGAAATATGTTGGAAACGGGTATATTGATTTTTTTTAAATTGTTTTTTCAAATGTAAACTACAGGTTGCCATATATTTGCATACCCAAATAAATTTCAAAATATTTTTTGGAAAAGTTTTTCAAAAATAACCTTTTTAAAAAAAAACTGGACGAACGATTTTCAATATTTTTTTTTCCTAGATTCACGTATAGCTTTTAAATTTTATTGTATACTTTGTTTTTCCGAGAAAACTCTTAAACTAATTTAAAAAATAAAAGAATTTTCGAAATTATTTCAATTTTTTTTTAAATCCATATATGCAGCCACTAAGCAATTGCTTATCATAAGAGCAAGTTCGTGCGACCCAGTCGTGCATTTTATTTATTTTTGCTCTAGGCCCAAAAATAACGGCACCTGCCATACAATCGTGAAGAAAAAAATTGATTTTCTCAAAAACGGCTCTAACGATTTTGATAAAACTTTTAGAATGCTATTTTTGTAAGACAATCTATCTTTTGGTTAAAAAATATTTTTCAAAATTTGTCTTATAACGGTACCTCTCATAGAACCAGTATTTTCATATCAAATTTTCTCGTAAACTATACATTCGATTTCAATAAAATTTTGGTCACAGGAAGTCATTTATAATTTTATTAATATGGCATTTCAAATTTTTCAAAAACTTTCTTTTTTGATTTTTTATAATTTTTTCAAAAAAATTTTTGGTTTTCGAAATATGTTGGAAACGGGTATATTGATTTTTTTTTAAATTATTTTTTCAAATGTAAACTACAGATTGCCATATATTTGCATACCCAAATAAATTTCAAAATATTTTTTGGAAAAGTTTTTCAAAAATAACCTTTTTAAAAAAAACTGGTCGAACGATTTTCAATATTTTTTTTTCCTAGATTTACGTATAGCTTTGAAATTTTATTGCATACTTTGTTTTTCCGAAAAAACTCTTAAACTAATTTAAAAAATAAAAGAATTTTCGAAATTATTTAAATTTTTTTTTAAATTCATATATGCAACCACTAAGCAATTGCTTATCATAAGAGCAAGTTCGTGCGACCCAGTCGTGCATTTTATTTAATTATGTAGGTATTGTTGCTGGAAGTGTGCAACTTCAAAACTTCAAACAAATATTGAAAATAGGTACATTATATAGGTAGGTACCCTACCCACCTACCTATAATCAAATATATTTATAAGTGGGTAGGTACTAGGTTACCACCTTACCCAAAATTTCAAAATTAAAGTTTTGTTTTGTTTTGTGGTTACAGTAACAATTATTGTAACCACAAAAAACCACATAATGTAAATTTTGAAAATTTTGATTTTTAATGAAATGTTTGTGGGTGCATCTTTAGAATTTTTGAACCACACCCTGCACCCTGCTACGTAGCCATGGACTAGGTAGGTATAGGTGCTTACATTCTTTATTTAAAATTTGAAAATCGTTAAACCATTTTGTTGTTTTGAAATTTTTCTCAGTAGGTACCTAGTTAGGTATGTATGTGAATTAGCAATTCTATATGGAAATTTTTTTGTTTTCATCTTGGAAAATAGTTTTAAAAAAATTCAATCCCCCCTTCCTATACCTACATATGTTTCAGAAAATTATTACATGTAGGTACTATCATTGAGTTTATATACATAGAGGAACCACCTCGTTGAAAACAGAATAGTGCGTTACTTCGTCACTTAGGTGGCGTTATGATTTAGCATAAGCACGAACCATTTTTGGATTCAATGTGGAATGTGGATATATTATCGACAAGCAGATGTGGACTGCTATCCTGCATCCTCCCTTAACGATCAACATGTGTGTATCTTACCAACACAAAACAACAATAATGGGCTGGAGTTGAAATTCATAGGTACATTTGTTTTTGTGTGAATTCTTGTTTTTTTTTTTTTTGGTTCCCTGTTATTTGTGCTGATATTTTTGTCTGGTTGCTATATCCAGAAAGCCTTTAAAGGATTGGGACAAAACTCACACACACAATTAAAAAAAATTGGTATACCTGCGACCTGTGAGCTCACAGTCACGTGAGGCGAGTCTGTCCATGTCCCTTCAGTCCGCACCATGCTTGTCCTTTACTTTGCTTCGAAATTTTTTTATACAAATATGTATGAGGCTGTGTATGCATTTACGTTTTTGCTATCTCAACTAAAAGAAAATACCGCAAGGAATAGGTCTGGGTATTCCATAAAAATATACAATCTCGGTCAAGAAATGGATAAACAAAAATGCAGAAAGTGAAAACTAATTTCACTTTGCAATTAGGTACATTATGTATATTGATCGTAATTAATTTTATAAAAATTGTTCAAAATAGAGGAAAACTATTTTGAGAAACTTTGCAATGAAAAAAAAATTGCTTTGAAATGAGGATTTTTGTAATAAAATATTTGAAACTTTCGTTGAAATTGGTCCAAACCGAGTGTTTAGCTTGTACCATGCAAATGAAGAGACGGGTTCTATACAGGGTGATTTACGAGCGTTGTGCCAAAAAGCTAGAGCGTGTAGGTTGGGTTGAGACAAGAAAAAAATCGTATGGGAGGGGGGTCTATTCACATCCGTTTAGCCAGGAGTGGCAATTTTCTAAAAACATGACTTAAATTTGAAAAAAAATTATTAAAAAATAACGGTAGCTCTTACAATGCCATGCTTTATCTTTTTGTAAAGCCAAAAACTTGTTTTTTTATTGTAATTTTAAATGAAGTTTTTTTATTGAACCGTTTTCAAAATATTAATTTTCAAACTCAAAATTTGGAAAAAAAATTAAAAAAAAAATAATTTTAAAACAATTTTTTTTCAAAATTTTACGTAATTAAGTATTATTTTTGTACTCCAAATTCAATGCTCCTTTTAATTTTAAATCCAACACTGAAAACCGTATGGCTCTATGACTTTTTTTTGCCAAGCTATTCAAAAGTAACCGAACCTACTTCTTCACAAAAACACGAAAAAAAATGGCTAAATGATACCTTGTGCCATCCAGTATGGCTAGATTTTCTTGTTTTTGTGAAGAAGTAGGTTCGGTTATTTTTCAATATCTTGGCAACAAAAAGTCATAAAACCTAACGATTTTCAGTATTAAATTTAAAATTCATTGAAGTATTGAATTCTGAGAACAAAAATAATACCTAACTACGTAAAATTTTGAAAAAAATTAGTTTTAAAATTATTTTTTTTAATTTTTTTTCCAAATTTTGAGTTTGAAAATTGATATTTTGAAAACGGTTCAATAAAAAAACTTCATTTAAAATTACAATAAAAAAAAACAAGTTTTTGGCTTTACAAAAAGATATAGCATGGCATTGTAAGAGCTACCGTTATTTTTTAATATTTTTTTTTCAAATTTAAGTCATGTCTTTAGAAAATTGCCCCTCCCGGCTAAACGGAGGGGAATAGACCCCCCCTCCTATACGATTTTTTTCTTGCCTCAACCCAACCTATACGCTCTAACTTATTGGCACAACGCTCCTGAATCACCCTGTATATAATCAGATATAGGTACCTACTATTGTATGTACCTTATCTGTCTATATGCTTAATTCACCCGAAAATATGAATCTAGGATACCTACTTATGTTATTATACCTACATATGTTAAAAAAAAACTAAATCCTTCCGAATTTGTATGAAGTTCAAGTTTCAATTTCTACCCTTAAGTTTATGCTCTTATAGTGACTTAAGCACACATTGAATCGCAATCCACGCAAAATAAATAAACAACAGCAAATCATGACCTTAAACCAAATATGAACGAGTATCTAGGTACCTACAATTTGCAAAAGTAATAAAAATAAAGTGCACGACTGGGTCGTACAAACTTGCTCTAATGTGTTAAAATGGTCTTGGGTGCTTGAGATTTTGGGAAAAAAGCGTTGAAAAAATCATATGAAATTTTATAAATCACTTAAAAATCAATACCTAAAACGTTTTTTGGAGAAAATGAAGTAAGCCATCAGGTTTCTTTTACGTTTTTGAATTTTAACGAAAATTTTTTTCAAAATCGTTGGACCAGTTTTTTCAAAAAAAACTGTTTTTTGAAAAACTTTTCGAAAATATATTCCAAATTTTTTTTTGAGTACGCCAACTTCTAGCACTTTATAGTTTTTATCAGAAAAATAAAATTAAAAAAATATAGATTAAACCGTTTTTCGAAAAAACCCAAATTAAAAAAAAAATTTGAAACTTTTTTAAAAAACTCAAAAAAACTTTTTTTGAAAAATTTTCGAAATTATATTATTTCTTTTATAAGAGAGCTTCTACATTAAAAATTTCATCGAAATCCGTCAAGTGTCTTACGAGAAAATAGGATTTAAAAAAACCGGTCCTATGGGAGGTACCGTTATATGACTTTTCCTGAAAAATCTATTCCAGCCAAAACATAAAGTTTGCACAGAAAACATCATTCAGAAAGTTTTATCAAAATCGTAGGAGCCGTTTTTGAGAAAATTTAATTTTTCACAAAAAATCGTATGGCAGGTACCGTTAGTTTTGGAGCTAGGATGCTAATTCCAAAAACCCCTCTGTAGGACGTCATAATAATACTATGTACCAAGTTTGAAGCAAATCGGTCCAGCCGTTTAGGCTGTAGGTAACTATACAGACAGACACACGGACAGACAGACAGACAGACAGACAGACAGACAGAATTGTCGGACCCACTTTTTTCGACTTCTCCATCATCGTAATGTCATGTTTGATTGTTAGAATTTTTTTTTTTTTTTTTACGAATGCATAACTTGCCTTATAGTACCTATAATCGCAAGTAAAAATACCAACCCCTCGAAATCACATTCATTTTTTGTTTTGCTTTTTTCACAAGTCAATGGGTTCCACAAAAAAATATAAAATCTGCTCAAATCGAGAATTTGTAATTTTTGATTTGATTTTTAATAAAATCTTGATTTGGTGTACCTGGTGCCACCTAGTGACGTAGTAACGTAATGTTTCGTGATTCCTCTATGTATATAAACTCAATGGTACTATACATACCTAACTTTTTGAAATTTTTTAAATGTGGCATCAATAAGGTTATAGGTACCTACCTAATTGACTTCCTTTGTCCCACATATCATTGAAATACATAATAAAAATTACTAACGAGAAAATTTTTTTGCCTTGGCAATAAAACGTTTTAACTTTGGGCGTGGCGCACTCCTTTTTTTATTGCGCCAGCACTAATTGAACATCACACCGCATAAAATTAATGTTATTGAATTTTTTTCTGTCTGCTAAAGAAGAATTTTGTTTCTGAAACATCGGCTGTTTGCGGGAAACAGACGCATGCACATACAAAAATATGGGGAATAGGGTATCCAACAGTTCGTTGCAAACGTACTGTAGCTCTCGCTTATGTTTTTTTGTTCAAATCGAGCTGTAAGCTAAAAATTAAATGTCACTAACCTCATAGTGAGTGCCTTTGACATTAAAAAAGCTTCAGTTTTGGGTGTGGCACACGCCTTTCTGTATAGCGGTAGTAAATTTAGTCATACAAAAATAGAGAATAGGGTATCCAACAGTTCGTCGCAAACGTACTGTAGCTCTTGCTGTTTCTTTTATGAAAAAGGGGAATGCATAACTTGCCTTATAGGTATAGTACCTATAATCGCAAGTAAAAAAAATTGTTCCGAGTTTTTGAAAAAAATATTTTACTTACCTAAAAACAATAATGATCAAACCCCATTACACATTGGTTATAACCTAGGTACCTACCTAAATATATCTATATCCAAGGAGAGCAATTTTTTCAAATATTATTTTCTCGTAAACCACTTTACCTACCTATACATAGGTAGGTACCTAGTACCTACCTAACAGATTTCAATACGATTTTTAAACAGGAAAACATTTCAAAACAGAAGTGTGAAACTAAACTACAGACATAAGTAGCTAGGTACTTATTATAGGTATACGTTTTCCTGTTCCTGTATTGAATTTTATGATTTTCATTTATTTGAAATCTTTTTTTTTTCAATTCAAAATATTCAAATAAATCAAATGGCGTAGATACCTACATTTGCCAAAAAAAAAATTGTAGGTAAGTAGGTAGGTACTAGGTACCTCCGTAGTAATTTTTAAGTTATTAGTTAAATTCAATTTAATTTTATTTCTTCTAATACCTAACTACCTATTATTTTTTTTTTTATCTTTTGCCTCAAGGCCGCAACACAATTAGTGCAACCCTGTTCGTGAACATTATTTTATTTTATTTTTCGTTTCTCCATTCTATCGAAAATCATTCATTATTTACATATTCAGACACTAAAAAAAACATAAGCCTCCAATCAGAAAATGTCTTCTATTTATTGCTGTTTTTGCTTCCCACGGCACAGTCTACACTCTACACTCTACACAGTCTCTCCGCTCTCTCACCAATCGAAGCTTAGTTTTTCGTCGCTGGATGGCGCACCTAACGTTCCGCTTCTTGATATTACTATATTAATGTACATATATACAATGACGAAGCTGAGCCATTGTATATACATTAATATAGTAATATCAAGAAGCGGAACGTTAGGTGCGCCATCCAGCGACGAAAAACTAAGCTTCGATTGGTGAGAGAGCGGAGAGACTGTGTAGAGTGTAGAGTGTAGACTGTGCCGTGGGAAGCAAAAACAGCAATAAATAGAAGACATTTTCTGATTGGAGGCTTATGTTTTTTTTAGTGTCTGAATATGTAAATAATGAATGATTTTCGATAGAATGGAGAAACGAAAAATAAAATAAAATAATGTTCACGAACAGGGTTGCACTAATTGTGTTGCGGCCTTGAGGCAAAAGATAAAAAAAAAAATAATAGGTAGTTAGGTATTAGAAGAAATAAAATTAAATTGAATTTAACTAATAACTTAAAAATTACTACGGAGGTACCTAGTACCTACCTACTTACCTACAATTTTTTTTTTGGCAAATGTAGGTATCTACGCCATTTGATTTATTTGAATATTTTGAATTGAAAAAAAAAAGATTTCAAATAAATGAAAATCATAAAATTCAATACAGGAACAGGAAAACGTATACCTATAATAAGTACCTAGCTACTTATGTCTGTAGTTTAGTTTCACACTTCTGTTTTGAAATGTTTTCCTGTTTAAAAATCGTATTGAAATCTGTTAGGTAGGTACTAGGTACCTACCTATGTATAGGTAGGTAAAGTGGTTTACGAGAAAATAATATTTGAAAAAATTGCTCTCCTTGGATATAGATATATTTAGGTAGGTACCTAGGTTATAACCAATGTGTAATGGGGTTTGATCATTATTGTTTTTAGGTAAGTAAAATATTTTTTTCAAAAACTCGGAACAATTTTTTTTACTTGCGATTATAGGTACTATACCTATAAGGCAAGTTATGCATTCCCCTTTTTCATAAAAGAAACAGCAAGAGCTACAGTACGTTTGCGACGAACTGTTGGATACCCTATTCTCTATTTTTGTATGACTAAATTTACTACCGCTATACAGAAAGGCGTGTGCCACACCCAAAACTGAAGCTTTTTTAATGTCAAAGGCACTCACTATGAGGTTAGTGACATTTAATTTTTAGCTTACAGCTCGATTTGAACAAAAAAACATAAGCGAGAGCTACAGTACGTTTGCAACGAACTGTTGGATACCCTATTCCCCATATTTTTGTATGTGCATGCGTCTGTTTCCCGCAAACAGCCGATGTTTCAGAAACAAAATTCTTCTTTAGCAGACAGAAAAAAATTCAATAACATTAATTTTATGCGGTGTGATGTTCAATTAGTGCTGGCGCAATAAAAAAAGGAGTGCGCCACGCCCAAAGTTAAAACGTTTTATTGCCAAGGCAAAAAAATTTTCCCGTTAGTAATTTTTATTATGTATTTCAATGATATGTGGGACAAAGGAAGTCAATTAGGTAGGTACCTATAACCTTATTGATGCCACATTTAAAAAATTTCAAAAAGTTAGGTATGTATAGTACCATTGAGTTTATATACATAGAGGAATCACGAAACATTACGTTACTACGTCACTAGGTGGCACCAGGTACACCAAATCAAGATTTTATAAAAAATCAAATCAAAAATTACAAATTCTCGATTTGAGCAGATTTTATATTTTTGTAGATCTTTTATATTTTTTTGTGGAACCCATTGACTTGTGAAAAAAGCAAAACAAAAAATGAATGTGATTTCGAGGGGTTGGTATTTTTTTTATTACTTTTGCAAATTGTAGGTACCTAGATACTCGTTCATATTTGGTTTAAGGTCATGATTTGCTGTTGTTTATTTATTTTGCGTGGATTGCGATTCAATGTGTGCTTAAGTCACTATAAGAGCATAAACTTAAGGGTAGAAATTGAAACTTGAACTTCATACAAATTCGGAAGGATTTAGTTTTTTTTTTAACATATGTAGGTATAATAACATAAGTAGGTATCCTAGATTCATATTTTCGGGTGAATTAAGCATATAGACAGATAAGGTACATACAATAGTAGGTACCTATATCTGATTATATACAGGGTGATTCAGGAGCGTTGTGCCAATAAGTTAGAGCGTATAGGTTGGGTTGAGGCAAGAAAAAAATCGTATAGGAGGGGGGGTCTATTCCCCTCCGTTTAGCCGGGAGGGGCAATTTTCTAAAAACATGACTTAAATTTGAAAAAAAAAATATTAAAAAATAACGGTAGCTCTTACAATGCCATGCTATATCTTTTTGTAAAGCCAAAAACTTGTTTTTTTTTATTGTAATTTTAAATGAAGTTTTTTTATTGAACCGTTTTCAAAATATCAATTTTCAAACTCAAAATTTGGAAAAAAAATTAAAAAAAATAATTTTAAAACTAATTTTTTTCAAAATTTTACGTAGTTAGGTATTATTTTTGTTCTCAGAATTCAATACTTCAATGAATTTTAAATTTAATACTGAAAATCGTTAGGTTTTATGACTTTTTGTTCCCAAGATATTGAAAAATAACCGAACCTACTTCTTCACAAAAACAAGAAAATCTAGCCATACTGGATGGCACAAGGTATCATTTAGCCATTTTTTTCGTGTTTTTGTGAAGAAGTAGGTTCGGTTACTTTTGAATAGCTTGGCAAAAAAAGTCATAGAGCCATACGGTTTTCAGTGTTGGATTTAAAATTAAAAGGAGCATTGAATTTGGAGTACAAAAATAATACTTAATTACGTAAAATTTTGAAAAAAAATTGTTTTAAAATTATTTTTTTTTTAATTTTTTTTCCAAATTTTGAGTTTGAAAATTAATATTTTGAAAACGGTTCAATAAAAAAACTTCATTTAAAATTACAATAAAAAAACAAGTTTTTGGCTTTACAAAAAGATAAAGCATGGCATTGTAAGAGCTACCGTTATTTTTTAATAATTTTTTTTCAAATTTAAGTCATGTTTTTAGAAAATTGCCACTCCTGGCTAAACGGATGTGAATAGACCCCCCTCCCATACGATTTTTTTCTTGTCTCAACCCAACCTACACGCTCTAGCTTTTTGGCACAACGCTCGTAAATCACCCTGTATAGAACCCGTCTCTTCATTTGCATGGTACAAGCTAAACACTCGGTTTGGACCAATTTCAACGAAAGTTTCAAATATTTTATTACAAAAATCCTCATTTCAAAGCAATTTTTTTTTCATTGCAAAGTTTCTCAAAATAGTTTTCCTCTATTTTGAACAATTTTTATAAAATTAATTACGATCAATATACATAATGTACCTAATTGCAAAGTGAAATTAGTTTTCACTTTCTGCATTTTTGTTTATCCATTTCTTGACCGAGATTGTATATTTTTATGGAATACCCAGACCTATTCCTTGCGGTATTTTCTTTTAGTTGAGATAGCAAAAACGTAAATGCATACACAGCCTCATACATATTTGTATAAAAAAATTTCGAAGCAAAGTAAAGGACAAGCATGGTGCGGACTGAAGGGACATGGACAGACTCGCCTCACGTGACTGTGAGCTCACAGGTCGCAGGTATACCAATTTTTTTTAATTGTGTGTGTGAGTTTTGTCCCAATCCTTTAAAGGCTTTCTGGATATAGCAACCAGACAAAAATATCAGCACAAATAACAGGGAACCAAAAAAAAAAAAAACAAGAATTCACACAAAAACAAATGTACCTATGAATTTCAACTCCAGCCCATTATTGTTGTTTTGTGTTGGTAAGATACACACATGTTGATCGTTAAGGGAGGATGCAGGATAGCAGTCCACATCTGCTTGTCGATAATATATCCACATTCCACATTGAATCCAAAAATGGTTCGTGCTTATGCTAAATCATAACGCCACCTAAGTGACGAAGTAACGCACTATTCTGTTTTCAACGAGGTGGTTCCTCTATGTATATAAACTCAATGATAGTACCTACATGTAATAATTTTCTGAAACATATGTAGGTATAGGAAGGGGGGATTGAATTTTTTTAAAACTATTTTCCAAGATGAAAACAAAAAAATTTCCATATAGAATTGCTAATTCACATACATACCTAACTAGGTACCTACTGAGAAAAATTTCAAAACAACAAAATGGTTTAACGATTTTCAAATTTTAAATAAAGAATGTAAGCACCTATACCTACCTAGTCCATGGCTACGTAGCAGGGTGCA
This sequence comes from Platycheirus albimanus, assembly GCA_916050605.2. Classification (NCBI taxonomy): domain Eukaryota; kingdom Metazoa; phylum Arthropoda; class Insecta; order Diptera; family Syrphidae; genus Platycheirus; species Platycheirus albimanus. Next base: position 336,063,804 of record OU696696.1, read on the forward strand.
GGGTGTGGTTCAAAAATTCTAAAGATGCACCCACAAACATTTCATTAAAAATCAAAATTTTCAAAATTTACATTATGTGGTTTTTTGTGGTTACAATAATTGTTACTGTAACCACAAAACAAAACAAAACTTTAATTTTGAAATTTTGGGTAAGGTGGTAACCTAGTACCTACCCACTTATAAATATATTTGATTATAGGTAGGTGGGTAGGGTACCTACCTATATAATGTACCTATTTTCAATATTTGTTTGAAGTTTTGAAGTTGCACACTTCCAGCAACAATACCTACATAATTAAATAAAATGCACGACTGGGTCGCACGAACTTGCTCTTATGATAAGCAATTGCTTAGTGGTTGCATATATGAATTTAAAAAAAAATTTAAATAATTTCGAAAATTCTTTTATTTTTTAAATTAGTTTAAGAGTTTTTTCGGAAAAACAAAGTATGCAATAAACGTAAATCTAGGAAAAAAAAATATTGAAAATCGTTCGACCAGTTTTTTTTAAAAAGGTTATTTTTGAAAAACTTTTCCAAAAAATATTTTGAAATTTATTTGGGTATGCAAATATATGGCAATCTGTAGTTTACATTTGAAAAAATAATTTAAAAAAAAATCAATATACCCGTTTCCAACATATTTCGAAAACCAAAAATTTTTTTGAAAAAATTATAAAAAATCAAAAAAGAAAGTTTTTGAAAAATTTGAAATGCCATATTAATAAAATTATAAATGACTTCCTGTGACCAAAATTTTATTGAAATCGAATGTATAGTTTACGAGAAAATTTGATATGAAAATACTGGTTCTATGAGAGGTACCGTTATAAGACAAATTTTGAAAAATATTTTTTAACCAAAAGATAGATTGTCTTACAAAAATAGCATTCTAAAAGTTTTATCAAAATCGTTAGAGCCGTTTTTGAGAAAATCAATTTTTTTCTTCACGATTGTATGGCAGGTGCCGTTATTTTTGGGCCTAGAGCAAAAATAAAAAATATGTTCCGAGAGACGGTCAAATAAATCCTAGATACCAAATTTGAAGCAAATCGGCCCATCCGTTCAGGCTCTAGAAGCGCGAACAGACAGACAGACAGACAGATGGACGGAATTCCCAGACCCACTTTTTTCGACTTCTCCATCATCGTAATGTCATGTGTGATTGTTATCTCGAAATTTTTTTTCTGCACGAATCCATAACTTGCCTTATAGCACCTACATATAATCGCAAGTAAAAACGGAAACGGACATACATACCTACAAAAACAAAGTTTTGATCGTGAAAGTGGCAAACGGAAACTAATACTAGAAATAGGTATTATAAATTTGAAAGTTACGATGTTTGGATGTTTGTTGCTCAATACCGCTAAAACGGCTGAACGGATCTGAATGAAATTTAGCACAGAGATAGAATACCTATAGGTAGTCTGGAATAGCACAAAGTCTACTTTTTATTCCGGTAAAATGTATGTAATAATTAAGCTCGGGCTATAAAAGTAGCTAGATTACGAGAGACGACTCCTCAGGCTATTACAAGCGACTAGATCAGCTGAAACAAGAGCGAAGCCGCGGATATTTATATTTATAAATAAATACCTAACTTTATGAAGAAAAACAAATTAGGTAGGTATAGGTAGTATCAAAATTAAACCATTTATAAAAAAATAAATAAAAAAAAAATGCTGTTTCCACATTAGGTAGGTAGATGAAACGAACCCTAATGCATCACAAAATAAACTGCACGACTGGGTCGTGCGAACTTGCTCTTATGTGTTAAAATGGTCTTTGGGCTTGAGATTTTTGGAAAAAAGCATTGAAAAAATCATATGAAATTTTATTAATCACTTAAAAATCAATAGTTAAAACGAAGTAAGCCATCAGATTTCTTTTGCGTTTTTGAATTTTAAAGAATTTTTTTTTTCAAAATCGTTCGATCAGTTTTTTTCAAAAAACGGTTTTTTTTGAAAAACTTTTCGAAAACATATTCCAATTTTTTTTGAGAATGCCAGCATTTAGGAGCTTAAAACTTTTATCAGAAAACAAAAACTTTAAAAATTTTGAAAAAAACAGTTTTCGCAAAAATCAAAAATTAAAAAAAAATTAACTTTTTATTAAAAAACTCAAAAAAGAATTAAATTTTTTTTTTCAAAAAACGATTTTTTTTGAAAAACTTTTCGAAAACATTTTCCAAATTTTTTTGAGAATGCCAGCATCTAGGAGCTTAAAACTTTTATCAGAAAACAAAAACTTTAAAAATTTTGAAAAAACAGTTTTCGAAAAAATCAAAAATTAAAAACATATTTAACTTTTTATTAAAAAACTCAAAAAAAGTTTTTTTTTTGGAAAATCAAAGAATTAATTTTATTCTGTTTATAAAAGAGCTTTCACTTTAAAATTTATATAGAAATCCGTGAAGTGGTTTACGAGAAAATTTGTTAAGCAAAAACTCTTCTAATGGGAGGTACCGTTAATAAGACTTCCTGAAAAATCTGTTCCAACCAAAACATAAAGTTAACTCAAAAACCACAATTCAGAAAGTTTTATCAAAATCATTGGAGCCGTTTTTTAGATAAATGAGTTTTTCATAAAAAATCATATGGCTGTTACCGTTAGTTTTGGAGCTAGAATACTACTTCCAAAAACCCCTCTGTAGAACATCATAATAATATTATGTACAAAGTTTGAAGCGAATCGGTTCAGCCGTTTAGGCTGTAGGTATCGATACACATAGACGGACAAACAGACAGAATTGTCGGACCCACTTTTATAGGCTTTTCTATCATAGTAATGTTATGTTTGATTGTCAAAAAAAAAAATAATTACGAATGCATATAACTTGCCTTATAGTACCTATAATCGCAAGTAAAAATTAATAAAGTGCACGACTGAGTCGGACAAACTTGCTCTTATGTCTGACAGTGGTCTTATGGTTTGAAATTTTGGGAAAAAATCAGGGAAAAAATTATATAAAATTTATTGATCACTTAAAAATTACTAGTTAGAACGTTTTTTGGAAAAATGAAGTAAGCCATCTGATTTCGTTTACTGTCTAGAATCTTATGAATTTTTTTTCAAAATCGTTCGGCCAGTTTTTTTCAAAAAACTAATTTTTTGAAAAACTTTTCGAAATTATATTCCCAACTTTTTTTTGAGTGTGCCAATTTCTAGCACTTTGTAGTTTTTATCAGAAAAATGAAATTAAAAAAAAAATAAATAAAAGCGTTTTTGAAAAAACAAAAAATAATAAAACAATTCAAAACTTTTTTAAAAAATTCAAAAACAGTTTTTTTGAAAATTTTTAATTTTTTTATTATTTTGCTTATAATAGGTCTTCTATATTAAAAATTTCATCGATATTCGTCAATTGGCTTCAGAAAAAAGGGATTTCAAAAAACCGGTAGTATGGGAGGTACCGTTATAAGACTTTTCCTGAAAAATCTATTCCAACCAAAACATAAAGTTTGCACAGAAAACACTATTCAGAAAGTTTCATCGAAATCGTACTAGCCGTTTTTGTGAAAAATCAATGTTTCACTAAACATCGTATGGCAGGTAGGTTCCGTTAGTTTTGAAGCTAGAATAGTAATTCCTAAAACCCCTCTGTAGGACGTCATAATAATACTATGTACCAAATTTGAAGCAAATCGGCCCAGCCGTTTAGGCTGTAGGTAACTATATACAGACAGAGAGACATACGGACAGACAGACAGACAGAATTATCAGACCCACTTTTATAATCGCAAGTAAAATAAAGTGCACGACTGGGTCGCCCATTCTTGCTCTGTGGGTGCAATAGCACGATGAAAACAAAGTTTTCGAGCAATATGAAAACTCATGTTTGAAAAAATTGGGAAAAATTGAAAAAGTTTGGCTAAAACTGGAAAACCCCATAAACAGAAGTTTACGTTAAGAAACCTTTAGTATATCAAATTTAGATGTCATATTTTGGGTGCTATAAATTATATAAATGTCCGCTTATGGCCAAATTACTAAAATTGTTAAAACAAATTTCTGTTATTATCATTCGTAGCCAAAAACTTAAATGCAGTTTTCTTCAAAACATTCTATGTATATTACATACAAAGTTTAATACAAATCGGTAGAACCTTTTCTGAGTAAATTAGAATAAAATGCACGACTAGGTCGCACGAACTTGCTCTAATGAGTGACAGTGGTTTATGGGCTTGAGATTTTGATAAAAATAAAATTTTCAAAATTCTTAAATAAATACTTAAACTAATTTGAGCTGAAAAAAAAGTACGCCATTTTATTTCTTGGATAAATTTGAATTTATGAGAATAAATTTAGAAAAATCTGTGGAGCGGTTTTTGAGAAAAAAAGTTTTTTTTGAAAAACTTTTTGAAAAAAATTTTCAAAAAAAATTCAAAAACGCCAGTTCATAAGTATTCAGCAAATACATTTATTTAAAATTTTTAAAAAAAATTTAAAAAGCGGTTTTCAAAATATGAATTTTTTAAATTTTTTTTAAAAAAATGCTTTTAAAAATACAAAAAAATATTTTTCAAAAATATTGGTATGCAATACAAATTGAGCTACCTACAGCTATATGTGTGTGAAATTTCGAAAGAATCGGTTGAGTCGTTTTCGAGATAGTCGAAAGCAAAAAAAACGGTCCTATGGAAAGTACCGTTCTTAGCCATTTTTTAAAACTTTTTTTTCAGCCATATGATTGGTCGTACCTAAAAAGCAACACTGATTTTTTTAATTCAAAATCGTTAGAGCCGTTTTTGAGAAAAATAAGCTTTAACGTAACGGTTGTATGGCAGGTACCGTTATTTTTTGAGCTAAAAAAAAAATTTCAATTTCCTTTTTGACAATACCTAAAAAAGTCTATATACCAAGTTTGAAGCAATTCGGCCCACCCGTTTGGGTTTAGGTCTACATACAGACAGACAGACAGACAGACAGACAGACAGACAGACATACAGACGGACAGAATTTTTAGACCATCTTTTTTCGTCTTCGCTATCATCGTAATGTCATGTTTGATTGTTATCTCAAAACTTTTTTTTTCGACGAATGCATAACTTGCCTTATAGTACCTATAATCGCAAGTAAAAATTTTTAGGTAATCATAAAATTGGAGTGGCAACACTGGTGCTAAAGTGGATTGAATCAAATTTCTGTAGTCTCTATAAAATATATAATTTTTCAAGTCAAAATTCAAATATAAAATACGAAAAGCAAACACGATACTCAAATTATAAGCGGTGAGCATTTTTCTAAAAAATTCTTGTGCTATTTTATTTTCATCGATAAAATAAATTAAAAAGAAATTACTAAAGTTCACTGACAAAGAACAACAGTTATCAAATCATACGTAGATATAATTATAAAATAATTACCAAGACTTCATGAACAATAACAAACGCCCAATTTCTGCTATTTCACCCGAAAAAATTGTAATGAACGACGGAAAAAAGGGAACAAACACTTCGGGACTCGTAAGAGACATGACACGGAAAGATCTTGAAGATTTGTTTGACTTTAAGCAACAACATCTAGCTACAAAGTCAGATATAGAAGAAGTGCGAGTTGACATAAACGCATTAAAATGTGAAAATGATGTACTTAGAGGTGTTGTGCATTCTCTCCAGGCGAAGTTGAGTGTCTTGGAAAAAGAAATCGAAAGAATACAAATGCAATCTACGGATAAAAATTTGTTCTTCCGAGTTGAATCCAAAGAACAGGTTGATCAAAAAATCGAAGTGGAGGAAGTCTGTACTCAACTGTCAAATGATAAGGCAAATATCATTGATGAAATAAAAGAAGTAAAATCTTGGAACACGAAATATAAAAACTTTATTGTCAAACTTAAAACAAAAGAAACATTGTATACTATATTGAAAAACACTGGAAAACTTAAAAATACAAAGATCTCGGTGCAAAAAGATTATCCCCGAAACATCAGAGCTCGAAGAGGTCATCTATTGCACGTACGAAAAATGATAAAACGCGAGAGAAGTAATGCTAAAGTTGCCGTAAAAGAAGATACACTTTGGGTGGATGGAAATTCATACACTTGGGACGAGTCAGTGGGCTTGAAAAGTGGACAAAATTGTGGATTTTCGATTTTATGTGAATTTTTACGGCTTCCTGACGATTATTTCCGAACGTGTTTACCTAAATGCAAGGAAGTAAATGATGACAGATCGATGACAGATTCAAGGTTCAATAAAAATGTCAACAAGGTACAGAATCTTGCAATGCTGCCAAGTGGCTCTAGTCAATAACACAGGGATGGCATGGAGGAACGAGATACAAATATTATAGAATACTTACAAATTTTAGCGTACAATGTTGGCGGACTGAATAACAAATTATTTTACCCGGATTTTTTTAAATATTTATGTGAATTCGATTTAGTTTTTTTATTCGAAACTCACTTATTAGAAGGTAGGGACAAAGTCTTTGAAAAATATTTCCCATTATATACCTGTTTTTGGATACCAGCAAAAAAAATAGCAATTAGAGGACGGGCAAGCGGAGGTACACTAATGGCAATTAGAAATAACATTTTATCAAAATTTGAAGTAAAAATTGAGGAAAACATTGGTTGCATAATAATGAATAATTTGAACAAAACACTATATATAATACCAATTTACATAAATTGCAATAATTGGCAACAAGAATATGACACCTTTTACGACTTTTTATGTTCGCTTAAATCTCAGAACATAATGATAGTGGGTGATTTAAATGCGAGAACTGGTGATCTAGAAGCAGAAAATACTTTTGAATGTCAAAAACGAAAAAGCAAAGATGTTAAAACGAATAATGAAGGAAAACAAGTACTTGATCTCTGTAACGAGTTTGGTCTGTGTATATTAAATGGTAGCTCAGAAGGCGATAAAAATGGTGAATTTACGTTTGTGGGAAAGCAGGGAAGCTCTGTTATTGATTATGGTCTGGCTGGAGGAGAGTGGTGCTCTATTGTGAAAGATTTTGCAGTAGGAGATATAACATATACGGAGCACTTTCCAATATTCCTGCAAATCGCAAATAATAAATTGCAGATTGGATCAGCTAAACGAATTCCGGCGAACAATATAATGCTTAGATGGAAAGCATCAGCAGCAAGTAGTTACCGAAATACGATGGATAACATGCTTAGAGACTCAGAAAATAGTTTTTCTTTTAAGTTTGTACCAATATGCGAACTGGAACGAATCATATGGGAAGCAGCGAGACCAATGAAAAATATGAACAAATTAAAGAAAAAAAATGAGTGGTATGATTTCTCATGTGAAAAATTAAGAAAAAAATCATTGGCCCTTCTTAATCTCCTCCGAAGGTATGAAATTCCAAGCATAAAGGCAGAATATTTGGAGAACAACAAACTTTACAAGAAAACATGCAAAGAAAAGAAAAAGAAGTATGAAGAAAAACTGGCGGTTACCCTAAGTCAAAGTAAAAATTCAGCTGAGTTTTGGTCTCTAACAAGGAAATTAAATGATAATTCAAAAGTAAAAGATGCGGTAGCAGTGCCATTACAACTATTGAGTAATCACTTTTCCTCGCTTTTAAATTCATCAACACAAATTTCTTGGAGTTTTGCACAGCCATCTACCTGGATTGAGAAACTCGATAAAGAGATAGCTGAAAATGAAGTGAGAATTGTTCTACAGAGTCTTAAAGATGGTAAGGCAGCCGGATCGAATGGGATACCAGCGGAGTTCTTCAAAAATAGCACTGATTTGTTTAAGGTCAAATTAACAGAAGCGCTTAACATAATGCTCAGATTTGGAACATTCCCAGACCACTTCTCTGAAGCACTTATAATGCCAATTCACAAGAAGGGTGACGTTGAGGATCCTAACAATTATAGAGGAATATCGTTTCTGAATGCAGCTTTAAAAATATTCACATTGATTCTTTATGAAAGACTAAACAACTGGGTGCAAGATGAAAACAAGCTCAGCGAATTTCAAAGTGGTTTTCGTAAAGGTTATTCCACAGTTGATAATATCTTTGTGCTTCGATCGCTTGTTCAGTGGAAACTCGACCAAAATAAAAAACTTTATGCCTTCTTCGTCGATTTCAAGGCAGCTTTCGACTACATCAATAGAAATGCTTTATTATATAAGCTCTTTAACCTAGGAGTTTCAACTAATTTTGTCAGAATTATTGAAAAACTGTACCAACAAACAACGGCATACATTTATAATGGAAAAGAAAAATCGGAGAAAATTGAAGTGAACCAAGGAGTAAGACAAGGATGTAACCTAAGCCCCCTTCTGTTTGCACTCTTTCTGGATGATTTGGTCGAATGTCTCAATTGTGGAGTGGAGTTTTCCAATAAAAGGATCAAAGTTATTATGTATGCCGATGACATTGTCATTCTTGCAGAGTCACCGATCGCCCTACAGATGATGATCAATAAACTGGAAGGATATTGCCAAGTTTGGAATCTGGAGGTCAATACTGAAAAATCAAAAATCCTAGTGTTTAAGAATGGATCTGGCAGAACAGCAAGCAATGAGCACTGGAAATATGGTGGAATAAACTTAGACGTAGTAAAGTCTTACACTTATCTAGGAATGGAGTTCACTTTCAATCTGAAATTAGAAAAACATCTTAAAATCAAACTAAATAAGGCTAAGTCGGCAATATGTGTAAACTGGAAAAGAATCTACAATAGCAAGCTTATAGCGGCTGATTTAAAGCATAGAGTTTTTAATGCTACTGCCCAAGCTATCCTTTTTTATGGAGCCCAGGTCTGGGGAGTGCAGAGATATGAAATAGCTGAAGGTCTATTGCGTTTTTTCTTAAGAAAAGTATTCTGTTTGCCGATAAATACACCAAAATATATGTATTATTTGGAAACCGGTCTTCCGTCATTGTTTATTTCAACCCTTAAGCTGAATGCAGATTACGTAGTGAAAGTGTTACAAATGGAGGAGCAAAGACTGCCGAGGGAGATACTGGAGTATGCGATTCGTCAAAATAAACTGGTTGTTAAAGACTGGAACGTGTTAGCCGCGGATGGTGGCCTTACTTTAAATTGGAGTTTGAATGCTGCTCAATGCAAGAAATCCCTTTACGAAGTTATAGCAGTCACCGATGAGAATGAAAGATATGCTTATATTGAAAAAGCGCGGTCATCCACGGAAAGGCAGTATTACTCTAAGTGCGTCTTCAATCTCAATGACAGAAACTATTTCACCAGGGCATACAGCAATTCTATGATTGGCACCATATTTAAAATAAGAGGTGAGCTTATTAAACTGAACTTCAGGCCCCACCATAACGAGGTTACCGATAAATGCACACTCTGTAATCGGCATGAGAGAGAGGATGTTTTTCACTTCATTGGTGTCTGTCCAATGCTGACGGAGATAAGGCGTGTTCATTTCGAAAAAAGTTTCCTGCGAATTGAGGAGGTAACTAGCTATCTGAATGGTGCAAACTGGATGCGTCTTTATGAGTACTACAAAGAAGCCATTGCCTACAGAACCCGAATCGTCGAGGAAAGTTTTTGATCCATGCTTTAAAGTCATTTCAATTTGCGTTATTGTATAAAATTGTTTTTATTTTTTGATTTAACTAATCTAAAAGTCCTTTAAATATGTTTTAACTAAACTGAAAGTTCTAAAAAATTCTGTTTTTAATTTATCTTAAAATCATTCTAAAAATACTTTAATTTCACTAATTTAAAAGTCCTTAAAATTTGTTTTAGCTAAACTCAAAGTCCCTTTGAATAAAGAAAAATGTAATTTTTTGCCTATAAAAAAAAAAAAAAAAAAAAAAAAAAAAAAAAAAAAAAAATTTGTATCTTCATGTTACTTATATAAAAAAAAAAAAAAAAAAAAAAAAAACTACTGCTATTAAATAGCAAGAATGCCCCTCAGGCAGACGACATTCCATGTCATGCCTTTATTAATTATTCAAGAATTAACATATTGTATATTATTAATTAATCATGAAAAAATAAAATCCTGAAAAACCATTAATATAAGGCATAGTCATGTCAAAATTACCACCCACCACCACCACCCACTTCCAGCGAAAACAAAAAAAAATTGGTTGGTACGTACCTTACCTACCAAATAGTTTGTCATGAACGAATTTTCATATTTTGTTGGAATATAGAAATACATAATACGATTCACTCCCATTACAAGTCACAACTTATAATAAACCGGTTTTTTTTTTGTTTGTTTACTTTTCCTTATATTTTTACTTGCGATTATAGGTACTATAAGGCAAGTTATGGATTCGTGCAGAAAAAAAAATTTGAGATAACAATCACACATGACATTACGATGATGGAGAAGTCGAAAAAAGTGGGTCTGGGAATTCCGTCCGTCTGTCTGTCTGTCTGTCTGTCTGTCTGTCTGTCTGTATGTCTGTTCGCGCCTCTGGAGGCTGAACGGGTGGGCCGATTTGCTTCAAATTTGGTATTAAGGATTTATTTGGCCGTCCCTCGGAACAAATTTTTTATTTTTGCTCTAGGTCAAAAAATAACGGCACCTGCCATACAATCTTGAAGACAAAAATTGATTTTCTCAAAAACGGCTCTAACGATTTTGATAAAACTTTCAGATTGCTATTTTTGCAAGAAAATCTATCTTTTGGTTTGAAATTTTTTTTCAAAATTTGTCTAATAACGGTACCTCTCATAGAACCAGTATTTTCAAATCAATTTTTTTCGTAAACTGTACCTTCGATTTCAATAAAATTTTTACCACAGGAAGTCATTCATAATTTTATTAATATGGCACTTCAAAATTTTCAAAAACTTTTTTTTTTGATTTTTTATAATTTTTTCAAAAAAATTTTTGGTTTTCGAAATATGTTGGAAACGGGTACATTGATTTTTTTTTTAAATTATTTTTCAAATGCAAACTACGGATTGCCATATATTTGCATACTCAAATAAATTTCAAAATATTTTTTGAAAAAGTTTTTCAAAAATAACCTTTTTAAAAAAAAACTGGTCCAACGATTTTCAATATTTTTTTTTCCTAGATTGACGTATAGCTTTGAAATTTTATTGCATACTTAGTTTTTCCGAGAAAACTCTTAAACTAATTTAAAAAATAAAAGAATTTTCGAAATTATTTAATTTTTTTTTTAATATCCATATATGCAGCCACTACGCAATTGCTTATCATAAGAGCAAGTTCGTGCGACCCAGTCGTGCATTTTATTATATTTGCTTTCGAGCGCGAAAAAATTGTCCTATGAATAAATATCATAATAACAAACAATTTTTTCGTTTTCTTTTCGCTTATACTTTTCTGGCATTCGTCGTTATCCCCGCAAAACCCCCTTTGAAAAGTCTCCAATAAATGAGAGCAGACAACTAGTGCCACCATTGTCGAAAAACTAAGTAGCCACGACGTGTTCCATGGTATTACTATATTAATGTATATACAATGGCACATCTTCTCCTTTGAATTTGGTGTCAATTTCTTGGCTGCATGCCTCCATAGCCGCGGACAAAATATCCGTGTTAAAATATCCGCGATAAAATATCCGCAAACGGCTGCACGTGCACGTCTCCATATCCGCAAACAAAATTTCCTTGGGGTAGGTGCGCGATTGGGTGCATGCGGATATTTTGACGTGGATAGATAAATACATAAATACAAATAATAATAAAAACACAATATTAAATTTACTTAAAATTGTTTAAATTTATTCAAACGACAAAAAACTTTTATAAAAAAGCATTTTGACATACATTACATGCCATCATCAGCTTCACGCTTTAAAAAATTAATTATTAACTATTATCTTTCTTTTTTCTTTAGTTAATTTTTTAAAGCGTGAAGCTGATGATGGTATTTTTATAAAAGTTTTTTTGTCGTTTGAATAAATTTAAACAATTTTAAGTAAATTTAATTTTGCGCTTTTATTATTATTTTTATTTGGTCTATTTAGGTATTTAGACGTCAATTAAACATAAACAGAAATTTTAATCATTGAGGAACAAAAACTAAACTCAAAACATATGTATATGTACATTGAAACAGTATTGCTTTATTATTAAATGTGCAGGTAGCAGGTAACCAAAACACCCCTAACCACATCGAAACATCATCATCGCAAAATTACTAATAAATTAGGCAAATACAATGAAGGTTTTTTATCGACATACCTATTTTGTTTCAAAAGTTGTCATTCGACAGATACCTACCTATATACCTACGTGCGAAATGGTTCAAACTTCAAGAAATTAACAATAGATTTAGAAATGGATATTTTGCGACTTTTGTTCATAGAAGATATTGCGGACACAATTATTTTTTAATTGACACTGACCTTGCTCACGCATATCTCAAGAATGGAAATCTTTTGTTTCGAAAACAATTCTTGCTATTATGTTCAAATGGGCTCACGTATCTTTCAAATAACAATCTCTATTAAAAAAGCCACTTAATCTTTTTTGAATCAAAAAGGATAATGAGACTTCAATTGTCATCAAAATAAAATTAAAATATTCATTGGTAGAAGGGTGGCAACTCTATCATCTTGTGAGATATTAAAATAAAATGAACGACTAGGTCGCACGAATTAACTCATATCTAAAAGTAAAATCCAATTCAAGTAGTTTTAAGCCGTTGCAAGTTATTTTTTCTAGCCATGCCTATGGAGTTACATTTGTTTTTTCTTTTTCTTATTAAAATCTTTAGAGTTCTATATTTTTTGAGCTAAAAATTTCTGTTTCCCGTCTGAAAAATATCTTTTAAATAAAATTTGGGTACCTACCAACGTTAAGGGTAATCGAACCATCCGTTTATGCTGTAGGTGCCTTTACAAATATACAGAAAGACATTCAGAAACGGAAAAAATTCTTCGAACAATTTTTTTCATGTCTGCTATCAGCATTAGGTATATATTATACCTACATATTATTGGTGGTCGATTACTAGGGATAGGGATTGGATCTGAAAGTTGAATTTAGGACAGGCAGGAAGGAGGATGTGGGATGGACCGGAAACGGACGCGTTCAGTTGAGGATACGGAAGGTATTGTGAACAAAATTCAAAAAATAATGGAAGTTAGGTATTAAACGGAAGGAAATGGACGTTTGTGGGAACCGGATGCTAAAATAAAAAGAAATATCTAAACGAGGGTTATATTTTATTAAAGATGCAGAAGGAAAGGGGAATTCAAAGAAAAAAATAAACCGGAAAAAAACGATCCATATACTTTTCGAGTTTCGACACTCGAAACAAACACAGAGATTGGGGATGGAAAGGAAACCTGAACGAGAAGGAAAGGGGTATCTTAAAGAGGAACTTGGCACGCTAGCGAAGCACGGCTCAGCTCGCCGGAAAAGGGGAGGATCTTGTTCCTCATTCAGACGAAGACCAACAAGCAAAACATAAATCGTGCCAGATATATAATTTCACAAACCAAAAAAAAACCTCCACCTCATGAACAAAAAAATCACCGCCACCAAAGACCTACCACACTTGGGTCCTGCAGATGTCAAGCAGGATTGAATTGCCCTCCCAACCTTGAGTCCGTGGCGGGATTTCTCGGACTCCCCGAACGTTAGCATCAGGTGCTGCTCTTCAGGTCATCGCCTCACCGAATGTACTTAGCCGTCTCTCTTCACCCCCTGAAAATTCTTCTAAAACGCCATCAAGCTAATGCCCCATTCAATTAAAAGAGAAATCGTTGGCGTGATGCACAAAATGCATATTAATCATTTATTGAACTTAAATCTACATAAAGGTAATTAAATAAAAAGCCAGAACATGAAAAAAAACAAAGAAAATACTAGCTACTAAAATACACTTACAAAAAAAAATCTGATAAAATTGTTTCAATAAAGAAAAACTCGAAACAAAGGCTTTTAACAAAATGTAACTCAAAAATACTTCATACTTATTTATTCTAAACGTTAACCTAAATATTTAGATAAATATATAAAAAAAAACTAATAACAGAATTTATCAAAAAAAAAGACTCGCTATATTATATACCGATATTGTCCAAAGACAAAAGGATACACATATATATAATGAGCACAACAATTAAAATTAAAGATATATGTATATACTAGAGATAACAATATTTTATGAAAACAAAAAAATAATAAAATGCACGACTGGGTCGCACGAACTTGCTCTAATGAGTGACAGTGATTTAGAAGCTTGAGATTTTGATAAAAATAAAATTTTCAAAATTCTTAAATAAATACTTCAACTAATTTGAGCTGAAAAAAAAGTACGCCATTTTATTTCCTGGATAAATTTGAATTTATGAGAATAAATTTATAAAAATCTGTGGAGCGGTTTTTGAGAAAAAAAGTTTTTTTTTAAAAACTTTTTGAAAAATTTTTTCAAAAAAAAATTCAAAAACGCCATTTCATAGGTATTCAGCAAATACATTTATTTAAAATTTTTACAAAAAAATTTGATAAGCAGTTCTCGAAATATTAATTTTTTAATTTTTTTTTTAAAAAAGGATTTTAAAAATACAAAAAAATATTTTTCGAAAATATTTGTATGCAAAACAAATTGAGCTATCTACAGCTATATGTGTGTGAAATTTCGAAAGAATCGTTTGAGTCGTTTTCGAGATAGTCGAAAGCAAAAAAAACGGTCCTATGGAAAGTACCGTTCTTAGCCATTTTTTAAAACTTTTTTTTCAGCCATATGATTGGTCGCACCCAAAAAGCAATACTGATTTTTTACTTGCGATTATAGGTACTATAAGGCAAGTTATGCATTCGTAAAAAAAAAAAAATTTTTTTGGACAATCAAACATAACATTACGATGATAGAGAAGCCTAAAAAAGTGTGTCCGACAATTCTGTCTGTCTGTCTGTCTGTCTGTCCGTCTGTCTGTATCGGCACCTACAGCCTAAACGGCTGGACCGATTTGCTTCAAACTTGGTACATAGTATTATTATGACGTCCTACAGAGGGGTTTTTGGAATTAGCATTCTAGCTCCAAAACTAACGGTACCTGCCATATGATTTTTAATGAAAATTTCATTTATCTCAAAAACGGCTCCTACGATTTTGATAAAACTATCTGAATGGTATTTTTTAAGTAAACTTTATGTTTTGGCCGGAACAGATTTTTCAGGAAAAGTCTTATAACGGTACCTCCGATACGAGCGGTTTTTTTAAATCAGATTTTCTCGTAAACCACTTCACGGATTTCGATGAAAATTTTAATATACAAGCTCTGTTATACACGAAATAACAAAAATTCTTTAATTTTCAAAAAAATATTTTTTTTAATTTTTTAAAAAAAAGTTAAATTTTTTTTTTGACTTTTGGTTTTTTCAAAAACGGTTTGTTCAAAAATTTTAAAATTTTTGTTTTCTGATAAGAACTTTAAACCACTAGATTTTGACATACTCAAAATAAATTTATAATATGTTTCCGAAAAGTTTCAAAATAAAAACCGTTTTTTGAAAAAACGGCTCCAACGATTTTGAAAAAAAAAATCCTTAAAATTCAAAAAAGTAAAAGAAATCTAATGGCTTACTTCATTTTCTCCAAAAAACGATTTTACGTTGATTTTTAAATGATTAATAAAATTTCATATGATTTTTTTATTGCTTTTTTTCCAAAATCTAAAGTCCCAAGACCACTGTAACATATTAGAGCAAGTTCGTACGACCCAGTCGTGCACTTTATTTAAATCGAATCGTTAGAGCCGTTTTTGAGAAAAATAAGCTTTAACGTAACGGTTGTATGGCAGGTACCGTTATTTTTTGAGCTAAAAAAAAAATTTCAATTTCCCCTCTGTACAATACCTAAAAAGTCTATATACTAAGTTTGAAGCAATTCGGCCCACCCGTTTGGGTTGTAGGTGTCTATACATACAGACAGACAGACATACAGACGAACAGAATTTTTAGACCATCTTTTTTCGTCTTCGCTATCATCGTAATGTCATGTTTGATTGTTATCTCAAAACTTTTTTTTTCGACGAATGCATAACTTGCCTTATAGTACCTATAATCGCAAGTAAATAAAATGCACGACTGGGTCGCACGAACTTGCTCTAATGTGTGACAGTGGTATTGGGGCTTGAGATTTTGATAAAAATAAATTTTTCAAAATTCTTAAATAAATACTTAAACTAATTTGAGCTGAAAAAAAGTACGCCATTTTATTTCTTTTATAAATTTGAATTTATCAGAATAAATTTATAAAAATCTGTGGAGCGGTTTTTGAGAAAAAAAGTTTTTTTTGAAAAACTTTTTGAAAAAAATTTTCAAAAAAAAATCAAAAACGCCAGTTTATAGGTATTCAGCAAATACATTTATTTAAAATTTTTAGAAAAAAATTTAATAGGCAGTTTTCAAAATATTAATTTTTTAAATTTTTTTAAAAAAAATGCTTTTAAAAATACAAAAAAATATTTTTCAAAAATACAAATTGAGCTACCTACAGCTATATGTGTGTGAATCGTTAGAGCCGTTTTTGAGAAAAATAAGCTTTAAAATAACGGTTGTATGACAGGTACCGTTATTTTTGGAGCTAAAAAAAAAATTTCAATTTCCTTTCTGCACAATAATTAAAAAAGTCTATATACCAAGTTTGAAGCAATTCGGCCCACCCGTTTGGGCTGTAGGTCTTCATACAGACAGACAGACAGACAGACAGACAGACAGACAGACAGACAGACAGACAGACATACAGACGGACAGAATTTTTGGACCATCTTTTTTCGTCTTCGCTATCATCGTAATGTCATGTTTGATTGTTATCTCAAAACTTTTTTTTTCGACGAATGCATAACTTGCCTTATAGTACCTATAATCGCAAGTAAAAACTGATAATAACCCTTACACAAAAAAAAACTAAGTCCTGAGCGCAGAGACTCCAAAAAAACCTACTATGAAGCAAGTCTCGCTTCACTTCCACCCCCGTATCACTTCTATACAAAAAAAAAATCTCCCTTTTTTTATGGCGCGTCTTTCTAGCGCTGAAATAAAATATTTAAACAAAACGTGATGGACCCTACCTAAATCGAGCTCGTTTTAGGAGTACCGAAATCTTTTTTGTTCAGTATACAGTACAAAGTACCGCGTTAACGCGTTTCACGGAATACCGGAGGGAGGTAAAGCTCTCCCTAGCGGAATATGAAGTTGGTTTTTTTTTCACTAAATAACAACTAAGAAATATAAAGGTAAGTATATAATAAAAATTAATCACGCCAAAAAAAATAAATTTAAAATTATCTTAAAATCTAACAATAAGGACAATAAAATAACAGCAGCCTCCAAAAAGTACCAGGATCAATCCTCGAAAATTGAAGGCAACCCCAAATGGGTAGTGGCAAAAGGTGAAGCGCACTATCAAGGGCATTGGAAGGTCACTCTTCATAAACTGGCGGATAGTCAACCGCCCGTCGTTAGGACCTCTTATTTGCCGAGTTTTTTGCTAAACAAAATGAGCTTGCTCCAATTTTTATCGGATTTTGTAATTTTAGTGTCTATTTAAAATTCTAATTCGTCCGCAAAAAGTTGCAGTCCTGACGTAAAAATGTTTCCGTCAGTGTACGCTTGACCTGTAAAAATAATATTTGCCGCTTCTGCCACTCCCTTGGTGTAGTTTTTCAACTTCTTATGTTCCTCCTTCTATGCTGGGCGATTTTCCTTTAGGTATAGGTAATACAAATTTTTTTGAACTTTTATACAAAAAAAAATCGCGCACTAAATATTATCTCTAGGGCTTTATGCTTCACCACTTAACCTATTAAACCAACCTCTTTCGCTGCTATTTTTGATTTCGAGTGCAAAATCCCGAGCAGTCATCCACAGCTTTCCATCTTCATCATCTCCACCCATACACCACCATTCTACAGCTTTTTCATCATTTTTTCCGTAATTTCCCAGCAACAACTTAATCTTCGAGATCTTACCTCTTTCTCTGGTTCAGATTGGATTCTGCATCTACGACTCCTAGAAGTAGACCTCTTTTGTCATCATGTATCTTACCGGTTTTAAACATTCCCAAGTTTACAACCCTTTATCGGTTTTCGAACCGGTGCTATAAAACGAAGACTTGCTGAGAAAAATTTTAAACACCCTATTATCTACTCTTAAAGCTCCTTCAATCCCTTCTCTTGTCTTTCTACAAACCTGCATTCCTCGTTTCTTCCTAAATAGCCCTGCAACTATACCTTTTTGCCAGAATTGTTACATGCACCACCTTACCTACATCTATCTCACCTCGCTTCACTAACACCTCATTTTCATTTCTGGCAATACCGCTTGAGTTGAAATTGTATGAAAATGACATTTATCGCTGTCATTTCAATTTCAATCTCTATTTGGTGTTGTCATGTAAGTATACAGCCCATATTCGTAAGAATAAATGTTTTTCTGTTTATTTACACACAAAAATTCTTTAGGAATTCTCCACCATCCATTTGACAATGGCTTAATGGCAATGGTACAGTGGATGTAGTGCTTGGTTGCTAACCTAAGAGTTGGGGGTTCGAGCCCCAGCCTGGGCAGCAATTTTTATTTATTCCCCCAGTTTCAACTGGACGCCACCCGTAGGATTTTCTTGAGATACATATCATCTTATTCTCAAAATCCATCGTACCAACAAAAATTCTTTCCTATCTTTCTATTCCTTCTAACTAATACCGTGCAGTTTGCATTTAAAAGACCTTGGGTCTTACAGGTCTATAGTTAAAAATTATTATTATTATTACTAAGAATCC
Source organism: Platycheirus albimanus (assembly GCA_916050605.2). Taxonomy (NCBI): domain Eukaryota; kingdom Metazoa; phylum Arthropoda; class Insecta; order Diptera; family Syrphidae; genus Platycheirus; species Platycheirus albimanus. The sequence continues at coordinate 336,082,490 of OU696696.1, forward strand.
CTCCACCTCCATGCTACACATGCCCAACCCGATGTGAAGACCAAAAATCCCCAAGAGCACGAAGAAATTTTGTAACCTCATCACGAGGCACCAGCAACGCTTGTGCCGCATTCCGGTGGACATTTCCAAGTCGACGGCTGTGTGCAAGAAATGTGCGCCGGCCGCCATGGAATCGCTGCCATGACATTCCTGCCTCAGCTCCAGCACCAAAAAAAAAAAAAACAACACTTCTGGGGACGACGATGATTCTGACAGTGAGAATCCATCGCCGAATCGGTCAGTGATCTTTCAGATCCATTCGCTTGCTCTTGTTTCTTTTTTATTGTTTTTAGCTACTGATTTTCTTAAGGGATCCGTAATAAACCACCTGGTCTGGAGCGACATGGAAATCCAGGAACGGTGGACGGGATGCATTTTTAGTTCTCCCAGTGGGGAAGACCACCCACAACAACAAGCCGGGCATATATGATTCAGTTGGCTAGTTCCTGTCTGTTTGGATGTTCCTACCTGTCATAAGGTATTACATTATTTCCTATTACAATTTCCGACCGGTAATATAATGTTCCTTCACAGTTTTCGCTCGAGAATCTACATTCTATACACTACCAAGAATCGGCTACCTACATCACCCTTGTGCAGTCCCCGTACATATATCCACTGTTGCCACTTTGGTCATTTGTGATGACCAAATCTGGTCATTATTTTTTCACTTGGTCAGTTGATCATTTTGTATTTCATTTGGTCATTTTTTAACGAGATGAAAAAAAAAAACTTTGTTTTTCGTGTTCTCAAAAAATAAATGCATCTAAAACGGTGTACAATGTCTTGCAACACCGTGCTTATATAGCTAAGCGTATTGATAACTTTAATTTCAAGAATTTTGTGCAGTCCCACAGCTTAAAATATTTGAAAATCATTGATAAGGTGGCTTACGTTAGAAAAAGTTATCAATCGAGTTGTGAAACAGTGGGACACACTTTAATAATTTATTTCTAAATCATAAATCATACAATAAAGCAAAAACCTTTTTCAGCAAATTTAAATTTTCTTGACTTATACTACTATCATTAGGGCGGAAATAAGGATATTTGAAAAATTCCTAAAAAAGGTTTTTTCATTTGGTTTGACAACCTGCAATCTTCTTTCTTTTTCTTTTTTACAACTTTTTCATTCTCCCTCCTTGTTTTGTATTGTTTACTTTTGCCGTTGCCTTGGATTTCGTATTTCAAAAAAATTCAAAATTTATTTTATGTGGGAAATAAAGTCAAATTTCGAAATTTTCTACGAAATCACCTTTTTTCCCTTATGAAAACGTAGCGTTAAACTTTCTTAAATCGAGAATTTGTAATTTTTGGTTGGATTTGTAACTCCAAAAAGTATTTTATCGGACACTAAAATTTCAAAATCATTATTTAATTAGTTTTGCATACATGGTTCAGGTTAATCTGTAAAATTGAGAAATAGAGTGTAACATGCCAAAATTATCAAAAAATCATAATGTTAGGACTCATGCTTTCAGCCAGGACTTAAATTAATATTTTGGTCATTTTTATCTACAGTTGGTCACTTTTATTTTGAATTTTGGACACACATTTTAATTTCAAGTGGCAACCGTGCATATATCCCTACCTGGACCTAATGATGTGTAAGTTGTACCTATTTTATCGAATATGAATAGATTTACGATAGTGCATGTACATGTGTATATACATTTGGTTTTTACCCTTCGAGGACCGCTATGGGTCCGACGTCGGAACATAAAAATGTTTTGTGTGGAATCGCAGTGTTTGTGTTTTCGCCTTGGGTTCCAATTTTCTTCTTTGCTCTTCCTATTGCACTTTGTATATAGGTACCAAATTTCCTCTTAAGTTTGAGTTGGTCCCATGTAAGAGGTATGAAATTTACAATTTTGGTTTGTTTTGGTTTTGCTCTTTCGCCTCCCTGTCCTTCTGATGCCTCATAGTTCATAGATCCCTATCTACTTCCACCTCTGTTCACTTTCCCCATCTCACTTGAACTATTTTATCGGTTTCATTCTTAATTCTATAATGCGGACGGATGAAAGATAAAGGATAACATGAAACGAGTCGCCAAAAAAAAAATACATAAGTACCTAGATACCATCCATGTATATTGTATGTATGGTTCGTGTTGTAATTAATAATCTGAGAATGGCAGGGTTACTTTGGACATTTTCACCATAATATCACATCCACATCGTTTTGAGCACGGACCAAGAAGATACAGACCGCCAACTCACCATATGGTCTCTCTTTTTGCCACCAAGCTAAAAATCAGCTGATATGCCATTTATTTTGAGAGTGTGACGCTCTCCCTTGCTTTAAAACCCATTTAGCAAACACACCTAAAAAATAAATGGCATACGCAGGTATAGTTGCCATTACAAAATGCACAGAGAGAGATGTACACGTATTCACAGACTGAAAAAAATATTTCGAGGGTGTTTCAGGCAAGAGGAGTACGAGTTGGCGGTCTGTATATGTCCTTTGGTTTTGGGTGAGTATACCTACTCGTATTGCTTTATCTTTTTCTAATATTGCACTACGGTGTTGGTTGCCCATTAGATGGGATCACAGATTATTACATGGATTGCGTTGTGTACTGATGATAGCATAATACACCGAACAGGTATGAGGAAGATGGAATTGGGATTTTTGAAAGTGGGTTTCTGCTTTGCTAGGTAGGAAGTTATTCTATTTCGGTTTTTACGGGATTATTTTTGAATTTCCGTTTTTTATATAAATCCTGCGGACGGATATCAGATACAACTATTTCATTAGATACAGAAGAAAAAACTTGACTTCAGAGATCTCAGTAATCTTTTTGCCTTTGTGGGTCAAAACTTAATTTTGTCCCTTTACTCATTGGTGTAGGTCAGGTCTGAGATGTGGACAGGATACATTAACCCGGCGCGAAAGACAACACAAACATGTATAGTACTTCTTCACAGTGCGTGTTTTGTTAAAGGATCTGGGAATTTCAGGGTTGTTTGTTTACATTTGAAGTTATTGCACACCCATCCTTTGGGTGTATACCCACCAGCGCTACCACTTTACTTCAATTGAAGTAGATCTGCTTCTTTTTATCAAAAAAATTTAAAATCTACTTCCTACTTCGCACCATCACCAAAATACTGAAATCTGCTTCATTTTAAAAATATCTGTTTCAACCTACTTCAATTTTACAGAAAAAGGCGAAATCTAGTCCCTTTTTTCCATTTCACTCTAATTTTTGTTTACATACTACCTAAACATGTAGAAATTAAGATGAAAATAATTTGTTTTTTGTTAAATTAAATTAAAAAGTGTTATGGAACAATATGTATAAGAAGTTGGAAAGACTTTTAGTTTGGTTTTCGTTTGATTGAATAGCCTTAATATTTAAAAAAAGTTATAATTTAGAGGGTGGCCAAACCCAAGTTTTTTTCGGGCTGCAGCTCACGGATTTCTTGGGAAATATTGGCCTTAAATGATATTATCGCTTCCGGACTGTTGGCATAACGTCGGTCCTTCACGGTTTCCCACAAAAAAGTCCAAAGTAGTCAAATCGCAGCTCCGAAGCAGCCAATCGATAACAAGATTTTGGAATTTGGTGAGCATAAGATCGATTGTAGAATGGGCTGTGTTTCATAACGCGTTAACTTGCATGAAGCAGAGGTCGTCCAAATCCATGTCTTCACATTGCTCTGTAACACCCACCGTTGAACGAAACGTTGTTCCCAGCCACATTTTCGAAGAAAAGTGGTCTAATGAACGATGAACCCATCACTTCATAATCCGCACCAAACTGACACACACTTTGTGGATGCATTGGCTTCTCGACAACAACGGACGAGTTTTCCCGAGACATTTTGTTTGTTAACGTAGCCGCCGAGATGAATATGCGCCTTCTCAGAAAAGTTGATTTTTCGTAGAAAATCGTTGTCCAATTCAAGCTGCTTTTAGCCCCAACGGACTTTTCACAGCATTCACTTTGGAATTAAGTTTTCAATATTTTCTAACGCTGTTCAAGCATAAAGCCACTCATTTCGTTCCGCGGAGGTATGATACTGACTATCTTTCAAGATTTCAAGCGGGAAACATCTTGTCAAAATAACCTACGATTTAAAAATAAACCACTAAATAGCCCACCCTAGATGTAGATTTTTATAAAAAAGGTTAATTTTGAAATGTACTTCGATTTTGTTCAATCTACTTCACTTTTTTCTTCAAATCTGCTTCGATTTTTTTTCCTGAAGTGGTAGCACTGATACCCACTCGTATTGCACTATTACTATTAACTAATATTGCACTACGATGTTATTATATTATATTTATTTTTATTTCGCAATGATTTTTATAAAAAGTTTGTGACTGCACGTTTTACATTCAGAGATTTGACAAAATTATTATCTTTCTACTGAGACATTATCTTATAATTTAAGAGATCTAAGAATTCAAAGGATTTAGTTGAAGGAAAAGCGAAAAAAAACCTCCATTTGATATTAGAAAAATAAAAAAAAAAAAAAAATAAGTACATTATAAATGAATAAATAACAAATAAACAATAAACAAATATAATAAATTAGTAATAAATGAACAAGTAATAAATAATAAATAATAAATAATAAATAATAAATAATAAATAATAAATAATAAATAATAAATAATAAATAATAAATAATAAATAATAAATAATAAATAATAAATAATAAATAATAAATAATAAATAATAAATAATAAATAATAAATAATAAATAATAAATAATAAATAATAAATAATAAATAATAAATAATAAATAATAAATAATAAATAATAAATAATAAATAATAAATAATAAATAATAAATAATAAATAATAAATAATAAATAATAAATAATAAATAATAAATAATAAATAATAAATAATAATAATAAATAATAAATAATAAATAATAAATAATAAATAATAAAATAATAAATAATAAATAATAAATAATAAATAATAATAATAAATAAATATAAATAATAAATAATAAATAATAAATAATAATAATAAATAATAAATAATAAATAATAAATAATAAATATAAATAATAAATAATAAATAATAAATAATAAATAATAAATAATAAATAATAAATAATAAATAATAAATAATAAATAATAAATAATAAATAATAAATAATAAATAATAAATAATAAATAATAAATAATAAATAATAAATAATAAATAATAAATAATAAATAATAAATAATAAATAATAAATAATAAATAATAAATAATAAATAATAAATAATAAATAATAAATATAAATAATAAATAATAAATAATAAATAATAATAAATAATAAATAATAAATAATAAATAATAAATAATAAATAATAAATAATAAATAATAAATAATAAATAATAAATAATAAATAATAAATAATAAATAATAAATAATAAATAATAAATAATAAATAATAAATAATAAATAATAAATAATAAATAATAAATAATAAATAATAAATAATAAATAATAAATAATAAATAATAAATAATAAATAATAAAATAATAAATAATAAATAATAAATAATAAATAATAAATAATAAATAATAAATAATAAATAATAAATAATAAATAATAAATAATAAATAATAAATAATAAATAATAAATAATAAATAATAAATAATAAATAATAAATAATAAATAATAAATAATAAATAATAAATAATAAATAATAAATAATAAATAATAAATAATAAATAATAAATAATAAATAATAAATAATAAATAATAAATAATAAATAATAAATAATAAATAATAAATAATAAAATAATAAATAATAAATAATAAATAATAAATAATAAATAATAAATAATAAATAATAAATAATAAATAATAAATAATAATAATAAATAATAAATAATAAATAATAAATAATAAATAATAAATAATAAATAATAAATAATAAATAATAAATAATAAATAATAAATAATAAATAATAAATAATAAATAATAAATAATAAATAATAAATAATAAATAATAAATAATAACTAATAAATAATAAATAATAATAAAATAATAAAATAATAAATAATAAATAATAAATAATAAATAATAAATAATAAATAATAAATAATAAATAATAAATAATAAATAATAAATAATAAATAATAAATAATAAATAATAAATAATAAATAATAAATAATAAATAATAAATAATAAATAATAAATAATAAATAATAAATAATAAATAATAAATAATAAATAATAAATAATAAATAATAAATAATAAATAATAAATAATAAATAATAAATAATAAAATAATAAATAATAAATAATAAATAATAATAATAAATAATAAATATAAATAATAAATAATAAATAATAAATAATAAATAATAAATAATAAATAATAAATAATAAATAATAAATAATAAATAATAAATAATAAATAATAAATAATAAATAATAAATAAATAAAATAATAAAAAATAAATAATAAATAATAAATAATAAATAATAAATAATAAATAATAAATAATAAATAATAAATAATAAATAATAAATAATAAATAATAAATAATAAATAATAAATAATAAATAATAAATAATAAATAATAAATAATAAATAATAAATAATAAATAATAAATAATAAATAATAAATAATAAATAATAAATAATAAATAATAAATAATAAATAATAAATAATAAATAATAAATAATAAATAATAAATAATAAATAATAAATAATAAATAATAAATAATAAATAATAAATAATAAATAATAAATAATAAATAATAAATAATAAATAATAAATAATAAATAATAAATAATAAATAATAAATAATAAATAATAAATAATAAATAATAAATAATAAATAATAAATAATAAATAATAAATAATAAATAATAAATAATAAATAATAAATAATAAATAATAAATAATAAATAATAAATAATAAATAATAAATAATAAATAATAAATAATAAATAATAAATAATAAATAATAAATAATAAATAATAAATAATAAATAATAAATAATAAATAATAAATAATAAATAATAAATAATAAATAATAAATAATAAATAATAAATAATAAATAATAAATAATAAATAATAAATAATAAATAATAAATAATAAATAATAAATAATAAATAATAAATAATAAATAATAAATAATAAATAATAAATAATAAATAATAAAAAATAAATAAAAAAATAATAAATAATAAATAATAAATAATAAATAATAAATAATAAATAATAAATAATAAATAATAAATAATAAATAATAAATAATAAATAATAAATAATAAATAATAAATAATAAATAATAAATAATAAATACTAACTACAAAATAAAAAAATAAATTAAACAAAATAAATAACAATTTAAAGTAATATAAATTAGCGAAAACAGAAATCAGTCTTAAATAAATTTATTTTGAATACAAGAACAAAAAAGCAAACGAAATAATATTTGGGGAACATAATGTTAAGTTATTCCAGGTGCATATAGCTGGTTGATGAGTGGGTTTTCAGCAATATAACTGCTGTTTTTGAAATTATTCATTAGTTTTTGAATCCTATCGGAAACCAATTCAACATCCGCTCGCATTTGCAAATCCAACGTGGAATGATGCCAGGGAAGCTTGAGCATCATTTTTAATATTTTGTTTTGTGAAGTTTGTAGCTTTTTTATGTGACTCTTTGCAGCATTTCCCCATACAGGGCATCCATATAATAAAATTGATTGAAAAATAACTTTATGTTTTAAAATTTTGTTATGATTGATAAGGGTAGATTGTCTATTTATAAACGGATATAGCATCTTGATTGCAATGCTGATTTTCTTAAGAGTACTAAGAATATGTAGGTTGAATGTAAGTTTTGTATCGAGGTGAACTCCAAGATATTTGACAGATTGCTGCCATTCTATAGTATTCCCATTGATTTGAAGCTGATTACAGGGAAGGTAACAAGGTTTTCTTTTTCGCGTGAAAAAGATAGCTTGCATTTTCCCAGCATTTAGCTTAATTTTCCACTTGTTATAATATTTTTCTAATATTTCAATTGCATTTTTTAAATTCGTCTCAATGTTAAGAGCAAACTTATGCGATGAAAATATTGCTGTGTCATCAGCAAAAATAGCTGATTCACAATTTGGAAGATTTGGAAAATCGGATGTATACACATTGTACAATGATGGCCCGAGAACAGATCCCTGGGGAACACCGAAACTAAAACAGAAAACGTTGGAAACACCACAATCGACATGTACTTGAAAACATCTACCAGACAAGAAACTTTGGACTATTTTACATAAGTAATTTGGAAAATTAAATTGTATCATTTTGTATACTATTCCATTGTGCCAAACAGAATCGAAAGCTTTTTCAATGTCTATCAATATCATTCCTGTTGATTGTGATTGTACACGATGTTGTACAACATGGTTACAAATTCTTTTAATTTGATGAGATGTGCTGTGAAAGCGTCTAAAACCGAATTGTTCATCGGGGAAAATATTTTCATTAGAAACAATTTTTAAAATCTGCTCTTTTATTATTTTTTCATAGATTTTGCTAATGCTGCTTAACAAGCTAATAGGTCTGTAACTCTCAGATAAATCCGGAGCTTTTCCTGCTTTAAGTATAGGAACAACCTTTGCTTTTTTCCAAGCACAAGGAAAATATTGGCATTTGAGGCATGCATTTATTATAAATGTTAAAAATTGTATCCCTAATCGTGGTAGGCGTTTCAAATAAATATTTTTAATTTTATCAAGTCCTCCCACTTTTCGTGTCTGAAGGCTTGAAATAATGCTTTTAATGCTATTCTCCACAACGAATGAATTTAATGGTGTCAGGGCAACAGAAGCGTTTAAAGATTGGATTGCATTTTTAACTAGATCATTAGTTTCACAGTCACCCAAGTTTTGAGAGACTAAATGATTATTTGCAAACTTTATAGCTAGTGCGTTTGCTTTTTCAACATCTGTAAAAAAAGTTGTTGAAGAATCTTTCAAAAATGGAATTTTTCTGTTTTTAGTTTTAACAATCTTTACTATATTCCAGAACGGTTTCCCATTTTTTTCTAATACGCTGAGTCTTTTATTCCACTCTTTATTACGATTGATAAGTAACTGATTAGATATAAGTTTGTTGAAGTAAGTAACCATACTTTGTGAAAAGGGTTGGCGATATCTTTGCCCAATTTCTTCTATGTGATTTCTCACTTTAATCAGTTCCAGAATTTCAAGAGGAATCTGTTTACAAGTTTCTTTCTTAACTCGTTTAGGAATGCTTTCGTCTATAGAAGATAATATGGTTTGCGTAAATTCTTGAACTATAGTGTCCACATCATCTGTACCAGAAATATATTCAAGGTCTGTGGAAACATTTTGCAGTCTCATATTTATTTTGTCCTAAATAATTTCCAATTTGCATTCTTCAAATCTTGAAAATATTGCACTTTTTTCTCACCCGACCATAAAAGATCACAAAAAACAGGATTATGATCAGAACTTAAAGCGCTAAAAGATACTGGTTGTGTAATTAGACTCGGGACATTTGTCACAAAAAGATCAAGGACAGAAGGACTACCACGAGAACCTGCAGGAAAGTAAGTTGGACAGGGGGGGAACAAGATATTTATCGGCAATGTAATTGGTAGGTTAGCGAGTATATTACCCCACGCATTTGCTCTCAAACAACAAAAAATCACCTTTCAGTGTGAATAACTTTTTTAAATTTTGTAAAAGAAACTTTCTTTTCATGTCAGATGAAGAACCTCCAGGAAAATAAACAGGAATAAATCTTCATAGTGTTTTTGTTTTTTAACATAACCTCTATCCCTATATTTTCTACAATTTGTGTTTGCACAACAGGTAAAAGCGAATGTTGAATTGATTTTCTTATAAGAATCGCAATCCCTCCACCAATTTGAGCAATTCTATCCAAACGATAACATTTGAAGACAGATGATGGAAGTATGATTTCAGACTTTAACCAAGTTTCAGTTACTAAAGCAACATCTACGTTGTTGCTATTCAAAAAAGGAGATGGCCCATTTTTGGGCCCAGTGCGTCCACTAATGAATCTAGTATCAAATGAAAGGTGATATTAAGGACATTATGTGGGTGAAATATTTTTAAATCGTTCGTGGGGTTTTTGAGATATTTGAGCTTGAAGTTGACTAATTCAGAAGCAGAATTTCACTTATTTTTCCGACAAAACTGCTTATATTTTCCGATGTAAGATACATAGAGAAATAAATCTGGTATCAAATGAAAGGTATTTTGTTAACCTTTTCACTTCGAAAATATAGTCCATGTAAATAACTTACCGTTTTCTTTTTATTTTCAGAAGAAGTTTATAAAAGACACATAATTATGTAGATGTAATAACTTATAGTCTTTATTTTTTCAATATTTATATGTACAAAAAGGTTTAAAACTAAATGATTTTTATTAAAATGAGACATAACTTTTAACTTATATTAAATGCGAAATGGAGTTATTGCATTGAAATAATAGATTTTTATAATTCATTTTGGTTTGATTACATACATAATAACCTACGTCCTACATTAATTATAATATTAAGTATTATTTCAGATTTATTCTCCTTCAACTTCATTGTCTATTAAAATAGAATTTAAAAATAAAGCTGGAGCTATGTTCATATTTTGTTGGTGACGAGCAAATCCTAAGTACCACAAAATACTCATAACATGAGCGCAGCAACCAACAGTTCTCATTCCTACAAGACAATTGCAATAGTACGCTTCTATTGCGTTGCAACTATTGGCTACATCAGATTCATTACTGACAAGGATGTATGTAAAATATATTTTCCCACTGATGTGTCGAGATTTAATGCGACCTCTAAGTAAATAATTGTTTCCAACCAGGCTTTGATGTGTAGAATTAATTCTTAATACATTTTCACAAACTTCTATTATATAACTTCCATTGCTTTTAAGATGTTCCCCACAATAAGAGCGAGCTTGTTTGATTTGATAATTTCCCAATGATATTTTACGAAGCTCTGTCAAATCAAGCAAAGGAAAGTTATTTAAGCTTGGAATGTGTCCGTTAATTCTACGAAACACTGCCCTAGTTCTATTTAAGTTATTTTCTTTAACAAAATCGCCTAAATGGTTGGGAGTATTTAATCTACTCAAAGCCAACTCCAGTAAAACGCTGGCATCTGTATTGTCTTCTAACAGAGGATGGAACTTATTAAGGATTGCAGCTGCAATTTTAAAATCATCCATTAAGTGAGGAGTAGCTAAATTAAAAAAGTTTTGGCGGAATACTTTAAAATCTCTTTTAAAGCGTCCATTGACAACTTCCACAACCCATCTTACCATTGTAACACATCTTGTCTTGTTAGCTTGAGCTGTTGTCAGCTGATTATTCCCTTCCAGAACAGTTTCAGGCATGTGAGCTTTGTACCCATAAGATTCTAGGCTTGAAATAGCATCCCTGAAACCTCTGTCTAGGATAAAAACATCATTTTCTCTAACAAAACGCCTCATGTTCCCATATTCATCTCTAAAAAGATTTTTAATAATTGTTGCATCAGAATCAATTGCTGCATAAGGTCCGTATACGTCTATTATATAGCCGTCACAGCATGTCATCATAAAGGGTTTGACTAAATTCTGAAACTTATGCAGACTATATGTTGCTTTTTGGAAACTATAATTTGAACTTTTTTGGAGGTAAACATAAGTTCCGTCACATATGATAATGGCTGGTTGGTCATTTTCATTTAACTGTGTGTTGCCAAAAAGTCCATTTGGAATCATATTGTTTCGACTAGCTACGTTCTGAATAGACATATGTTCCAGACCTAAGTTAAAGGGCACAAAATAATTTAACAAACTGCTCCTAGCTGTAGACAAGTATCGTTCTAGTGTTGCGCGAGGGACGTTTAAAAGGGATGAAAGCCTACGATCGCTATCACCGGATCTTAATTTTGATAAAAAAGTAAATAGTTCAATACTTTTCAATGCGGGAACAAAGCTGTGCAGTTCTGTAAACTGCTCTGAGCTCCTACCTATCCAATAATGGCATAAAAAAGGATTCATACTACCTATGTTATTAAAATCAACTGGCTTTAAGGCAATGTCAGTAAGTGTTGACATCATTTCATCCATTTGCTCTCCAGTAAAGTCACTTAAAGCATTACCTTCTACGAGATTTATCCAATCACCCGATGTAAGATGGAAGTTACATATTCTGGTACTTTCCGGCAGATATAATTTGTGGTCAATTAATAACCTTTCTCTTATTTCCTGTGGAAATCGAAACCGTTCACTCCTTTGGCAATCGGCAAACACGCATCGTCTTTCTGTTGATGCAACTCTTTTGTAAACAGCTGAATTTACTTTTGGCTGTGCTGGCAATGCATTCTGTTCAGGTTCTTGAACGATATTTTCCCTTGCAACAGGAAGCAAATCATCTTGTCGATTAGCATCATGCACCCGACTTCTGTTTGCAGCCCTATTAGCACGCAGCCAACAGGGAGAACAGACTTTTGTTAAATTAAGGTGCTAATATATAATTTATAATAAGCATAAGGATTTTAGTTTTAACAAATGTTATACATTTACCTGATTGTTTGGAATCCATTGCAATAAAAAAGTTCTTTCCATGCATTCTTGTGGTACGTTTCGTGATCTACGAGATCTTAACGAAAGTCCACAGCACAAGCAAATTCTAATGTGACCATATTCTCGTATTGGATTACTTGTTAAAGTGATTCTTTCCAAAATCCGAAAGCAATTAAAACATATGAAGTCGGAATCAGATATCTTAAATAATAATTAATACAAATAAAACAGGAAAGGATATAAGGAATTTGCAGATCTACTACACGTTATCCTATTTTTTTCGTACTCAATTTTTATTTTTATTAATTTTATTAATTTTTTTATTAATTTTATTATTTATTAATTTTCTCATTTTATTAGCAAAACATAAAAAAAAGAAATACTGAGTATGTGTTTGGATTTGTTTTTATTTTGCTTTAAAAAAAAAAATTAGCAGCTACTATAAGTATAGAAAAAATACGGTTTTTGTAAATTAAAAACATTGATATACTATCTATAATTTATTCTTAGTATGCTAAAAAACTGATCTTTTCACTTTTTATAAAAAAAAACAACGACTTACTTGTTCTGGAGATATCCAATTAACTAAAATTGATCGACGCGGATTTGAAAGCATTTCAATCCTACGAACTTGCAAAATATTTTGTTGTAAATGTATTCTACAATTAACACATTGACCACTATTCATTTTCACTTTTTTTTACGCACTTTATATATTTACATACAATGCATCGTAACTTAATACGTAATAAATAATGCTTTTTAGTTTAAGCTGTTTAATTTTTTCTTCAATATGGGAACACAATAAACTATTTAATTTAGCGGAGCTTACACCTGCAATTAAAAGGCGCGTGGGAACTCTCAATACCAAAGTGTCACGTTATATTGTACGAGAGGCATTATCAGATCATGTTTATTATCTTAAACAAAAGAAGAGAGGCTTAATCGAATCATATTTACATTTACAAAAATAAAAAGAAAACGGTAAGTTATTTACATGGACTATATTTTCGAAGTAGCATGATGCATGTTTTCTTAAATAACATCACCTAGATTGTCATCAATATAAATGTTGTTTATCGGGCTTAAAGTAAGTAATAAATAATACATGTTTTGCTATTTTTGGTTAAGAAATTATAAAAAATAACGATAAACAAAAAAGTGCATAGCTTATAGTGCATGTAAATATGCTTTTTAGTGTAAGTTAGTTCAAAACTAAGTTTGTATTTAATAAAGGGCACTAAATTATATATCAAATTAAAGGTAAATAAATAATCTTTATAATGATGTTAAAAAATTAGGAATCACTGCCGATCTTTTTAAGATATTGACGTTTAAAAAGTAAGAACAAAAAACTTGATTTCTAAGAACTTAAAACAAAATATTGGAGAATATAGGATATGTACAAAAATAATTTTTAATACGATGAAAAGGTTAACAAAATACCTTTCATTTGATACCAGATTTATTTCTCTATGTATCTTACATCGGAAAATATAAGCAGTTTTGTCGGAAAAATAAGTGAAATTCTGCTTCTGAATTAGTCAACTTCAAGCTCAAATATCTCAAAAACCCCACGAACGATTTTAAAAATATTTCACCCACATAATGTCCTTAATATCACCTTTCATTTGATACTAGATTTATTAGTGGACGCACTGGGCCCAGGTTCCCTAGGAAAATGGGCCATCTCCTTTGATATGAAAATACTGGTTCTATGAGAGGTACCGTTATAAGACAAATTTTGAAAAATATTTTTTAACCAAAAGAAAGATTGTCTTACAAAAATAGCATCCTGAAAGTTTTATCAAAATCGTTAGAGCCGTTTTTGAGAAAATCAATTTTTTTCTTCACGATTGTATGGCAGGTGCCGTTATTTTTGGGCCTAGAGCAAAAATAAAAAATACGTTCCGAGGGACGGCCAAATTAATCCTAGATACCAAATTTGAAGCAAATCGGCCCATCCGTTCAGGCTCTAGAAGCGCGAACAGACAGACAGACAGACAGACAGACAGACAGACGGACGGAATTCCCAGACCCACTTTTTTCGACTTCTCCATCATCGTAATGTCATGTGTGATTGTTATCTCGAAATTTTTTTTCTGCACGAATCCATAACTTGCCTTATAGTACCTATAATCGCAAGTAAAAAGAGGGCAGAAGCATTTGCAGCGAAAATAATTAAAACCAAATGTTTGCAAAAATTAACTTTAGTTTTAGTTAAAAATTCGCGCGACTAAATAACACAATAACGATAATTATATCATTTACTGTAATAAGAAGTGAAGTTATCTCCCATCCACCGTGGGAAATAACTTCATTCAAAAGTGAAATCAATTCCCACAAAATAGTGAAATTAATTCCCACTTTCGGTGGGAATTAACTTCATCAGAAAAAAGTGAAATTAGTTCCCACCAGTGGTGAAGTTAATTCCCATGTGAAGGTAGTGCCCGTGAAGTTAGTTCCCTGCACCGTCTGCCTATAGGACAGGGTCCAGTTATGACACCGATTAAGGAGCTAAGGTGAAATCTACCAAGAGGCAACAAATATTTGGAACGTTTTGGATCTGGTTTTGGCCAGATCCGTTTTGTCGCCTGACAGGTAGTCAAGTTTGACCAACCTAGATTTGTTTCGTTCATCGCATCGTGTTTTAGCATGAGTTTACATGTAGCGATAGTTATACCAATATTCCTCCTTTTGGGTGAAAGTGGTGCAGTTGTTCCAGTTCTGGCGAGTTCATCGGCTTTGCAGTTTCCTGTAATATCTCTATGTCCCGGCACCCAAAAAAGGTGAATGTTGATTTGTTGTGCCATCTCCATTAGAGATGAGCATCAGTTGCGGACTGTTGCCGAGTTTGTGGAAACCACCTCGAATGATTTAAGGGCTGCTTGGCTGTCTGAGAAGATGCGGATATTCGACGTGGATATCACGTTTTCCTTGAGCCAGGATATAACCTCTTTTATCGCCAGAAGTTCCGCTTGGAACACGCTACAATAGTTAGGGAGTCGGAAAGAGTAACTAAGATCTAGTCCTTCTGAGTACACACCGCCCTGAACCCCATCTTCGGTTTTTGAACCATCGGTGTAGACATGAATCGAATCATCTCTCGAGAAATGTCCTTCGTCCAAATCAGACCGTGATGGAATGGAGAATGGAACCACTTTCGTCGCCCTTTAAACAAATTTGTCGCCCCTCATGGGGGCGCGAAATTGGAAGATGAAGAAAGAAACGAGAGTAAAAAAAGGTCTCCAAGTATATACTTTACAAGTAAGATTCCATTTCAAATATCTTATTTGCTGAAACAAGTTTCAAATATGAGGAAGCTTTCTTTAAATCATAATTTATTTCTGCATTACTTACTAAATGCTATTAAAGAATTGAATAATGGATAAATCATTTCAGTTTGAGTTGATGATTGATATTTTTGACTCGTTTCAGCACCTGGATCTATAAAAGTTATTTTTTTTGGCTCAATGCCTTGATGTTCTGAAATAAGAGCGTTATTATAAAAAAAATAAGAATTTAATAACAAAAGGGTCAACTTCGATACAAATTCAGTAATCATAGAAGCGACACATTCTTGGGATTTTTATGTGGAATTCTAGAAATCTAAAACCATAGACCGTTTTTCAAGTTAAAAAAAGTCAAATTCCATCGAAGGATGGCTACGATGTCCACGGATTCAGAAATTTCAAGTTTTTATGTTTCGTTTTGGGAGAAGTGCAATTCTAGTGCTTTCGGGAGTCAGTTAAAACTAAATACTATATTCACGTCAAAATATAGTTTGTACCCCGTCTTTCAAGTTACAAAAAGTCAAGTTTTATCGAAGGCTGGCTACGATGTTGGTGGATTAAAAAACATCTAAAAAAAACTTTTCTATTGTTCCATCAGTTTTTCTGGAAGGTTTGGTTAAAGTTGATCATGTAGCTTAGCCACACGGTGAAGAAAAGTTCGACGCTCCGAGTCCTTGAAAATCTTCTATATTATTTGTTTGTTTACTAAGACTTAACTCAGAAACCACAAAGATTGAAAGCTTGTAATTTGCGCGTGGAATAGGTGATACAAATCTTTGGCAAGACTAAGCTGTTAATAGGGTGAAATGGGCTAAAAGCAAAAAAGTGATATAAGACTTAGGGGCCAAGTTATAGCGATCAGAAAAACCAAAATGAAATATTTTCAAATGCAAATTATCTTGTGTTATGATTTGATTTAAAACTGCTGTTGATTTAGTATGAAAAAAGTTAACTAGCGAACGATTGAACTTAAAAGAAAAATTTGTTGCAATTGCCCATTTCTCAACCTAAAAACAACACTTAAACAGTATTGTACACTCGGGCGTATACGTACTTTTCTGATTTTATTTAATTTTAAAAAAATCATCCATGTACTCATATCTTAGACAAATTAAATGGACGGTATAAATATAATTAAGAAGTCAAACTTATCCCTCAATGTTCAACATTTTTGTATCTATCATGGTTTGTATCATCGCGCTATCTGATGTTCGTTAGGGCAGCACAACGTCTGTCGGAATAGCTAGTGAACTATAAAATTTCTAATGTACGATATTTAATTGTTTAATTTTTAATCATTAAACGGCGAAACGTGATTTGTTTGTGGTCTAATTTCAAAGTATAGAAGTAAAAAAATTTTTTTGTTCTTTATTGACCGCAAATTTCCGATAAATTAATAAACACAAAAACCAGTTTAGATTAAAAGATTCGTGTATTTATTAACAAAATTTATCTATGCATTTCGAGCACATAATTGTGTGCTCATCTTCAGCGAGCGCTTGACACTAAATTCGAAAAAGAAAAATTTTTAAAAACAACAAATTAACTAAAAAGAGTCTGACGTTTACAAAATTGACAATTTATCTCATCTGAGTAACAGTTTTTAAAAAACATAAATACATACGTCAATACATTAAATACATATTAAGTTACGGGTTTGAAACAAAAGAGACAAATTAAATAATGAAGAGAAAATGAGAAAATTAACAGAAGTATGTATGTATATAGCAAGTGGAATGAAATAGATTAACGTTTGACTAAATAAAAAAGTGGTGAATCGATATTCTCTTTTTCAATGTTCATAAGATTTTTGGTCGTTGCAATGTAGAAAGACTCGTAGGCATCTAATTTGGATGGATTGTTTACATTTTTTAACAGTTTTACATTTTCAAAAGAAATTTTGTTGTGTGGGTGTGAATTATCCAAATTGTAAGCGTGTGCAGCAACAGAGTTTGTGACTTGTGAGATCTTTTTTTCTTACGCTACGTAAATGTTCTTCAACACGGGTAGATAACGCTCTCCTTGTTTGGCCTATATATTTTGCATTACAATCTGAGCAGCTGATTTGGTATATGCCACTTCGATCTCGCAGAGGTACTTGATCTTTTGTTGTGCCTAGCTTTGAACGAAGTTTGTTTGCACTAGTGTAAACAATCTGCATGTTTTCTCGGTCAAAGCAATGTCTGCGAGCTGGTCCGTGACATTTGGAAAATATGTGAATGCGACCCGGTTTCTTTTTTCTTTTTGTGATACATTATTTTGGTTGAATAGTGTTGAACAATTATGTCTTTTAATTTTATTTGAATGTTTTGATATAAAGTTGTCAATTAAGGATTTTTCAAAGCCATTCACGTCAGCAATTTGAAGAATTCGGTCGTATTCATTTTATATTCAGTGACGGATAATGGCAATCTGCATAGTCGGTTTATCATTGCATGAAAAGCTGCGGTCTTGTGTTGGTAGGTGCACGATGAATCGTTAGTTATGTATCTGTCCGTCGTCGTTGTTTTTCTGTAAACGGAAAATTCGATTTTTAGTCCTGTGCGTTTTATTTTCAAATCTAGGAAAGGAAGAGTATGATCGACTTCACTTTCAATTTCAAAAGTAAAGTTTACGCTTTCATAACGACTATTTAAAATGTGGAGAGTTCGGTCGGTGTCATTCTTTTTAATAACAGCAAAGGTGTCATCAACATAGCGAAACCATCTTTGAGGGAGTAAGTCATCTCTTCGTAAATCAGACTCCAATTTACACATAAAAGCTTCTGCTACCAATGGAGAAAGGCTGTTCCCCATACTGCAACCTTGTTCACTTTTATAGAATTTGTTCCGGAATTGGAAGCAATTATATTTCATGCACATCTCAATCGCTGTCACATATGTTTGGATTTGTTCATCTGACACTGCACAATTTTGAAGGTGTTCACGTATAGCACCTATTGCCACATCGATAGGAACACTAGGAAAGAGGGCGGAGACGTCAAAGGATATCATGTTTTCATCTTCTCCGATTTCTAAATCCTTTACTTTGTCCACAAAATCGAAAGCGTTTTTTACGGCAAAACCTTTGAATGGTCCATATTGTTTGATATTTGTAACTAACCATTTTGATATTTTGGCAAACGGTGAATTCACACACGAAACAATCTTTCTCATTTTTTCACCCGGTTTATGAACTTTTGGGAGGCCATACATCAGAGGGAGTTGTGGGTTGGAGACGATAAGCCGGTATTTATTTACTCCAAAAACGTTGCTTAAACTTTTGATTACTGTTTTAGCGTCATCAATCATTTTTTTAAAGGTGATTTTGTACAGATAGTAAAGATGTCTTCTTCAATGGATATTAACATACGTCGATCATAGTCTTCTTTGTTCATGATGATAACTTGATTGCCTTTGTCTGCTTTCATATAGAACACGTTGTGGCGTTTGAGACTCAACATAGTATCGTTCCATTTGTCAGACTTATTACACCGTTTTTGGATTGCAGATCCTTTTCCAATAATCGGGAATGCTATATCTCTAATGCGTTTTTTGGTATCTAAAGGTTTGTATTGAATGGCAGCTTCAATATCTGCAATAACGTCGATGATAGGACTGGTTTTGGGTTTGATTGAAAAATTCAAACCTCTATTCAAAAGATCCAATTCATTCTCGTCGAAAACTTCATATGATAAATTTATCACCAATCCATCTACCGATTTGACATTATCAAAACATTCAAATAAAATTAAAAGACATAATTGTTCAACACTATTCAACCAAAATAATGTATCACAAAAAGAAATAATACGGGCAAGTGCGAGTCGGACTCGCGCACGAAGGGTTCCGTACCATTATCTATAAAAACAGCAAAAAAAAAAATCACGTTTGTTGTATGGGAGCCCCCTTAAACATTTATTTTATTCAATAAACACTTGCTTAAATTTCTCATTGTAACAGGCGATTACGATTTGCAGAAGACGACGAACTGATAGTTTGTTTAGGAAAGATCGCGCCAAAAATGATCTTGTTTGTGTGAGTGAAAGAAAACTGGCAAATCAGCAAAAAGAAGAAGAAACAGAGACAGCTATGCATGTAAATTCAAGAATTCCAAAAATCCGCAAAGAAGAAAAAAGCCAACCTATGTATGCTTTTAAATCTCAGTTTTCTTTTATTCGTGTTCGAATTCGAATTCGAATGGAAAACAAAATAGAAAAGAAAACGAATGTCAAACAAAGAACAAGAAGTCAGTATTAAATTTGCAATTAATTTTTAACGTCTCAAAAATAAATATGTACATATGTATAAATGAATAATAACTTCTTTAAAATCAGATCGAGACCTCCCAGTACTTCTTTTGTAAGTTTAATTTAATATTTTAGGATTAACAGTAGTTTTAATAATTCATAATTAATTCAGTGATTCAGTATTAGCAGCAGAAGAAGAAGCAGCAAGAAGCATATATAGAATTTTTTTTAATAAGAAATTATTATTATTTATATTAATTTTTAAGATTTTAAAATTTGGTCGGTAAGAAAATCTAATACCGACTTCTTGTTCTTTATTTGACATTCGTTTTTTTTTCTTATTTTGTTTTCTATTCGAATTCGAACACGAATAGAAGAAAACTGAGCTTTTAAAGCATACATAGGTTGGCTCTTTTCTCCTAAAAGAATTTCTGGAATTTATAAGCCTGTAGGTCAAGCTGTTTCTCACTCACACAAACGAGAACAGTTTTGGCGAGATCTTTCCTAAACAAACTGTCACCAAGATGTCTTTTGCCAATCCTGCTCAAATATTTCACTGAGAAATTTCAGTAATTACTTGCGATTATAGGTACTATAAGGCAAGTTATGGATTCGTGCAGAAAAAAAATTTCGAGATAACAATCACACATGACATTACGATGATGGAGAAGTCGAAAAAAGTGGGTCTGGGAATTCCGTCCGTCTGTCTGTCTGTCTGTCTGTCTGTCTGTCTGTCTGTCTGTCTGTCTGTCTGTTCGCGCTTCTAGAGCCTGAACGGATGGGCCGATTTGCTTCAAATTTGGTATCTAGGATTTATTTGGCCGTCCCTCGGAACATATTTTTTATTTTTGCTCTAGGCCCAAAAATAACGGCACCTGCCATACAATCGTGAAGAAAAAAATTGATTTTCTCAAAAACGGCTCTAACGATATTGATAAAACTTTCAGGATGCTATTTTTGTAAGACAGTCTATCTTTTGGTTGGAAAATATTTTTCAAAATTTGTCTTATAACGGTACCTCTCATAGAACCAGTATTTTCAAATCAAATTTTCTCGTAAACTATACATTCGATTTCAATAAAATTTTGGCCACAGGAAGTCATTTATAATTTTATTAATATGGCATTTCAAATTTTTCAAAAACTTTTTTTTTTTGATTTTTTATAATTTTTTGAAAAAAAT
This sequence comes from Platycheirus albimanus, assembly GCA_916050605.2. NCBI lineage: Eukaryota > Metazoa > Arthropoda > Insecta > Diptera > Syrphidae > Platycheirus > Platycheirus albimanus. The sequence continues at coordinate 336,103,801 of OU696696.1, forward strand.
TTTTGGTTTTCAAAATATGTTGGAAACGGGTATATTGATTTTTTTTTAAATTATTTTTTCAAATGTAAACTACAGATTTCCATATATTTGCATACCCAAATAAATTTCAAAATATTTTTTGGAAAAGTTTTTCAAAAATAACCTTTTTAAAAAAAACTGGTCGAACGATTTTCAATATTTTTTTTTCCTAGATTTACGTATAGCTTCGAAATTTTATTGCATACTTTGTTTTTCCGAGAAAACTCTTAAACTAATTTAAAAAATCAAAGAATTTTCGAAATTATTTAATTTTTTTTAATAGCCATATATGCAGCCACAATAAGCAATTGCTTATCATAAGAGCAAGTTCGTGCGACCCAGTCGTGCGTTTTATTTTTTTTCTGAGCATAGTGTTTTTTTACAATAAAATAAAGAAGAAAGGCGTACTTACGTTTAAAAACCCTAAATCCTGATTTAATATTATTTTATGAGAGAATCTAATACCGACTTGTTGATTGTGGTTTGACATTTGTTTTTTTTTTTTCTATTCGAATTCGAATTCGAATTTCTGGAATTTACATGTAGATAAAACTTTTTCTCACTCACACAAACAAGAACATTTTTGGCGCGATCTTTTCTAAAAAAAAACTGTCACCAAGATGTCTTTTGCCAATCTTGCTTAAATATTTCACTGAGAAATTTCAGTAATTTTTTTTCTCAGCACAGTGTTTTTTTTTAATATTTCTAGAAATCACTCAAATCACCTCCATTGACAATAAAATAAAAAAGAACTTACGTTTGAAAACAATTAATCCTGATGTTATATTATTTTATGAGAGAATCTAATACCGACTTGTTGATTGTGGTTTGACATTTGTTTTATTTTCTATTTTTTTTTTCTATTCGAATTCGAATTCGAACACGAATAGAAGAAAACTTAGCTTTAAAAGCATACATATGTTGCCTCTTTTCTTTTAAAAGAATTTCTATAATTTACATGTAGGTAAAGCTGTTTGTGTGAGTGAAGGAAAAGTCGCAAATCAGCAAAAAGAAGAACTAACAGGGACAGACTTCAAGAAATTTCTAAAGAAGAAAAGAGACAACCTGGTGATGGACGGACAAACATAGCAAAAACGAGCAAAAAATTAAGTTTGGTGTATGGGAGCCCCCATAAATATTTTATTTTATTTAGTTTTTAGTATTTGTTGTTATAGGGAACACAATAATACATCATCTGTCCAAATTTCAAGTGTCTAAGTTTTACGGTTCATGAGATACAGCCTTGTGAAGGACGGACAGACGGACAGACGGACAGACGGACAGCGAAGTCTTAGTAATAGGGTTCCGTTTTCACCCTTTGGGTACGGAACCCTAAAAAGAAACCGGGTCGCATTCACATATTTTCCAAATGTCACGGACCAGCTCAGACATTGCTTTGACCGAGAAAACATGCAGATTGTTTACACTAGTGCAAACAAACTTCGTTCAAAGCTAGGCACAACAAAAGATCAAGTACCTCTGCGAGATCGAAGTGGCATATCGTCGGCTAAAGATGCAAACCTTGTTAATCCAATTTTGTAAATTATGCAGGACAGTGATTTCTAACATTCAATTACCTACCAATTGTGTACATTTGTCATTTCTAATAAAACATTTTATACCATTTGAACAATTTCTTGCGTTCTAAAAAGTCATAGCCATAAAACTTTTGAAAATTGACTACTTATCATTCTTTTGTTACTTACGCGGTTTTCTTCTTCAAATACCAAAAGCAAAGAAGGATTTATGAGGTTTTCTTTCGACAGATAGTTCGTTAGTTAGATAGTAATTTTAATTCTCTCATATTTTTTTTTTATTATAGTAATTAAAATTTGTTTTTAAAGTAATTATTAATATTAAAAATTAAATTAAAACAGTAAAACACAAAGTTATCTTTCTTGTATGTAAATCAAATTAATCAAAAAATAGAAATAATAATAAGACTTCATTATCTTGAAAATGAGCTTTTCTTGAAAAGACTGGAAAAAATAAGTTTTTGTTAGTAACTTTTTCATGCCAAGTAAAAAAATATCAGACTATACCCCTTTAATGTGGTAGAGCATCGTAAAAAGAATGGTAGTCTTTCTTGAGTGACTGCTGAAGCTCTTGAAGATGTTTGCATTTGTCTTCGGAAATTTTGGGAGGAGTTTCAAATAAGTTTGGAATGTTTTGAAGTGGTATTGGAATAAAAGCTTTTATTCGTTGGGGCAGTATGGTCCAAGGATCATAGAAACTTAATTTGTACTCAATTAAGCCATCTTCGTATTTCAGAGCATGTATTTTATTTACAGTGGGATCACCACTTTTCTTCCCGGGTCTGATCGATGATACGGTTTTAAGTGAAGAATACTTTTTGAAAAATTTATAGCTTAAATACTCTACGGTGTAAGGAAAAGGATTTTAACGTGCTTTTTCACAGACTTCAACATAATCCGCTGGAACATTTATAAATCGATTGCGAAGTTTCTTTTCTATCGTTGAGTGCATAGAATCAACTTCCATTTGAGTATGTCCTTTCACTAGTATTTTTTGTTCAATTTTAATTTTGTAAAGACAAGTAAGGTTAAGGAGTGCACTAGCTAAGATACTGTTTCTGTTTTGAGAGGCACATCCGTCACTGTAAAAAATGATGTCCTTACCATCATTACTTGGTATAACTCTCTCAACAAGGAAATTGCACAAAACGGTTGAAAATTCATCAGCGCTTACTCCACCTTCAGCTTCGTGCCATATAAAACAAAAACCTTCATGTGTTTTTAAGTTATAAATGGTGAAGTTGTGCACTATAAGTTTTTGGCGGTAGTACAGAGAAGACACATTGGATTTTGGGGAAAGTAAGACCGACTGCAAATCAACAGTAAACACTGTCTTGTTGGGGTCAGATTTATCTTTATTTTTTTCATCTCGAGCTTCATCTTTGAGCTTTGCATGTTCGATATAAATCGATTCTTGAATATTTCCCGTTCTATATCCCACACAAACCTCACATTCATCTTTCTTAGGGCGAAATAGGCTCAGGTTCATTTCATCGAATACTTCATTAAAGACTGTGATGGAGAGGGGGTCTCTTTCATATTTCGTACACCAAACTTTGAAATATTCATCATATAACTGGGTTTTTGTCTGCCATAGAGATTCGAAATAAAGTTTTGACGAATTTGATCTGCAGTAATGGGATTCCATTTTGGGTAAGGCCAGTAAAAAATTTTTGAGACATTCTCTATTTTGCTTATTTTTTTGTTGGCGATTGTTTGGGCTGTTAGTGGTGGCAACAAGCGTTGTAGGAGGTGGATTAGTATCTAAAGTATTTAGACTGTTTTTTTTCCAGTTGGTTACCGCCCATTCACCAATGCTTAGAGTGTTCAAGTACATAATTTTACAAACACGTTTTGTTTCATTTTTGTACTGTAGAAAATAGTACATTGAACTATTTCGCTTCCTTGAATCTTGGAGATCTACTCGCCTTCTTTTCACTTTTTCCATTCTTGTTGTACACTCAACGTAAACCTTTTTTTCATTCCAAGGTTTTTTCCAAAACTCTCCATGAATACTGCTTCTTTCCTCCTCAGTAAAATCTTGGCATTTTAACAAAGATGTTTGTTTTCCATTGCAGTTGCATCTTTTCTTAATACTTTTCGAATTTTTTTCAACCTTGTATTCCCATTGCCCACCTGATTTTTTTTTACCGAAGTATGACTGTCCTTTTTCTCTAGCAAGTTTTTGTTTTTTACCATACCATTCATTTTTATCTACTTTATTTTTCTTGTTCCTTTTTAGTGTAAGGATTGCTTCGGTGGTTTCATTATTTTGAGCTTGTTCGGTTACAGGATCAATTTGAAGGTTTTCTGAGTTGTCGATGATTGCGAAAGTGTCCTCTGTTTGAAATGAAACGGTTGGCATTGGTTCAACTTCAACCATACTTTCAATTTCATCAGGCAAATCTAAGATCGAATTATCCTCAAAGTTTTGAATAAATTCAGTCAAAATTATTTCACGAGAATCTGCTGGCATAGCGATAACATGACTTGCTGCCTCATGAGCTCTATTTTGCTCTTCCATAACATTATTTGGCAGTTCTTCGGATAATATGAGAGGTTGCTGTAAGGCAAGTCTAAGCATTTTCAGTCCACGTGACATGATTACTCTTAAGAAAAATACTGGCATAAAGATTAAACGAATTCTGTTAATGTTTATTTTGTATTAAAAGATTGAATTATAACAAAAATCGAAAGAGTAGCTATATAAACACAGTTAATATTATTTCAACTTTCAAAATTTCTTTATATAAGATACGTTGTAGACTCGTTTCCGGTTCTTCTACAGTCTGTCTGTATTGCAAAATATGAAGTTGGATTTTATTAAATACGGATCAGGAAAGTCTGATTTGAAAATATATATAATATAAAACTTTTCTCCAAAAAACGCTCTGCAAATCGGTCCAACCCCCTACAGCAAATCGGTTCAGCACTTCAGGCTGTAGGAGACCGGACACCGGAGTCTCAACTGAAAACTGAATCAATTTAAAAAGAAATACATACGAGGATAAAAATGCTCGTACAAATATAAGAAAAGCACGTAAATCCAATGTTTACATAAAGTGCTTAAGAAAGAAAACCAAGTATATCCAGTAATTCATAATAAACCTATTTTACTCTCATAATTATTGTCTTTATTTTGAAGAATTTGATAGATTTCGCTTAAATTCAATTACCTTTTTTAAAGAAAACGCACCAATTTCAATAGAAACACTTTTTTAAGGATAAATACAGCTTTTAAACTTAGCTATTTCAACACTGAGTAATATTTCCTTGGACTTTGTGGATTTACGCGGTTTTCACACTTCAGAACAGATAGCTTGGATATGAAATGATTTCTAATTTGCCTTTTTTAGCCATTTTATAAGACAAAATATACATTTATTTTGAATCCAGACATGCATTTAAATGCCAACTTGATATTTTTTCAAAAATCTCATTTTTGACAAAAAGTGGATTTACGGGGTTTGCATCTTTAGCCGACGATATACCAAATCAGCTGCTCAGATTGTAATGCAAAATATATAGGCCAAACAAGGAGAGCGTTATCTACCCGTGTTGAAGAACATTTACGTAGCGTAAGAAAATAAAATGCACGACTGGGTCGCACGAACTTGCTCTAATGTGTGACAGTGGTTTATGGGCTTGAGATTTTGATAAAAATAAAATTTTCAAAATTCTTAAATAAATACTTAAACTAATTTGAGCTGAAAAAAAAGTACGCCATTTTATTTCTTGGATAAATTTGAATTTATGAGAATAAATTTAGAAAAATCTGTGGAGCGGTTTTTGAGAAAAAAAGTTTTTTTTGAAAAACTTTTTGAAAAAAATTTTCAAAAAAAATTCAAAAACGCCAGTTCATAGGTATTCAGCAAATACATTTATTTAAAATTTTTAAAAAAAAATTTAATAAGCAGTTTTCAAAATATTAATTTTTTAAATTTTTTTTTTAAAATGCTTTTAAAAATACAAAAAACTATTTTTCAAAAATATTGGTATGCAATACAAATTGAGCTACCTACAGCTATATGTGTGTGAAATTTCGAAAGAATCGGTTGAGTCGTTTTCGAGATAGTCGAAAGCAAAAAAAACGGTCCTATGGAAAGTACCGTTCTTAGCCATTTTTTAAAACTTTTTTTTCAGCCATATGATTGGTCGTACCTAAAAAGCAACACTGATTTTTTTAATTAAAAATCGTTAGAGCCGTTTTTGAGAAAAATAAGCTTTAACGTAACGGTTGTGTGGCAGGTACCGTTATTTTTTGAGCTAAAAAAAAAAATTTAAATTTCCTTTCTGTACAATACCTAAAAAAGTCTATATACCAAGTTTGAAGCAATTCGGCCCACCCGTTTGGGCTGTAGGTCTACATACAGACAGACAGACAGACAGACAGACAGACAGACAGACAGACAGACAGACAGACAGACAGATAGACAGACAGACATACAGACGGACAGAATTTTTAGACCATCTTTTTTCGTCTTCGCTATCATCGTAATGTCATGTTTGATTGTTATCTCAAAACTTTTTTTTTCGACGAATGCATAACTTGTCTTATAGTACCTATAATCGCAAGTAAAAAGATCTCACAAACTCTGTTGCTGCACACGCTTACAATTTGGATAATTCACACCCACACAACAAAATTTCTTTTGAAAATGTAAAACTGTTAAAAAATGTAAACAATCCATCCAAATTAGATGCCTACGAGTCTTTCTACATTGCAACGACCAAAAATCTTATGAACATTGAAAAAGAGAATATCGATTCACCACTTTTTACTTGCGATTATAGGTACTATAAGGCAAGTTATGCATTCGTAAAAAAAAAAATTTTTTTTTGGACAATCAAACATAACATTACGATGATAGAGAAGTCGAAAAAAGTGGGTCCGACAATTCTGTCTGTCTGTCTGTCTGTCTGTCTGTCTGTCTGTCTGTCCGTCTGTCTGTATCGGCACCTACAGCCTAAACGGCTGGACCGATTTGCTTCAAACTTGGTACATAGTATTATTATGGCGTCCTACAGAGGGGTTTTTGGAATTAGCATTCTAGCTTTAAAACTAACGGTACCTGCCATACGACTTTTAGTGAAAATTCAATTTTTCTCGAAAACGGCTCCTACGATTTTGATAAAACTTTCTGAATGATGTTTTCTCTGCAAACTTAATGTTTTGGTTGGAATAGATTTTTCAGGAAAAGTCTTATAACGGTACCTCCCATAGAACCGTTTTTTTGAAATCCGATTTTCTCGTAAGCCGCTGGACGAATTCCGATGAAATTTTTAATGTAGAAGCCCTATTATAAACGAAATAATAAAAATCTTTAATTTTTCAAAAAAAAGTTTTTTTGAGTTTTTTAAAAAAGTTTAAAAATTTTTTTTTATTTTTCGATTTTTCCAAAAACGGTTTAATCAATTTTTTTTTTAATTTTATTTTTCTGATAAAAACTACAAAGTTCTAGAAGTTGGCATAATCAAAAAAAATTTGGAATATGTTTTCGAAAAGTTTTTCAAAAAAAAACCGTTTTTTGAAAAAACTGGTCGAACGATTTTGAAAAAAAATTTGCTTAAATTTTGAAAAAGCAAAAGAAATCTGATGGCTTACTTCATTTTCTCCAAAAAACGTTTTAACTATTGATTTTTAAGTGATTAATAAAATTTCATATGATTTTTTCAATGCCTTTTTCCGAAAATTTCAAGCCCCAAGACCATTTGAACACATTAGAGCAAGTTCGTACGACCCAGTCGTGCACTTTATTTATTTAGTCAAACGTTAATCTATTTCATTCCACTTGCTATATACATACATACTTCTGTTAATTTTCTCATTTTCTCTTCATTATTTAATTTGTCTCTTTTGTTTCAAACCCGCAACTTAATATGTATTTAATGTATTGACATATGTATTTATGTTTTTTAAAAACTGTTACTCAGATGAGATAAATTGTCAATTTTGTAAACGTCAGACTCTTTTTAGTTAATTCGTTGTTTTTAAAAATTTTTCTTTTTCGAATTTAGTGTCAAGCGCTCGCTGAAGATGAGCACACAATTATGTGCTCGAAATGCATAGATAAATTTTGTTAATAAATACACGAATCTTTTAATCTAAACTGGTTTTTGTGTTTATTAATTTATCGGAAATTTGCGGTCAATAAAGAACAAAACAATTTTTTTACTTCTATACTTTCTAATGTACGAGTTTTTCAAAAGTGGTCCTAATTTTTTTATCAAAAGATAATAGTTAAATGTTTTAAATAAATAAAATGAACGACTGGGTCGCACCTACTTGCTCTGTGGGTGCAATAGTATGATGAACTTATGGCCATTTAAAAAGCCGTTTAAACCTGATTTTCGTTACGACCATTTAAGCCAAAAACGAAAAAGGCTAGTTTGTTAACAATATCTTAGGTAAGTTAAATTCTGAGTTTATTCAAAACCGTTAGAGCCGTTTTCGAGCAAATTCAAAATGAAAAAAACCGTTACATGAAAGGTACCTACCAGTTTGAGCCGGGCTAAAACAAAACAAAAAAAAACCTCGACAACCATTTTTCTTCAAACTGCTATATACCAAGTTTGAAGAAAATCTGTCAAGCCGTTTAGGCTGTAGCATGACGTGAAAAAGCACACATCAACACAACCACACAGACGCACAGACAGACCGACGGACGGTATGGCGAAAACAACTTTTTTGGGCTTCTCTATCATCGTAATGTCATGTTTGATTAAAACCTCGATTTTTTTTTCTGCACGAAACCAATACTTGCCCTATAGAGCAAGTAAAAATAAAAAGGAATTTTTGTTGTGTACTACTGAGCTATTTCACTAAAGCTGTTCTATGGATTAGTTATGATTTTGTATAGCGGTGAGTAAAAGTTAAATGTGCAATCAAAATATCGGACAGAATCACAAATAAGCATACAGCCTTTTTACTTTTTATAAACAACATTAGCAGGTTCCCGCTGTCGTTTATTCAAATAGTAAAATTATCAAATCAATCTGGATTATGGCACATACCCCAAAGGTTTTTGCATTTTGAGTAATCAGTAACATGAGAACCTTTAGCAATACCTTATTTTCTTAAGTTGGGTCACACAGACTTTTATGACATGTATCGTACATAAGCTATTGTCAACATCATCAAGCATTAGAGCATAAAGATAAAAACAGGTTAACGATAAAAAAAAAATATAATAGATATAAAAAAGAAAAAAAAATCACTGGGGGGCGCCAAATTCAACTTTTGCCCCCCCTTGAACAAATCCTAGATCCGGCGCTGACCTATCCTTCTGTACTGATTTAATATGTTTGCTATAAACTAGCTATGCTATGTGAACCGAAGCAAACAAAGTATTTTTTTTTTTTGTTCGAAGTGGTGGACAGTGTTATTCACTATAAAACGTTGCCCGACCAGTAGATTCGTGGATCGTCCAGTTGTACCTTTCATTTGGTACCCATTTTCAATATTTCCCAACGAAATAGGTTCTTAAAAAAATATTATTTTGCTTCGAAGTGGTTGGACAGTGTATTATTTTCTATAAAACTTTGTCCGACCAGCAGAATCGTGGAGCGGACAGTTGTAGCTTTTACTTGGTACCCATTTTCCCGATGAGATATATTGTCGTCAAAAATGGTCGGACAATCATTATTTTGTTCCCTGATTTTGTTTGCCCGACTAATTGTCTTAGGTTAGGTTAGGTTAAGGTGGCTGTCAGTCAACGACTGACACACTTAAGCCAGATACTAGGTCCATTGTGATACCACATATAAAAGTAAGGCACTACCTTACTAATTTTAAAACCAATTAGAACTTTTAATAAAGCAATGGAGACAGTGTATGTCTGTCTGAGTTAGGTCATTGATATCGTTGAGGAAGAAATCTTCCAAATGTAATTTTCGTCTTTGTGAGAGAGCAGGGCATGAACAAAGAAAATGAGTTATAGTCCCTTCTTCTTCTTCGTTCACGCAACTTCTGCAGAAGTTGTTCGAAAAGACACCGAGTCTAATAGCATGTCTGCTTATAGGACAGGGTCCAGTTATGACACCGATTAAGGAGCTAAGGTGAAATCTACCAAGAGACAACAAATATTTGGAACGTTTTGGATCTGGTTTTGGCCAGATCCGTTTTGCCGCCTGACAGGTGGTCAAGTTTGACCACCCTAGATTTGTTTCGTTCATCGCATCGTGTTTTAGCATGAGTTTACATGTAGCGATAGGTATACCAATATTCCTCCTGTTGGGTGAAAGTGGTGCAGTTGTTCCAGTTCTGGCGAGTTCATCGGCTTTGCAGTTTCCTGTAATATCTCTATGTCCCGGCACCCAAAAAAGGTGAATGTTGATTTGTTCTGCCATCTCCATTAGAGATGAGCAACAGTTGCGGACTGTTGCTGAGTTTGTGGAAACCGCCTCGAATGATTTAAGGGCTGCTTGGCTGTCTGAGAAGATGCGGATATTCGACTTGGATATCACGTTTTCCTTGAGCCAGGATAGACCCTCTTTTATCGCCAGAAGTTCCGCTTGGAACACGCTACAATAGTTAAGGAGTCGGAAAGAGTAACTAAGATCTAGTCCTTCTGAGTACACACCGCCCCGAACCCCATCTTCGGTTTTTGAACCATCAGTGTAGACATGAATCGAATCATCTCTCGAGAAATGTCCTTCGTCCTAATCAGACCGTGATGGAATGGAGACTCGGAAGTTGTTTCAAAAACCAGTTGGGGTATGGTGTAGTCGGAGTGACTTGTAATTGTTCTGAATGAATTCAGAATGGCAAGAACAAATTTTGCCAGGCAATCCATTCCACATTCGTGTTGTACGGCTAAAGAAAGAATCTCTATATTTCGCGGTACGAAATTAGGCTCAAGTGCAAACTGATGAGCGTTCCTAGCAAGATGAGTATTACGGGGAAAATGTTTGAGGGGTGGAATGCAGCTGGCTACCTCGAGTGAGCATTTTTTGTAAAAGAACCTGTTAAATAAGGAAAGACATGAGACATTTCGACGATGTTCGAGTGACGGAAATGTTTCCATAATGTTTCTCTCTCCTATCAATTTTAACGCTTTTTTCTGAACTCTGTGGAGCAGGTGGAGAAAAGTTTGAGAAGCACCTGCCCAGAGATGGGAGTTATACTCGAGTTTAGGGCGTATAAACGCTTTGTAAATTGTAGCCAGATCAGAAGAAGAAAAGTATAAACAAAATAGGTCCAAGGTGGCTGCCCTGAGGTACACCGGAATTAACAGTAAAATGATTAGAACATACATTTCGAAAAACTACCCTATATTGTCTGTTACGTAAATGCGATGAAATCCATTTAAGAAAATGATTGTTAAATCCAAAGCTATTAACTTTATTAATGAGGGTATTATGACACAGCTTATCAAAAGCTTTACTAAAATCAGTAAAGATACAATCAACTTGAACACGGTCTTCAAAAGCATCTTAACAAAAAGAAGTAAAATTAAAGAGGTTTGTCACAGTGGACTTTTTTTTTACAAAACCGTGTTGACTACTACATAAAATTTAACTACAATGAAAAGAGAGGACATTACATACAATGGATTCAAACAATTTTGGAATTACAGATAATTTAGCAATCGGTCGATAGTTTTTGATTTCGGTTTTCAATCCCTTTTTATGTATCGGCGTTATATGTATAAGCATTTTTCCAAAGATTGGGAAAAATAGAGCTGCTTAGTGATTCATTAAAAATAATAAATAGAGGATAAGACAAATGCGCGACACATTTCTTTAAGATAGAGTCTGGAACACCATCAGGGCCAGGACTGTTGTTATCATCTAACTTTAAAATGCCTTGAGTTATTGCATCTTCATTAATGTGAAAGTTAATGGAACTAAGATGAGTAAATGGAACGGGGGAAGAGATATTAGAATTAGTATTAAGGTCATTAGTATTCGCAAACGCATTTTTAAAAAATCTGCAAACATATTTGCAATTTCTTCTGAAGTTTGACCTGTAGAGTTTAAATATTTCATAGAAACCGTTTTTTTTTTTTGCATCAACTAGTTGCCAAAATAATTTCGGGTTGCTTTTTATTTCAGTTTCTGTCTTCGCAATATAATTTTAATATTTCTTGCGGGGTGTATGGTGCAGTTAGTCGCTGTTTCAGTCCTACTTCGTCGACGAACTCCTGGAACTGATGGCTGGTAAACTGAGTCCCATTGTCGGATAGCACTGCTTTTGGCACTCCAAAACGATTGATTATTCTTTCCCTTAATGCTTGTATTACTCCTTTGGTGGTTGCAACTTTGAATGGTACGGCTTCTACCCATTTTGAGAATATGTCCATCATGACCAGCATCATGGTGTTACCTCTCATGGACCTTGGTAATGTTCCTACGAAGTCTAAGCAGAGGACTTCCCATGGTTGATCTTCCGGCATGGTATACTAGTCCACTGGGTTTCTGTTGAGGGCTTTTATATTGGGCACAGATTTTGCAATGACGGACATACTTTGCAATATCTCTGAACATTCCTGGCCAATAATAGAGTCTGGAAATTCTAATTGCTGTCTTTGCTATTCCTAGATGATCTGCCGTAACGACGTTATGGTTGTCTCTTAAAACTGCAGGTTGTTGACTTTTAGACACACAAAGCTTCCATTCGCTCTGTTCGTCCGACAAAGGGTTCGTCTGATTAAAGCTACGGTATAGCTTATTTCCCTAGATACGGTAGTTCCTAAACCTAGCGGGAACATCCAATACGAGTCTTTGTTGTTTCAGAGTCCAATCTGGTGCAGCATCAATACTGGTGCGAGGTGGACATTACACCTCTGATATCGGGTAGGGAGTTTGAGGCTCTTCAACTTCTCCCTGAGTGCGGGTCTGATAAAGGATTTGGTTGAGCCTGTATCGATGAGCGCATTGTATAGTCACCAACCAATCTTAATAGGCACAAAGTAACCAGCGTCTCTCCAGGGCTTGGTGATCGGAGTAGGAATTGGCTCTTCTTTTATATTGGTTTTCTTTTGGTATCGGTGGCGGTGGCTTTGGATCTCCCGATGACCAGACTTTTGATGAACATGCGATTGCATCGGAATACATTCCACGGGGGTCGAAGGAAGGATATGATTCTTCTAGGTGGTATAGCATAGAGGCAGTGGTTTTGGTAGATGATCCACCAACGGTTGTATGGGTTGACCAATGTACGCGGTTGCCGTGGACACATTCACATTCGTGTTGTACGGTTAAAGAAAGAATCCCTATATTTTACGGTACGTCCGAAATAGGGCTCAAGTGTAAACTGATGAACGTTCCTAGCAAGACGAGTATTACGGGGGAAATGTTTAAGGGGTGGCGCAGCTGGCTACCTCGAGTGATATATTTTTGTAAAAAAATAAGAATAAGGAAAAACATGAAACATTTCGACGATGTTCAAGGGATGGTAATGATTCCATAATGCTTCTCTCTCCTATCAATGTTAAAGCTTTTTTCTGAACTCTGTCGAGCAGGTGAAGAAAAGTTTGAGAAGCACCTGCCCTGAGATGGGAGTTATACTCGAGCTTAGGGCGTATAAACGCCTTGTAAATTGTAGCCAGATCAGAAGGGGTGAAAAATTTTTTGCATCTATTAAGAAAGCCTAAGTATCTTAGCAATCTCAAGTATATGATCATTCCAACCAATGTTGTCACTGATACACATACCGAGTACTGATAGCTTTCCGGCCTCTTCAATGCAAGTACCATTCATGGATAATGGCATAGGGGGTATGTTTAGCTTCAACGACAAAAGACAGCATTGAGTTTTCGACGCATTAAACACCACACGATTTCTAATACCCCAATTCACAATGCTGTTTAAATCGGAGTTTAATGAGCTTATCATACGGTGTCGTTGTAATAACACGTCCGAAGGCGAAGGCCGTGAATTATCAAACGTATATGAAAAGCTGAGGGTTGAGTCGTCAGCAAAACAATTTAATGGATTAGAAGTCACAGACAAGAGATCATTTATAAAAATGAGAAAGAGAGTCGGAGACAGAACGGAGCCCTGGGCACACCAGCATTTATTTTGTGGAGACTTGAAACCGTCTAATACAACTTGTATTGACCGTTACAGAAGATAGCTTCTTATCCAACGAATAAGAGTATCATCGATACCAAATGCACGCATTTTCGATAAAAGAACTTCATGCCAACCCTATCAAATGCCTTTGAAATATCAAGCGCAATAATCTTGTTTTCGCCAAAGCGATGCGCAGGTTTGTTCCACTGTTTGGTGAGATATGCCATCAGATCACCAGTCCAACGATTGCTGCGAAAGCCTTATTGCCGGTCATTTTAAAGCTCTCGATCTTCGAGATATTTCTTGAGCTGACGATTTATCAGCGTTTCCATGACCTTAGAAAGAAGGGACGTAAGTGCAATTGGTCGGTAGGCGGAGGAGAGGAGGAGTCACATTTTTTTTGGGGACGGGCTGGACAAATGATGTTTTCCATCTACTAGAAAGATTCCTGAACGATGGATAAGCTTACGCAGTGGTTTTGCCACTGGAGGGGCAATGTTGCTTGCAGGCAACGCAGAACTTGCAGCAAAATGAGCTGCGAGCATATACGCCTTCTCTGAAGAGCTGACAATAGGTTTATCGTCGACGATGAGCGTAGGAACTGATGATGCGAGCATATTCGCCTTCTCTGAAGAGCTGACAATAGGTTTATCGTCGACGATGAGCGTTGGAACTGATGATGACGTTGAGTTCTTGACGTTTTTTACAAATGACCCGAAGTTTTTACTGCCTTTGGGACATTGCAGAATTTTTTGCCGTAACTTCTGGTCATGTAAAAATTTGGTTTTGTGTATAACGGAGTTGCACGAGTTCCTAACTTGTTTGTGTTTCTTCCGATTTTCCTCAGTTGGGTTGGCTTTGTAGGATCGGAAGCTTACTTCTTTCAACCTGATAGCTTCTTTACACTCTTCGGTAAACCAAGACTTTTCTTTTGGTTTGATACATTTTGTTCTGTGAGGGACAAAAGTTTTCATTCCAAGATAAATCACTTCTGTAATCATTTCAGCACAGTTAAAGTTGCGAAAGAATTTATTCAGACCGTCCCAGTTGGCTTTTTCGTATTGCCAAACTGTCCTAGTGGGAATATTTTCTTTAACTGGATGGTTGGAGATCGAGAAATTAGCTGAAATGACACAATGGTCCTAGGTGCCAAATGGAGAAGTTACTTCAATAGTATATTTATCAGGATGGGAAGTAAGGAACAAGTCAAGAGTATGGACGAAATGCACTTCAACATCCGGTATACGAGTATGCTCATAGATAAGCTGGGTAAGATGGTTATACTCAACAATCTCGGTATACCTTTCTTCGAGTGTTGTCTGGCCAGAATAGCGGAGCCAACTTGAATTGTGTACATTGATGTCGCCCGTAATCACGACTTCAGTGTGAGGACAATGGGAAACAATTCGGGAAATTGAATCAGACAGAACATCTAACTCATCACAAGTAGACATGCTGTCAAGATTCGGACTCCTGTAAAGAAAACGGTAATGAATGATATGCTTGCGGACAGTGAATTTGAGCCACGGGAAATTAAAGTTCGTATTAGAACAATGCCCATATTGGGGAAGGCTCTGGCAAGCAATATCATTCCTAACATAAAAAACAAGACCATGGTGGGAAAAAAGTAATGCCACTAAGTTATATCCAAACAAACAAAATTCTGATGAATCAGTATTCTGTCCAACCTGGGTTTCACTTAATGCCAAAACAGCTGGCCTGTATAGCGCAGTATGGGCGTACACAGAAAAGAAATTCTTTCTTAGCCCACGAACATTTGAATAGACAACACAAAAATCACTTACCATTTTGAAAAACTAAACACAAAAAAATCAACTTTGACGAAACTAAGTTCAGCCGTGCAGTATAGGCCCATATTAATTCCAATTATAACCAAACTGTCCTAGGTGTTATGCCCCTAAACCAATTTGCAAACGGGAGTTAATTAATGTTAATATTAATATTAATATAGACAAAAAACACGATTGAAATATACATCAAATGCTACTCACCTATCCAGTGCAAACTTCTTGCGATAAGCCTCACAAGAGGCTTGCACTGCATAGAAAGCAAGGGTTATGGTTGGTGTGGGTCGAGAGGATGGTTATTGTTGGATGCTGCTGTGCTGCGAATGTGAGCGAGGTTTGGTGTATTTTTTTTTTTAATTGGCACTGGTTTATTCTATTTTCTATTTCTTTTTTTCGAATTTTGATTTAATTCTCACTGATAACATATCCCAAAAACTCTACCTCTGTTTGATAAAATTAAGATTTTTCTAAAGATATTTTCATGTTTGCTTCTTTTAATATTTTTATTATTTCGTTTAGGTGATGAGTATGTTCTTCAATATTTTTTGAAAATACTATAATGTCGTCAATGTATACATGACAGAATTTTCCGATGCATGGCTTAAGGATATCATCCATGGCTCTTTGGAATATAGAAGGTGCGTTTTTTAGACCAAAAGGCAAGCGTATATATTCGTATTTGCCATTATTCACGGAAAATGATGTCTTTTGAATATCAGATTCTTTCATTAATATCTGATGACATCCACTTTCCAAATCTATCGTTGAAAAGTATTTAGATTTACCCAAATTGCTTAAAATAAAATTTGTGTCTGGGATTGGATATTTGTCACTTATAGTGTGTTCGTTGGTTTCTTAAAGTCGATGACTAACCTGCTCTTAGGTGTTCCATCTTCGTTGAACCCTTTTTTTGGTACTACCCATACTGGACTTGAATATGTACTTTTACTTGGCCTAATTATATTATCTTTTAGTAATTTACTTATTTCTTTATTTATAAATTCTGAAGCACTTAATGGATATGGATACTGTTTTGACCATATTGGTGTTTCTATATTAGTTTTTATTTCTGCCACCACATCTGTACGGAATGGCAATGCTATATATTTATTTTTGTATGTATTTCATGGATAATGGAACGAATTAGTTTGTTCAAAACATCAACATTTGGATCTGATTGTACTTTTTCAATTACTTGGTTATTAAGGCGTGGTTCGAGACTGTAAATAGAGCGTGAGTCAGTCGTGTTTGATGACTCTTAGGTAACTCTAACTTCATTTCCTGTTTGTGTTCTATTATTCTCCCATGGTAATGTTTCGCCATCCATGAACATCCTTTCTGCTGTATTATTGTATATCAATAAATTTCTTTCTAAATTTAAATTTACATATATGTGCACTTCGCAAAAGATTGTAACCTATCAAGCAATCTGCTTCTAGGTTCTCAATTTCGTAAAATCGAACCATTCTATCAAAAATATATATTTCATACTAATACTTAATAATTGTGAGTCCATTCACGGTTTTTGCTCTTTTATTAATTTCCAAAGTTTTCCTATCACTAAATATTTTTGGAGACGTGTAACAAGATGTTGCTTTTATTTATTCTTCTGTATATGTGGGGTAATCCCACGTTCCGTCTAAAAAATTATTCTCTTGGATGTTGTTTATCCTTACTTTGTTTGTTGGTTGGGAGCTTAATTGAACACTCTGTTCTCTTTCTCTTTTAAAATTATCATTCTGATCATTATTATGATGGTAATTTCTATTAAAATTTCTGTTTTGATTAAATTGATTGTTAGTATTCCTAAATGGATTATTCTGATTATTATGTACTTGTCTAAACTCTTGCATTTCCTGTGGGGTTACTTTTCTATAAGCTGAAGATCCTAATTCCATTGGATCTGGTCTCTGTCGACTAGCCCTTTTTGTTTGTTGATTACTATGTTGGGGTTTTTGTTCGTATCTTAATGTATTACCGTTTGTTTCGTCTCTAATATTATTTCTTTGATTGTATTGATTCAGAAATCTACTTCTAGTTTTGTTGCTTTCTAACTCTTGAGCCTGAGCAAATGCATTGGGCAAATCTTCAGATTTAATACTAAATACTGTATCGGACATTGGCTGATGAAGACCATTTATAAATGCTATTAATGCATTTTTCCTATTAGATTCTTTGAATTTCTCATAGTGGTTTCACTGTATGTACCATACGTCATTATAACTTTATTTATTATCAATGTCAATTTTTCTGTAACTTCATTATAGAATTTTATTAACGTTTTTTTGCCCTCTGTTATCATACTTAATTCATAATTTTAAAACATGTATTGGTCTTTTATCCGCGTAGGCGAAATCAAATCTACTTAAAATGGCTTCAATGTTTAGTACCGTACCATGACTGGTAAGAACTGAATTTGCATGACCAACTATTTTATTTCTCATTATGCTTAATGCAGCAAAATATCGTTTACTACAAGGAGTGTACAGACTCATACTATTTTGAAAAGTTTCTCGCCAACTCACAAATCCCTCATTGCTACCTTCAAAAGTAAGTAGACTTTTAATAACATCAAGACTTTCATTGTCTGGTATTTGTGGATCTATCGTTTGTTTTTTATAGTCTATTACATTATTTGGAACTGTTAAATTTTCTAACTTTTTTGGTAATTCAACTATCTGATTTTGCTGCTGAGCAGTAGCCTGTTCAACAGCTAATTCAATTATTTGTTTTATATCTACAGTTGTAGTTGTCATTTTAACAATTTTAGTTTCACTTCTTAAAAATAATTTCCTACGATAATTTCTTCTGCTTCTCAGAATGCTGTTCTCCAATCTGTTGCTGGATACTGGCTTTATAGAGCGAACGGGAATCAGTTTGCTGGTTTCTTCCTTTTAGTTCACAATTGTTCACACTTTCAGGATACTTTGTTTTTCTCCTTTTAATAAACAAATTTGGCTGATAGCTTCAATTTCACTTTGAAAGTTTTTTTAAGCCTTAATTGTATCTACAAATACTTATGCAGATTTGACTATTTTATTCACTTTCACTTTTTATGTTAATAATGACCTATCCCGGTTGAGCCCCCAATTATATTTATTCGTCGCGATAAAAAGTTATTTCAAAAAAATATATTTTTAAATATAAACTTTATTTTTCACTTAACAAATTAAATATTTTTAGACAATAGTTCTTACATAGTTTCTTACATACTACTCGGCAACTACTCGAAACTCCTTCTGCGTTGTGTCTATTTATATTTTTGTCCTGATGAGTTAGTTTTCTTGTCTTCAGGGTTTTTTGTTTGTGTTGGTTAATTACTTTTTGTATCTTACTTTGTATTTATCATCTTGTTTGGTTGATCATAAAATATCTGTTTGTTATCTTTTTACCCGTGGTAATCATTACTATAGGATGCTTGTTTATTTGGATGCTTGTAGATTAGTACATTAGCGATCCTATTTATTTTATTGTTTCCTCTTATTTCTGTTTGAGGTACAGTTGAGTGTTTATAACATGCGCGTGTGTCACCCAAAAAAAAATCAAAAAAAAAAAAAATAAAGCAAACCAAATTCACATATCATATACATAGTGGAATAAATTTAAAATCATAAATTAAATTCAGCCCAAAATTCGAAAAAAAGAAATAGAAAATAGAATAAACCAGTGCCAATTAAAAAAAAAAAATACACCAAACCTCGCTCACATTCGCAGCACAGCAGCATCCAACAATAACCATCCTCTCGACCCACACCAACCATAACCCTTGCTTTCTATGCAGTGCAAGCCTCACAAGAGGCTCACAAGAGGCTTGCACTGCATAGAAAGCAAGGGTTATGGTTGGTGTGGGTCGAGAGGATGGTTATTGTTGGATGCTGCTGTGCTGCGAATGTGAGCGAGGTTTGGTGTATTTTTTTTTTAATTGGCACTGGTTTATTCTATTTTCTATTTCTTTTTTTCGAATTTTGGGCTGAATTTAATTTATGATTTTAAATTTATTCCACTATGTATATGATATGTGAATTTGGTTTGCTTTATTTTTTTTTTTTTTTTTGATTTTTTTTTGGGTGACACACGCGCATGTTATAAACACTCAACTGTACCTCAAACAGAAATAAGAGGAAACAATAAAATAAATAGGATCGCTAATGTACTAATCTACAAGCATCCAAATAAACAAGCATCCTATAGTAATGATTACCACGGGTAAAAAGATAACAAACAGATATTTTATGATCAACCAAACAAGATGATAAATACAAAGTAAGATACAAAAAGTAATTAACCAACACAAACAAAAAACCCTGAAGACAAGAAAACTAACTCATCAGGACAAAAATATAAATAGACACAACGCAGAAAGAGTTTCGAGTAGTTGCCGAGTAGTATGTAAGAAACTATGTAAGAACTATTGTCTAAAAATATTTAATTTGTTAAGTGAAAAATAAAGTTTTTATTTAAAAATATATTTTTTTGAAATAACTTTTTATCGCGACGAATAAATATAATTGGGGGCTCAACCGGGATAGGTCATTATTAACATAAAAAGTGAAAGTGAATAAAATAGTCAAATCTGCATAAGTATTTGTAGATACAATTAAGGCTTAAAAAAACTTTCAAAGTGAAATTGAAGCTATCAGCCAAATTTGTTTATTAAAAGGAGAAAAACAAAGTATCCTGAAAGTGTGAACAATTGTGAACTAAAAGGAAGAAACCAGCAAACTGATTCCCGTTCGCTCTATAAAGCCAGTATCCAGCAACAGATTGGAGAACAGCATTCTGAGAAGCAGAAGAAATTATCGTAGGAAATTATTTTTAAGAAGTGAAACTAAAATTGTTAAAATGACAACTACAACTGTAGATATAAAACAAATAATTGAATTAGCTGTTGAACAGGCTACTGCTCAGCAGCAAAATCAGATAGTTGAATTACCAAAAAAGTTAGAAAATTTAACAGTTCCAAATAATGTAATAGACTATAAAAAACAAACGATAGATCCACAAATACCAGACAATGAAAGTCTTGATGTTATTAAAAGTCTACTTACTTTTGAAGGTAGCAATGAGGGATTTGTGAGTTGGCGAGAAACTTTTCAAAATAGTATGAGTCTGTACACTCCTTGTAGTAAACGATATTTTGCTGCATTAAGCATAATGAGAAATAAAATAGTTGGTCATGCAAATTCAGTTCTTACCAGTCATGGTACGGTACTAAACATTGAAGCCATTTTAAGTAGATTTGATTTCGCCTACGCGGATAAAAGACCAATACATGTTTTAAAATTATGAATTAAGTATGATAACAGAGGGCAAAAAAACGTTAATAAAATTCTATAATGAAGTTACAGAAAAATTGACATTGATAATAAATAAAGTTATAATGACGTATGGTACATACAGTGAAACCACTATGAGAAATTCAATGAATCTAATAGGAAAAATGCATTAATAGCATTTATAAATGGTCTTCATCAGCCAATGTCCGATACAGTATTTAGTATTAAATCTGAAGATTTGCCCAATGCATTTGCTCAGGCTCAAGAGTTAGAAAGCAACAAAACTAGAAGTAGATTTCTGAATCAATACAATCAAAGAAATAATATTAGAGACGAAACAAACGGTAATACATTAAGATACGAACAAAAACCCCAACATAGTAATCAACAAACAAAAAGGGCTAGTCGACAGAGACCAGATCCAATGGAATTAGGATCTTCAGCTTATAGAAAAGTAACCCCACAGGAAATGCAAGAGTTTAGACAAGTACATAATAATCAGAATAATCCATTTAGGAATACTAACAATCAATTTAATCAAAACAGAAATTTTAATAGAAATTACCATCATAATAATGATCAGAATGATAATTTTAAAAGAGAAAGAGAACAGAGTGTTCAATTAAGCTCCCAACCAACAAACAAAGTAAGGATAAACAACATCCAAGAGAATAATTTTTTAGACGGAACGTGGGATTACCCCACATATACAGAAGAATAAATAAAAGCAACATCTTGTTACACGTCTCCAAAAATATTTAGTGATAGGAAAACTTTGGAAATTAATAAAAGAGCAAAAACCGTGAATGGACTCACAATTATTAAGTATTATTATGAAATATATATTTTTGATAGAATGGTTCGATTTTACGAAATTGAGAACCTAGAAGCAGATTGCTTGATAGGTTACAATCTTTTGCGAAGTGCACATATATGTAAATTTAAATTTAGAAAGAAATTTATTGATATACAATAATACAGCAGAAAGGATGTTCATGGATGGCGAAACATTACCATGGGAGAATAATAGAACACAAACAGGAAATGAAGTTAGAGTTACCTAAGAGTCATCAAACACGACTGACTCACGCTCTATTTACAGTCTCGAACCACGCCTTAATAACCAAGTAATTGAAAAAGTACAATCAGATCCAAATATTGATGTTTTGAACAAACTAATTCGTTCCATTATCCATGAAATACATACAAAAATAAATATATAGCATTGCCATTCCGTACAGATGTGGTGGCAGAAATAAAAACTAATATAGAAACACCAATATGGACAAAACAGTATCCATATCCATTAAGTGCTTCAGAATTTATAAATAAAGAAATAAGTAAATTACTAAAAGATAATATAATTAGGCCAAGTAAAAGTACATATTCAAGTCCAGTATGGGTAGTACCAAAAAAAGGGTTCAACGAAGATGGAACACCTAAGAGCAGGTTAGTCATCGACTTTAAGAAACCAACGAACACACTATAAGTGACAAATATCCAATCCCAGACACAAATGTTATTTTAAGCAATTTGGGTAAATCTAAATACTTTTCAACGATAGATTTGGAAAGTGGATGTCATCAGATATTAATGAAAGAATCTGATATTCAAAAGACATCATTTTCCGTGAATAATGGCAAATACGAATATATACGCTTGCCTTTTGGTCTAAAGAACGCACCTTCTATATTCCAAAGAGCCATGGATGATATCCTTAAGCCATGCATCGGAAAATTCTGTCATGTATACATTGACGACATTATAGTATTTTCAAAAAATATTGAAGAACATACTCATCACCTAAACGAAATAATAAAAATATTAAAAGAAGCAAACATGAAAATATCTTTAGAAAAATCTTAATTTTATCAAACAGAGGTAGAGTTTTTGGGATATGTTATCAGTGAGAATTTAATCACTACCGATCCTAAAAAAATAACCACAGTTAAAGAATATCCAGAACCAGAAACTCTTAGGCAATTAAGAAGCTTCTTAGATATGACAGGGTACTATCGTAAATTTATACAAAACTATGCTCAGGTAACTAAATCCTTAACAATTCATTTAAATGGTGAAAATTGAAAGATATCGAAAAACCAGAGCAAGAATTTTAATATAAACATTGGCGAGGAGGGTAGAAAAGCATTTAATAAACTTAAAAAATATTTAATCGAGAATGTAAGGTTAACACCACCAGATTTTCAGAAAAAAATTATCTTAACTACTGATGCTAGTAATGATGCAATCGGAGGAGTTTTATCACAAGACGATAAACCAATTATATTCATTTCGAAAACGCTGAATAAAACAGAGAAAAATTATGCAACAAACGAAAAAGAACTTTTCGCTATAGTATATGCTCTAAAGAATTTAAGAAATTATTTGTACGGAGCTGCAAACCTAGAAATACATACTGATCATCAACCACTTACGCACTCAGTATCAAAAAGAAACCCTAATATAAAAATGAAGCGATGGCATGCTATAATTGAAGAATATGCACCAAAAATTATATACAAACCAGGTAAAGATAACGTTGTCGCGGATGCGCTAAGCCGACAAAACCTAAATAATCTTACAAATTCAAGTCAAACTATTCACTCCGCTGAAAGCAGTGATAACATACAAATAGAGACAACGTCCTTGCCTGTTAATTGTTTTAAGCAACAGATAATATTAAATACAACGAATATAAGCTCAGACAGTATTGATACTTGTTTTAATAAACTAATGAGGTATACAATAACATATACAAACACTGATCCAGACACAGTCTGCATCTATGCTTCAGACGAAGACCTATACGAAGTTAAAAGTAAACTTCTCGACACATTTAGTAATAAATTTTTACGATCTAAAATATATGCACAGGATGTACCGAACAAAAAAGACCAATTGAACATAATCACAGACACACACAAAAGAGCACACAGGGGAACTATTGAAAATTATAACCAAATAAAAACAATATACTACCAAACATGAAGAAACAAATTTCTTCATACACAAATACCTGTGTTGTTTGCAACGAAAACAAATACGATCGTAAGCCAGTAAAAGTGCCTATAGGAACCGAACCAATACCAGAAAAAGAAGGTGAACAGCTACATATACATATTTTTTATGCAAGCAAAGAAATATACCTTACGGTTGTAGATAGTTATTCAAAGTTCTTAGTCGTACATCCCCTTGAATCTAAAGTTGGTATCGAACTTGAATTATTAAAAATTTTAAATATTTTTCCTTACGCAAAAAACGTTATATGCGATAACGAATAAATTTTCAAATCCGTGTTCTTTAAAAATACTTTGGAAAGAAAGAACATTGATATATATTATGTACCAGTTAGCCATTCTACGACAAACGGACAAGTAGAACGTACTCATAGTACATTAATCGAAATTACACGCTATATTAAAGCAGAATATAACGTAATAGACGATAAACAGGCAGTGCTAGAAGCAGCACTTAAATATAACGAAACCATTCACTCTGTGAAAGGCCAAAAACCCCAGGAAGTGTTTTTTAACAAAAGGTAAAACACAATCTTAGGGAGATTTTGAAAGAAAAACAGTCTAAAATGTTAGAGACACATAACGAAAATCATGAAAGTAGAGATTTACAGTAAAATCAAATAGTTTATGTGAAAAACCACGGTACTGGAAGAAATAAATTAAAAAAGAGATTTAATCGTACCAAAGTAATAGATGATAAAAAAGATCAAATATTAACTAATAAAGGTAAAATACATAAAGATAATATTAAATCGTAGTTTTATATTTTTTTTACAGGAAATGGACTTCATAAAACTTATTTTTACTTGCGATTATAGGTACTATAAGGCAAGTTATGGATTCGTGCAGAAAAAAATTTGAGATAACAATCACACATGACATTACGATGATGGAGAAGTCGAAAAAAGTGGGTCTGGAAATTCCGTCCGTCTGTCTGTCCGTCTGTCTGTCTGTCCGTCTG
The DNA here is from genome assembly GCA_916050605.2 of Platycheirus albimanus. Lineage (NCBI taxonomy): Eukaryota > Metazoa > Arthropoda > Insecta > Diptera > Syrphidae > Platycheirus > Platycheirus albimanus. The sequence goes on from OU696696.1 coordinate 336,128,434, forward strand.
TCTGTCTGTCTGTCTGTCTGTCTGTCTGTCTGTCTGTTCACGCCTCTGGAGGCTGAACGGGTGGGCCGATTTGCTTCAAATTTGGTATTTAGAATTAATTTGGCCGTCCCTCGGAACAAATTTTTTATTTTTGCTCTAGGTCTAAAAATAACGGCACCTGCCATACAATCTTGAAGACAAAAATTGATTTTTTCAAAAACGGCTCTAACGATTTCGATAGAACTTTCAGAATGCTAATTTTGCAAGACAATCTATCTTTTGGTTTGAAATTTTTTTCCAAAATTTGTCTAATAACGGTACCTCTCATAGAACCAGTATTTTCAAATCAAATTTTCTCGTAAACTATACATTCGATTTCAATAAAATTTTGGCCACAGGAAGTCATTCATAATTTTATTAATATGACATTCAAAATTTTCAAAAACTTTTTTTTTTATTTTTTATAATTTTTTCAAAAAAATTTTTGGTTTTCGAAATATGTTGGAAACGGGTACATTGATTTTTTTTAAAATTATTTTTCAAATGTAAACTACAGATTGCCATATATTTGCATACTCAAATAAATTTCAAAATATTTTTTGAAAAAGTTTTTCAAAAATAACCTTTTAAAAAAAACTGGTTGAACGATTTTCAATGTTTTTTTTTTCCTAGATTGGCGTATAGCTTTGAAATTTTATTGCATACTTAGTTTTTCCGAGAAAACTCTTAAACTAATTTAAAAATAAAAGAATTTTCGAAATTATTTAAATTTTTTTTAATATCCATATATGCAGCCACTACGCAATTGCTTACCATAAGGCAAGTTCGTGCGACCCAGTCGTGCATTTTATTTTTATTCTTTTTACAATAAGACATATTATTTTAATACGATCAGATATAATAGATTATTCTAGGAGTGAATATTTACTTATAGAAAATGGTAATACAGCAGTTTATAAAGAATATGGAACGTTATTCCACATGACAAACATTACTTACATTAATGATATAATAGCAGAATTAGAAAGAGAATTAAGTGTAGAAAACTTAAATTATAATTTTACTACAGTAAATTTAGACGAATTTTTTTTTTTTTTCGTCTAAATTTAGACGAAAGGTGGGCAAAATCGTATCGTCACCTCCAAGTGGTGCCTGCTGGATAGCCGAAATGTGAACTAACGACGAACGTTGGATCCATCGGATCCATAGGTTGTAGATACCTGAGTTATCTTCTCAGGAACTAGGAGCAGGAAGAAAGAGATACGCTCTGAAGATCCAACCACGACAAAGATCTATGTCATGCACAGGCCTCACAAGCCGGTCATGAAAGTGAAACTCGATTGTGATGAAAACCGCAGAAAATGCCTCGGATGAAAGAACCAAAAATGTTGACGACCCCCCCCCCCCCCGCAAACGAAAAACGGACAACGATTTACGCATATGCACATGGAATGTGCGTACGCTAAACAGGCCGCGTAAAGCCGAGCAGCTAGCCGAGACCCTCGCCAGTCTCAACGCTAATATAACAGCCCTGCAGGAGATGCGATGGGATGGACCGGGCCTGAGAATTACGGAGGACTGTAATTTCTATTATGGGAAATGCCACCTTGATGGGAGATCGCGCTTGTTTGGGTGCGGATTCGCTTTCAGAGGAAGACTTAGGCAAAAGGTCTTGAGCTTTCGCGAAGTCAGCGAGAGAGTGACAACGATCCGCATTAAGGCCAAATTCCACCACATAAGCCTAATTAGCGCCCATGCCCCTACAGAAGAGAAAGACGACGCTACCAAAGAATGTTTCTACGAGCTCCTCGCCAAAACATATGAGCAGTGCCCAAAACATGACATTAAAATTCTTTTGGGAGACTTCAATGCCAAAATTGGGAGAGAGGACATCTTTGGTATGACGATCGGAAAACACAGCCTGCACGACACCACCTCCGACAACGGACTCAGGCTCATCGATTTTGCAGCGGGAAAAAACATGGTGCTGAGCAGCACGCGATTCCCACGTCCCGACATCCACAAGGGCACATGGCGATCCCCAGATGGTCGAACCTGCAACCAAATCGACCATGTTGTGAATGATGGAAGACACTCCTCCAGCATTATGAATGTCCGTACTTTCCGAGGAGCAAACATCGATTCGGACCACTACCTAGTCGGTGCAAAACTTAGGGTACGGATCTCCATGGAAGTTCTTAGGCGAACACCGACTACACCTAGGAAATTCAATGTTGGACGTCTTCAATCGGAAGAGACCGCCGCTGCCTATGCCGACCGCGTATCCCTTGAGCTTGCGAGAAATCCTTCGACTGATGACATGAACCCGGAAGACCAATGGCAGCTATGTCAACAAGCCATAAGAAGTGCTGCGTCAGAGGTATTGGGCTTCTCACATCCACCCCCCAGAAACCCCTGGTTCGACTCCGAATGTGCTCAGGCAAACAAAGCCAAAACGGAGGCATACAAGTCGTGGCTCCAGAGAGATACTAGAGCATCCAGAAATCTCTATGTTGAGCGAAGGAAAGTTGAGAAACGTCTACTCAGGAGAAAGAAAAAAGAACACCAGCAACGCGAAGTCGAAGAGATGCAGAGATGTTTTTGCAGAAAAGAGGTACGAAACTTCTATAAAAAGGTGAAACAGTCTACATCCGGTTTCACAAGCCGCCCTGGGCCCTGCAAAGATCAGGATGGAAATACCATAGTGGAAACGCAGGCGATGTTAGCCATCTGGAGAGACTACTTTAACCGGTTGCTAAATGGCGATGACAGCCAAGATCCCGCCCAAGATCAACTTGTTCCAGTTAATCTAGATGACGACCAAAATGAAATCAAAGTAGCCATCACCAGACTAAAGATGAATAAGGCTGCTGGATGTGATGGCCTTCAAGCGGAGCTTTTTAAACACGCTGGAGATGACCTGGTCAGGAGCATACACCAACTCATCTGCAAAATATGGTCGGAGGAAAGTATGCCCGATGAGTGGAATCTCAGTACCATCTGCCCGATTCACAAAAAAGGAGACCGCCTCCTCTGCGCCAACTATAGAGGCATAAGCCTTTTAAACATCGCCTATAAGATCCTGTCCAGCGTTTTATGTGAACGTCTCAAGCCGTTTGCTGACGACCTGATAGGTCCTTACCAATGCGGCTTCAGACCTGGAAAATCTACCACCGATCAAATATTCACATTACGCCAGATCCTGGAGAAAGTCCAAGAGTATAACATCGACACCCACCACCTGTTCGTCGATTTTAAAGCCGCCTACGACAGTGTTAATAGAGTCGAACTGTATCGTGCCATGTGTTGTGAGTCTGGGTTGGCCACAGGGGCGTCTTCGGTGCAAGAAAAACTGGCAGGGGCATGCTTGTCATCGCTCGGCTCAGCTCGAAGGTTGGGGTGGTTCTTACCCCTCTTCCACGCACCTCCCACTCAACAAACAAGAAAATCATGCCTATATCGGGGATCAGGAAAGGAGATGAAGGTATGAAGAGGTTAAAAAAAAAGGAACTGGAACTCTAGAATAAGGAAACGCACACAAATACCTATGCCACTGTATGATAGAAAGATTGTAGTCTAAAATGATCTCTTATAGGCACCAAAAAGGTAGTATTCCTTAACCCTACTCTAACTCTAAACTTACGATTTATCTTTGTATGCGTAACAAAATATATTACGTATAACCTTACCTCCTACCCTAAATCTAAACTAAACCTAACACTTTTAATTTACTTTATGGTCCCGAAGAAATCATTCCGACCCCAATGTCTCCATCACACAGTGGTTCGCCGAGGAAACAAGAGGCTTGCCGGATGTTGATGGCAAAGTTCTGGCCTACCCCACCCTTGCATTTTTGGATGCAACCAATGTCATCTTCCTGGCCGGAGTATAGAAGATGACCCCTAATCTAAACTCCCAGTTATCTATCTATATGTCAAAACTGTGCATTGTCTCCCTCGTCTACGTTCGTTATGTCCTCTAGCTAGTCTAAGTCATTTCTCTAATCTCCATCGTCCACTATATCATCTAGCTCACGAAAAGAAACCTCATTTTGGAATGAAAGCTGGCTCGACTGAGCCTCCACACACCTTACCGGTTCACTTAGCACTCCATGATGGAATATTATAAACTCAGGATTCCAATTTTGTAAAATTCAAAGATATATAATTCACAATGGCCATTGGCCTTCAAAAAAAAAAAAATGGGTATTTTAAAAAAAAGGTAAAAAAAAAACTTAAAGTAATGAAAAAAGGATAAGAGAAAAAGAAAATTCATTAAGGAAAATATAAAAAAATATCAAAAAAAAGCATGTGGTTGTCATGCTCATGCGCACATACGTAATATCATACATACGAGTATATATATATATATACCAAAAATTAACAGGAAAGAATATATCTTCCTTTTTTTTTTCTTTTTATAATCATAAAGCACTTACGTCTTTGTGTGGTCCTTGATGTCCTGCCGGCAGCATATTAAGGTCCAGGGTAAGTATTGACTGGCTCTGAATTTCGAGCTTCCTTAACACACTCTAATTGTCTTTCTTATATATATATATATTTATGAGTTTAAATGATTTTCACTGTATGATTCTTTTTTTTTTTTTTTTTTTTTTTTTTTGTAAAAGGATTTCACTGGAAAAATTCTCTTCTATATTTTCCTTTCACACAAACAAAAAGGTATGGTGATATTTAAGTTAAAAATCAAATCAAAAAAAAAATGAAAAGAAAAAAAATTTTATAATTCTAGGAATATTTTTTTTTGTTCTTTGGTCCAGAAGGGACAACACTCCAGTTATTGAATTTAGTTTTTTTTTCTTTATTGAATTGTCCTAACTTTTCTTTTTGAGCCCCCTGCCACTAGAAGAGTTGCTGCCCTTCAAATGCCCTTGCTAGTTTGTGTTCTAGCATCCACGTCGGTCACGTGTGACTCCGATCGTGGATTATTGATGGGATCCGTACCCTTTCGATTTTATGGGTTTTTTTCCAGATGGACTATTAAAACTGTAGAGGCTCAGGACGCTGAGCTCAATAAAAATATTTTTTTTTGTCGGTATACTCTCTAGCGACCCGAAACCTAGTTGGAGACACAAGAAGTCCTCTTCAATACAAAATTTTGGATTTTTTTTTTTTTAAATCTACTATACCTCTACTGGTTAAAAGTTGAGCTCTAGACCAAATCGACGAGGTTGAGCCTTCTTCTTTAAAATGAAGTGTCTTCCAACCTTTAGCTCCACTACAAAATGATTCGCAAAAAAACAAATTATTTAATTTTTTCCTTTCTAATTTTTGTTGCATTGAACGAAAAGCACTGCACTCACATCTGGGATTAGATGAATTCCTTTCTTTTTTTTTTTTCTTCTTTTTTTCTAATTTTCAAAGTTCGTATAAAATTTAAAAAAAAAATGGATTTTGCGAACAAAAAAAATCCGAGTTCGTCACTGATACGCTATTCGACTTTTGCTCTAGAGTCTGCTGATGCCAATACCGTCACTCTCTACTGTGCCTGCTACTTTTTGTTTCACCATATGATCCTATCATCAAACTTCTTCTTTAAGGTCGTTGCCCTTTTGGCCTATATTTGAATTTCCATTGTTGAAGGCAAAAGTTTCTGGAAATAAGAAGCTTTTCTTCATTTCCCCATTCAAATACTTTTTACCCACACATCAATTCTATTCTTTTCACCCATGCGTGTTTCAGTAGATATGTATGTGTGTGCAGACTTAAGTTGACTTTAGTGCTACCAGGTTAACCTGAAAACATCGCATGGACTTCGTGAATATTTACCTTAATGAATAAAAAACGTGAATACTTATATAAACACAAAAAGCCACTCAGCACTTTATAAATACTCTCTATTCTAACTATTCCTTAAACTAATATTGCACTAAATATCACTAATTATCGTCTATTATTGACTTAAATGTTAAAATCATTTAAACAAAAGTGTTTCCCCCTGATCCGTATCCATCCAAAATTTCTATACTAATACATATAAATACGTAACCTCACAGCGTCAGCCATCATAAAAGCTCTTATACCTTTCAAACTTGACAGCTGTCTGACAATTTAGCCGGAGAAATAATTTTTGTGCAAAAATTGTGAATGTGAACAAGAAAACAAAAATCAGAATCCATGAAAAAAATACAAATATTTCACAAAAAGTGAAAATAAACGAAAGACATCATATCTCCAGACATTATTTATATAATTGAAAGAAGATAAAGGACAAATTCATAACATTAATTGTTACGGAGACGCGACTTGGTTTTTTTTTTTTTGGTAAATTGCTTACATTTTTAGTGCCTACTATTTCTTTTTTTATTATTCCTAGCTTTTTTCAGATTTCTCATCATATCGCAGACCTATATATTGCCTGCTGAAGGAAATGTGTTCCTAGTTTTCATATGGGATGGATTCGTGGATTCGCATCACGAAATAATCCACTAAACCATCCCAATTGACTACGGACGTGAAATAGTCATTCTAATTCAATTTTTTTTCGTTAGGTGCCTGGAGGCTCTATTCCTTTCAACACCCAGGGACATTGCGTTCAAAACTCCAACTATCCTGGACATCATTGCGTCAGCAGAAGGATAAGTCAAAGTTTGTGCCTTCGGGAATCACTTCAACACTCGCTGATAGTGAAGGAAGTGGTTCCTAGTGGCAAGCACAATCACTTTGCGACCTTAATTTATACAACCTTTTTTTTTTTTTGGTTTGTTTTGTAGATGACACTTAGGATAAATCCTTGGCGGAGCCATGTCAGGAATCGATGCAGCCTACATTATGGAATAAGGAGCATTCCCGCAATTCAATTACATCGAATATTATTCCATCTCCTTTCATCAGAGGGTAGTTTTTTTCCTTATACGATATCGTATGTATCCATAATTGATCAAATACACGAAACGCAAATGCGTTGTTTCATGACTGTAAGTTGTTCTTTGAATTTTAATACTTAATGTTGTGAAGATGTTTACATGGTTTTATCCGGGAGCTTGACTTAACGATTTAATTTTTTGATTATTTACCCCTGTGGGGATGAAAGGGTACTGGTTGGGTGATGGGGCCAGGTTCATATCTTTTAGTCTGTAATACCGCGATATTAATATTAAATCTTAGAGGACGGTACCGACTACGTAACTTTAGAATCCCTGCTAAACTGATATGCCTTATCAGGATGACGTTAGAGAATGCTCGCTGTTCCGTCCAAGTTGGTAGAGACTCTACTGAAATCTTCGAAACCACCAGAGGGCTAAGACAAGGTGACGCACTGTCATGCAGCTGTTTTAATATTGTGCTTGAAAATGTAATACGGAGCACCCATGCCAGCACATCAGGCACCATTTTCAATAGATCGACACAATTACTTGGGTTTGCTGACGACATAGACGTGATAGGAAGAACAAAGCGAGCAGTAACCGGTGCTTTCACTACTATGGAGTCAGCAGCAAGCAGAATGGGGCTGAAAATAAACGAGGACAAGACGAAGTATATGCTTTCATCAACAAAAGTCCAATCCCACCACCGACTTGGTCAGAACGTAACCATTGATAGGTATAACTTCGAGGTAGTCAGTGAATTTGTCTACCTGGGCACTGTTGTAAACACAGGCAACAACATCAGCGCTGAAATCAAACGCAGACTAACTCTTGCTAATCGCTGTTTCTTTGGGCTGAGTAAGCAATTGAGGAGTAAAGCCCTATCGAGAAGAACCAAGGTGACACTGTATAAAACACTCATCATCCCGGTCCTGCTATATGGTGCGGAAGCATGGACCCTCTCCCAATCGGATGAAAATTCACTTGGAGTCTTCGAGAGAAAAGTTCTGCGTGCGATCTATGGTCCTGTCTGCGTAAATCGCGAAAACAACGTTTGGAGAAGAAGATATAACAATGAACTGTACGAGCTGTACAGCGACATAAGCCTAGCCAGAAAAATTCGAATCCAAAGACTAAGATGGCTGGGCCATGTAGAGCGAATGGACATCGACGCTCCAGCTCGTAAAGTCTTCAACGCCAAACCCGAGGGAGTCAGAAGCCAAGGTAGACCTCATCTTCGATGGAGTGACCAGGTAGAGGGAGACATCCGTCAACTTGGAGTACGAAATTGGAGACAGCAGGCTAGAGATCGAGCCGGCTGGAGGGGCATTCTCAGCAAGGCCTTGGAGTACCACGCTCCAGTGGCGCCAACATAAGTAAGTAAGTAAGTAAGTAAAAATTTAGACGAAAACACAGAAATAAAGTTCAGAAATAACCTTAATGAGGACACTAGTAGATGAAGTTAGAATTACCAGGTTTAAAAGAGCAATCAATACTATAGGAACAATACTTAGTTAGATATCAGGAGTACCTGACCATGATGATCATTTACTAGTAGAAAACAAATTAAATGAATTAGTTTATAATAGTAATAAACAAGCAACTACCAATTCACAGATTTTTCAAGCTATTCAAGAAAGTAATAAAGTTTTAAACACTGAAAAAAATATATTAAAAACAAGCAGATTACAAGAAAGAAATAAATAAATTATACTGGAGTTACAAAACCTTATTCAAACAATTGCTTTGAGCAAAGCTAAAGTTTTAAACCCTATCATATTGAATAAAAAAGATATTCAAAAAATAACAAATAGTGAACATCGAACTATGTCAATATCCGATCTATTAGATATTAGTTATTTTAAGATTGTTCAAACTAAAGATGTCATAGTAATATTAATAACATACCCAATTGTTTATAAGAATTGTAAAATATTTGAAACAAGAGCAATCGATCAAAATAATGAAAAAATAATAATAAATAAGAATATAGCAAAATGCAATGAATCATTTTACAATGTTAAAGATTGTAAACAAGAAATAAATTTATACTTTTATAAAATAAATAATGAAAAATCATTTCTTTCAGATTTACTAAATAAACTCCCTACAAAATCTAATAAAACAAAAGAAATACAAAAAGAATTCGAAATAATAAAAGATAGAGCAATTTTATTCAAAAATAATCACACAGTAAATAATGGTAAAATTAATGGCATTTATTTAATAACATTTAACGAAACTGTTAATATAGATAATAAGAATTACACAAACCCTAATCAAAAAATACAATGTTATATAAAAACACATGCCATTAATGATTATGTTGTTGAATCATACATAATAGACCCAAACACTGAGCTTAAATTTGAATTCGAGAATATTGACACTCTAAGCTACTTAAATATTACAAAATCAGAGTCAGTAATTGGAATTAGTACCATAAGTATAATTATTGTTATTATTATTATATTAGCCTTATTTTTTAAGAAGAAACAAATCAAAATCAGCAATAATATACCGATGCAACATATAGTCCAACCAACAGCTCCACAACAAGAGATGACATTAGAAAAAGGACTTGCCTTACTACAAAAACATATTGATGAATCGGGCGACTCATTTTGAGCGATGGGGGGAGTTATAAACACTCAACTGTACCTCAAACAGAAATAAGAGGAAACAATAAAATAAATAGGATCGCTAATGTACTAATCTACAAGCATCCAAATAAACTAGCATCCAAATAAAGTTATAAACACTCAACTGTACCTCAAACTGAAATAAGAGGAAACAATAAAATAAATAGGATCGCTAATGTACTAATCTACAAGCATCCAATTAAAGAAGCATCCAAATAAACAAGCATCCTAAAGTTTACCACGGGTAAAAAGATAACAAACAGATATTTTATGATCAACCAAACAAGATGATAAATTAAAAGTAAGATACAAAAAGTAATTAGCCAACACAACCAAAAGCCCTGAAGACAAGAAAACTAACTCATCAGGACAAGAATATAAATAGACACAAGGCAGAAGGAGTTTCGAGTAGTTGCCGAGTTGTATGTAAGAAACTATGTAAGAACTATTGTCTAAAAATATTTAATTTGTTAAGTGAAAAATAAAGTTTATATTTGAAAACATATTTTTTTGAAATAACTTTTTATCGCGACGAATAAATATAATTCCCGCGTTTGACTGAACTAAAAGCTAAACAAACATATAATAAAGTCAAAAGTGATAGATACGCTTCCAAACCAATTCAATTGATAAAAATAAGTTTTTAGCGGCGCGTGTCGGCTGGAAATAAAAACAATTAAAATGGCCACCGAGGGTATTTTAAATGTGAAAAAAATTGTTTCCGACAAAAATGTTTGGTAGAGTAAATTTTAAAGTAGAATTCACTGGTTCCGATGACTTCTACAAATCAGAAGCTTTTATTACCTATTGATTTGTGTTAAGGTTTGTTGTAAATCTATAATATTACCAATCAATAAAGCCCTAAAGGACACTTCACGACAAAATTTGCGAGTAGCACTAGCATCGTACATAAAAGATTAATGTTGAGACTCAGCCGGTAAGCATCTTAATAAATCAGCTATCAACTAAACCAAATAAGCGATTCATTACAGGAACATAAATAAAGTCATTCCTATATCTGAAATCTGAGTTAAATGTATGTATCTCAATTCGTACATTTTCTTAAATATTGGTTTTTAGCAGTCGAATATCAGTCAAATATTATATTTCGTTAGAGACAGGAAAGGTATTTTTAAAAGAGAGTTATTTTTTATCAGTGGCAATCGTGGTTACAGATTAAAATTAAATTGTTTATCAGGTTCTTCCAGACACAAAAATCAATTACCCAATTTATTTAAAATGAAAGCACAATACAAATTTTCTAACACTATATCGGGATGCGGACAGTGCTCCGCCATTTAGCGACCCCTGCTCTCTTAACAGCCACGAAAGTTTTTTTCATTAGAAAATAAGAGTCTCCCACGCTTCTTGTACGTTGTTCCAACAAATTGCCATTGTATTTACTCCTCGTTATAATTTTTAATAAATATTTAAGAAAGTAATTGTGTATGCAAAATTTTCCGTGACGCGGCATACAGGGGCATGTTTGAACAAAACGGTTGGGTCACGTTTAAACATGTTAATGTTAAGGTAATATTTATGAATGCGATTCATAATTGATTTATTTTTTTCTTAAAGTTGTTTGTGAATTCTAGTTCCTATCGCTTATATTTTTTTCTGCTTACGTTTGTTACCTTGTGACCTTCGTTTTATTATTTTATGAATAAAGTTTATAATATTACTATTATTAAAGTCGGTTATATAAAGGGTTTGCCTTCTTTATCAAAAAATAAATGAAGATTATTTAATTTCAAAACCAAAGCGTCTTTTGTCTTAGTTACAAATAAAAACTATTAGAAAAACTGCCGTTCAAAAGTGCCCCAGCCTTCACTGGCGTAGCGGGGGATGGAAGGACACTCTCTCTACTTAATATGCAATTTCTTATATAAAAAAAAACCTACTACCTACATGCATACGCAATCAAAAAAAAGGCAAACAAAAAACAGAATAGTTTAAAACTATTTATATATATATTAAACTTAAGAAAGATAAGTAAGAATGTTCATATACAGGGTGTTCCCTAATTTGTAGGCAATATTTTAGGGCTTAATTTTTTTTGTATATTTTAAGAAAAAAATCGTTCAAGTACAAAATCAGATAACCCTCCTTTTTTACCTGCTGCAGGTTTTCCCAAGTATCATGTGTGGGCATTTCCTGTTTTACAATAAAATACTAATTACCTAAACCCAATAAAAATCGTTTTCTTCATAGCTCATAATATTTGCAGCTTAAGGCACTGATTTTTATTTTAAAAATTGTAACTGCTCATTCAAAAATACATTAAAACGGGGTTGGTGACGTTTGCCCCAAAACATAAGCCCCAAACGAAAATCCCCAAACGCAAAATCCCCAAAGTAAAATCCCCATCCCCGAAATCCCCAAAGAGAGAATCTACAAGCCGAAAATCCCCAAACCAAAATCCCCAAAACAAATATGTTCAAGCAGTGCATCATGCGATCAAATCGCGCGCGCGATTTGATCGCATGATGCACTGCTTGAACATATTTGTTTTAGTGATATTTGGTTTAATTCATATTGCAGGAAATGTAATCCAAAGAGTGAATATAAAATTCTTTTTAGTGCTTGTAATGTTTATTAAAATAAAAATACATTTTCAATATGAGTAAGCAAATAAATATTCATAAAGTCTTAAATGAAACGAAAAGAAAAACTTAATCATTGTCACTTATTAGTTAGATTCACAATAAAAATAATTTCATGAGATTTTTCTGAAAACTAAATGCACATAATTTAGATGTACACGGACACTGGGGATTTGGGGATTTCTTGGGGATTTTGGCAAAAAAGATTGTTTAGGTGTGGACTTCATCCATGTGCATTATGAATGTGGGGATATTAGCTAGTTGGATTATAACTTTTGGGGATTTTAAGCCATGGGGATTTTTTTTTTGGGGATTCTGTAGTACACCCATTAAAACGCTATGTTTGTTATGCATTTTAGGAAAAACTTACCCGAAAGCACAGAATACCTAAAGGAGTGTGAAATTTTTCTTACGTATCACCCTCCGACACCCATTTCCGGTTTTTTTTATTATTTGAAATCGTGTCTGTGAATAAATGCAAACACAACAACACAAAATCATATCATAATAACTGAGAGTGTATGCGAGTTTTTACGCACACTTTCGCAGCTAATCTGAATTTTCTGTCAAATCAGCTTGTAGGCAAAATTCCATTTTCGGCCTACATTAAACTCTCTTCATATATTCTCTCTGCCCGAAAGTCAAAAAATTAGCATATGGGCAGGAAAAGTGGAACAAGCTTGAAATGGGATATTTTAAAACTGAGAAAAGATATCAATTTTTTTTACAAGGACTATTATTTCCTCTACAAATAAAGTTCTAAACGAAGTGTCTGTCATTAGTACAGCGCAAATATCTCTAACGTATGTAAGGGTACAACAAAGTAAGCCTTTTCTTCTATCCTCAAAAAAATTATATCGGAATTGGGGCTAGGCTCTTACTGTGCAACGATTAACGTTATTTATAAAAAGTTTTTATAATAAGTGTTTTGTTTTCGTACATACATATGTATATGTATATGATATGCAGAATGTAGATGTAAATAGCACGCTCTTTTCGCTAGTAAACTCAGATGCGTGTTAAAATTGCAACTGCAGATACCTCTGTCTATTGAGTATTGAGTTAGTAAAGTTGTGTTTTATTTCGCTCAGTTTCCAAACATAAACGAACATTCTAGTTGGAAAAAGTTGCAGTCTTGTCTCTTTTGCCGTTTTAAAGTTAATCACCCAGGTACCTACTAAAATAAGCAAACATTAAGTAGTTTTTTCACAAATAATGTAGTTATCATTTATGGAACAGGCAAACTGCGTATGTGTGTTGTGAACAGTGAACTGATTGAATTCGTGTGATTGTATTTTATCCTGTTTATATGAAGTGAAGCTTAAGCTTTGTTTGCAATTGCAAACATCCCAGTCGGTAGTTAATAAGAAAAAAAAATAGATTACATGTAAAGGCATGTGTTGAATTTGCAAAATTCACTTATCCTTGTCTTGTGTTGTTGTAATATCTACGAAGTATATATGTATGTTTTTTACTTAAAACTATGTAAATACTTTCATTTAAAAATTGTATTAAGAAAAATTTTATTTATGTAATTATTTATTTATTTATTAATGAATTTATTAATGAATTTAAAAGCAAATTTAATAAATTAAAAAAATTAAAAGCTAAAGAAAAAATAAAATTGCATGGAAAATCAATGAAAAAATCCTAATTTTCTGAAGAATTTGAATTGAGATAATTAAAAATTAATTTACGTTATTAATTTGTTTGATATTCTGAGGTAAGTCATTTGTATTCGCTTTGAGATTGGTAAATCGGTAAAAAACCAATAGCAAAATTTTAAATTTGCAGCTTCATTTTTGCTTCACTTGCTATAGTGTAGTAGGGACAACAGTTCACAGAATTTTGAAGAGAAATGTTACCAAATTCATTGGCATACATTATGTGTAGGTTTAACTGTTTGAAACCACAGACGAAAAAGTTTTTTTTTTAATTTTTTAGTGTGTGAAAAAATTACTAGGGGCGGCAAAATTTAGGTCTGCCCCGGGCGGCACCAACCCTCGCTACGCCACTGCCAGCCTTGTACAATGTTGCAACACATGAGAGGCACATATGAACATAATAATTACTTGCTGGTTTAAAAATAATAATAATTCGATATCGTTTTTAAAATACCTATAAATACTAAAACTAAAGTTTATATCCATATCTATGAGTTAAATTATGTTATTCCGCATCCAAATAGCCGCTGGTTCCTTGTGCCTTCACCATCCCATCGCACTTCTTGGATGGCTGTGATGTCGGTTTCGATTTAGGACCAAAAATTATATCCAACGGCTTATGATCAGATATCAAGTCAAATTCTTTTCCAAAAAAATATATATTAAAATGTTCTACAGCCCAAACTAAAGCCAGAGCTTCCTTTTCTGTTTGGCTGTATTTACGTTCGCAGGTTGTAAGTGTTCTATTCCCGAAGGCTATTATTCTTGGACCAGTTGGGTTGATTTGGATTAGAACTGCCCCTAGTCCTACTGGGCTGGCGTCGGCGATTACCTGTGTCCTATCATTTACATCATAATATCCCAATGAAATTGTTTTTGATAAGGACACTTTAAGGTTTTCAAAGGCTAATTTTTTGATCCTTCAACCAAAAATCTTTTAATTTTACGTTTTAATTAAATCCTCTTCTTAATAGTTTTTTCAGTGGTTCTGTCAGTGTAGCTAAATTAGGGATCCATTTTCCAACAAAATTGACTAGTCCCAAGAAACTTTGGAGCTCTGCTATTGTTACAGGGGGTCTAAATTTGGCTATGCCTTCTACATATTATTTTTAAGGGCTTTACGCCTTGCGGTCTTAGCTCATGTCCCAAAAATTCAATTTGTTGGACCTTATAGATACATTTCTGATCATTTAGTAAAACATTACAAGAACCACTTTTAATCGTTTGTCATGTTCGTGTTTGCGAAGCCGGCTAATTCACTGTGCACAATTCACCGTGCACAATTCACTGTGCACAATTCACTGTGGGGACACTTCACTGTGCACAATTCACTGTGGTACACAATTCACTGTGGCGGGCAATTAACTGTTATGGGCAATAAATTTACAGTGGTGGACAACTGTGGTGGGGTTATGAATAAATTCCACCTCTATAGTGATGAGCAGACATTGAAATACATCAAATGGAAGATGATTTTGCTTATGTTGTGTTCGTTTTATGAATATATATATTTTCTGAATATGACCTTATGAAACTAATAAAAATTTTAAGTTTTCGACATCTGACAATTTTCGACATGGTTTCGATTTGTATCCATAACTGAAAAAATTATTACAATCGGAACCAAAATCTGTTAGATTTTTGTTCTCTGTTTATTGATTTAATGAAAAAACTTTGTAAAGAATAATACTAAACCGTTTTAAGATTTAGGCATTGGGGACAGTTCACTGTGGTGGACAATTAATTGTGTGCATTTCATTGTGGTGTACTATTCGCGCGCGCGAATAGTACACCACAATGAAATGCACACAGTTAATTGTCCACCACAGTGAATTGTCCGCCACAGTGAATTGTGCACAGTGAATTGTCCCCACAGTGAATTGTGCACAGTGAATTGTGCACAGTGAATTGTGCGCAGTGAATTAGCCTAGACCCTCGTGTTTGGTATCTGCAAATATTAAAATGTCATCAGTGAAGTTGATAACACCCTCACAATGAATAAGAATCTTTTCTAAAATTTTTTGCAATATCTCTGGAGCACAAGTAATGCCAAACATTAATCTTTTGTACTGGTATAAGCCTCTTGGTGATATGAATGTCGTAATATGTCTCGAATTAGGGTGTATTTCTATCTGGTGGAACGCGTTTTTTATATCAAGTTTCGAGAAATAGTTTGCTTTGCAAAATTTTGGCAAGAATTGGTCCATTGTAGGCAGTGGATGGTTATCGCGCATAATGGCAGCATTTGCCCGCCTCATATCTACACATAACCTTAATTCGTTATTTCCTTTAAGAATAATGACTATGGGCGAAACCCATTTAGATGGCCTTTTAGCTTCTTCAGTCGGCTCGGCAATGCACGCACGATCTTTGCTCGATACCTATGATCGTACATGCACCCAAGACAACCAAAGAGATAATTAGATAATTGTACATGGCTGGGTGCTGTATGAATAGGGTAGACCCTGATTGGTATCAACATGGCAATGCCCAGCGTTGCAATTGTCTCATACGCATCCATTGTGCTTATTTTACCTCCACCACCCGGACTTGACTTGCTGAACTTATAAGCGCGAGTGTTGATCACAGAAAAATAGCAACACTTTAATTGCCCTGCCATAAAGTTCCTCTGTTTCTCTTGTTGGGTAGCAGTTTATTCTGTACGAACCCCTCAGAAAATAAGCGAGCGGCGGATGAGCTTCCAATTAAGTGAACCAACGGCGACGCTTACAGACAATATGGTAGGCACCCCATTGAGCTACCTCGACTTATTCGGAGCTCAGGTCTTTGGGTCCTTTCACTACTATTAGTCAGGGTAGTGAAATAGAGAAGGTGGCGGATAAGCCCATATAGGACCAACGGTAGCTCTCACATCCCATCGCACTTCTTGGATGGCTGTGATGTCGGCTTTGACACCATCTAGGGCTTCCACTAATTGTTCGGCTGCACGTGGTCTGTTAAGGGTCCGGACATTCCACGTGCAGAACCGAAATTCGTTGTCCTTGTTTCGTTTGCTAGGGTCGTCATCAGTAGGGTCATCCATATCCGAGGCATTGGTTGTTTCGGAACTATTGGTTTTTTTACATGGTAGGGAAGTTACCCCGACGCACAACCCCCAACCTGGGGGACCAGGCCCTATGCTGCTCTCCTTGGACAAAAGGAGCTGGAGAAATCCAGAGTGAGTAACCCACTACGGGGATGTGAGAGCTACCGTTGGTCCTATATGGGCTCATCCGCCACCTTCTCTATTTCACTACCCTGACTAATAGTAGTGAAAGGACCCAAAGACCTGAGCTCCGAATATGTCGAGGTAGCTCAATGGGGTGCCTACCATATTGTCTGTAAGCGTCGCCGTTGGTTCACTTAATTGGAAGCTCATCCGCCGCTCGCTTGCTTTCTGAGGGGTTCGTACAGAATAAATTGCTACCCAACAAGAGAAACAGAGGAACTTTATGGCAGGGCAATTAAAGTGTTGCTATTTTTCTGTGATCAACACTCGCGCTTATAAGTTCAGCAAGTCAAGTCCGGGTGGACAAGACCAGTACCCGATGGCTAGCACTTGGAGGTAAAATAAGCACAATGGATGCGTATGAGACAATTGCAACGCTGGGCATTGCCATGTTGATACCAATCAGGGTCTACCCTATTCATACAGCACCCAGCCATGTACAATTATCTAATTATCTCTTTGGTTGTCTCGGGTGCATGTACGATCAGTCATCATAGGTATCGAGCAAAGATCGTGCGTGCATTGCCGAGCCGACTGAAGAAGCTAAAAGGCCATCTAAATGGGTTTCGCCCATAGTCCCTATTCTTAAAGGAAATAACGAATTAAGGTTATGTGTAGATATGAGGCGGGCAAATGCTGCCATTATGCGCGATAACCATCCACTGCCTACAATGGACCAATTCTTGCCAAAATTTTGCAAAGCAAACTATTTCTCTAAGTTTGATATAAAAAACGCGTTCCACCAGATAGAAATACATCCTAATTCGAGACATATTACGACATTCATATCACCAAGAGGCTTATACCAGTACAAAAGATTAATGTTTGGCATTACTTGTGCTCCAGAGATATTGCAAAACATTTTAGAAAAGATTCTTATTCAATGTGAGGGTGTTATCAACTTCACTGATGACATTTTAATATTTGCAGATACCAAACACGAACATGACAAACGATTAAAAGTGGTTCTAAGGACTCTAAAAGAAAATAATGTTTTACTAAATGATCAGAAATGTATCTATAAGGTCCAACAAATTGAATTTTTGGGACATGAGCTAAGACAGCAAGGCGTAAAGCCCTTAAAAATAATATGTAGGAGGCATAGCCAAATTTAGACCCCCTGTAACAATAGCAGAGCTCCAAAGTTTCTTGGGACTAGTCAATTTTGTTGGAAAATGGATCCCTAATTTAGCTACACTGACAGAACCACTGAAAAAACTATTAAGAAGAGGATTTAATTAAAACGTAAAATTAAAAGATTTTTGGTTGAAGGATCAAAAAATTAGCCTTTGAAAACCTTAAAGTGTCCTTATCAAAAACAATTTCATTGGGATATTATGATGTAAATGATAGGACACAGGTAATCGCCGACGCCAGCCCAGTAGGACTAGGGGCAGTTCTAATCCAAATCAACCCAACTGGTCCAAGAATAATAGCCTTCGGGAATAGAACACTTACAACCTGCGAACGTAAATACAGCCAAACAGAAAAGGAAGCTCTGGCTTTAGTTTGGGCTGTAGAACATTTTAATATATATTTTTTTGGAAAAGAATTTGACTTGATAACTGATCATAAGCCGTTGGAGATAATTTTTGGTCCTAAATCGAAACCATGTGCACGGATTGAAAGATGGGTTTTGAGATTACAATCATATAATTATCAGATTATATATAGGCCAGGGAAAACAAATATAGCTGATCCTTTATCACGTTTGTGCTATTATTCAAACACATTTTCTCCTCTTAGTGATGCTGATGATATACATATATGTATGTTCGTGAAATAGTTAACCATTTAACTCACGTTTCAACATCTATTCAAGAAATTGGCAGATTTTCAGAAACTGATTCTGAATTAAGAAAGGTAAAAAAATGGTATATACAATAATGACTGGCATGAATCGGTGAAAAGACATACAATTTTTGAAAACGAACTATGTTTCTATGATAGTTTACTTTTAAGGGGAAACAAAATAGTCATTCCCAATGAAATGAAAAAAACTTGGCCTAGATGCAGCACATGAAGGTCACCCAGGAATTGTTGCCATGAAAGGTAGGTTAAGAACAAACGTGTGGTGACCAGAAATCGATAAAGATGTGGAAAGTCTTATTAAAACATGCAAGGGGTGTACATGTACAATGGTGGGTTTGTCACATCCTCCGGTGCCGCTTAAAAGGCGCGAGCTCCCAATCGCAGCATGGGTTGATGTTGCTATGAATTTGATGGGACCAATCTATAACAACCAATTTATTTGCGTTGTAATAGACTATTACAGTCGTTATAAAGAAATAAAAATGTGTACAAGCATTACTAGCACTAACATTATAAACATGTTACGTGAAATTTTTAGTAGACTTGGGTTTCCTGTATCGATTACAGCTGATAATGGGAAACAGTTTATAAGTGATGAATTCCAGCAGTTTTGCAAGGAGTGTAATATCACATTGTTCAATAGTATTCGTATTCCATATTGGCCCCAACAAAATGGAGAGGTAGAAAGGCAAAACCGCGATATTTTAAAGCGTTTAAAAATAGGCAAAATTGAAGGCAAAGGACTTAAAGATAGTTTGTGGGGTACTTGATGATGTACAAAAGTACTTCACATTCTGTCACTGGAAAAACACCGTCCGAATTATTTTTCAACAGATTGCACAGAGACAAAATTCCAGCATTTGAATCAATAGAAAAAAAAGTAGATGATTTGGGAGTGCGAGATAGGAAAAAAAAAGAAAAAGCAAAGAATATGCTGACAAGAAACGAAGAGCTATTAGTTCAGATATACAAATTGGAGACAAAGTTTATGTAAAGAACATGGATAAAAAAAAAATAAGCTTAGTTCAAACTTTAGTGGAACTCAGCACACAGTTGAAAAATGTCAGGAAGGAGATACTGAAATTAGAAACGACCACACAGGAAAGACTCTTAGGAGGAATATCGTTTATTTAAAAAAAAATTGATGGGGAATGGATAAATGTAAAAGATTTGTAAAATGTACATGATATAGAAACAAAATGTTATATTTATCTAACAAAACTATTTATAAAAGTTATTAAATGAAATCGCAATTTAAATTTTGTAACGTTGAAACAAAACATTTAATTTAAAAAACAAAAAAATTTGTTTGTATACATATAAAAAATTATGTAAAATCTTGTGAACAATTTGAAAAAAAAAAAAAAAATATATATATAAAATAAAGATGAGATGTAGTATCTGGTACTGATCACTATGACATTTGTTGGTTAATGTTATTGCTTTTACCAAAGCAACTATGGTAAGTATACACAACAAGTGTGGGTGCGAGTGAACAGGCAATATACATTTACCATGTACAATTATCTAATTATCTCTTTGGTTGTCTCGTGTGCATGTACGATCAGTCATCATAGATCATAGGTATCGAGCAAAGATCGTGCGTGCATTGCCGAGCCGACTCTACACCGCCAGATCGAAATGTCGACTCTTATAAAGTCGATTTTGAAAATATCGACTCTCAAAAAGGTCGACAGTGGCAAAATCAATGACGTTCACATGCATATGCGACGGGGCATACTGTCGATGCAATCAAAACAACTATACATTTTTATCAGGATAAAAGTCGACATTTTCACCGACACTTTTTCAATTGACATTTTCATAGTCTGGATTCTAAACTGGCTACTTTTTTTTTGTCGATCAATTTTCAGTCGACATTTTTTTTTCTACCATTCCTACGTCTCCCTCTTTACATAGATCTAGGAATTTGAATACTCAATAAAATTGAGGGATATGATGTTAACGAAAAGTTTTCAAACAGACCCGATTTTTAGCAAAACTGGTTGAACGGTTTTGAAATTTGTTTGCTTAAAATACAAGCCCGTTAAAGAAATCAATTTATTTTTACCCTTAAAAAAAAATTCAAAAACTCAACCTCCAATAATACCTACTAAAATAGAATGCACGACTGGGTCGCACGTATTTGCTCCGTGGGTGCAATAGTGCGATGCAAACAAACTTTTCGAGGAATATGAAAAACTCATGTTTGAAAAATTTGGGAAAACTACAATATTTTGGTTAAAACTGGAAAACCCGATATACGGGAGCTAACGTTAAGAAACTTTTTTATATTTAAAATTTAGGTGTCATCTTTTGGGTGCTATAAATGATATAAATGTCCGCTCATGGCCAAATTAATAAAATTATTAAAACAAATTGCCGTTATTATGATTTGTAGCCAAAAACTTAAATGCAGTTTTCTTCGAAACATTCTATATATATTACATACAAAGTTTAATAAAAATCAGTAGTGCCGTTTTTGAGTAAATTAGAAAAAACTAAAAAAATTGGCCAAAACCTAGTGGCTCTTTGTATCGGAGCCACCATTGGAAAAATAGTAACTGAAAAAATGCAATGCCATCTTTAAGAGAGTTGTAATGGACTAAACCAAACCAAGTTTGAGTGAATTTGATAAAACCGTTGACAACTTATGGCCATATGAAAAAAAAGACGTTAAGACGAGATCTCCGTTATTAGCATTTTTTGCCAAAAACCAAAAACGCCGTTCTCTTAAAAACACTAAAAGAGTATAACACACAAAGTTTAATCAAAATCGTTAGAGCCGTTTTTGAGCAAATTAGAAAAAAGTTGGTTTAAAATGAACGGCTCGTTGTGTGGGAGCTACCATTTAGAAAGGCTTCACTGAAAAATTTCCAAAGCCATCCTATAGAACACTATAAAGAACGATGCCAAACAAAGTTTGAGTCAATTCAATCAAGTCGTTGCGAACTTATGGCCATTAAAAAAAAAGGCGTTTAAACATGATTTTTGTTACTGTTAGAAATATCTTTGGTAAGTTAAATTCTGAGTTTAATCAAAATCGTTAGAGCCGTTTTCGAGCAAATTCAAAATGAAAAAGACCGTTACATGAAAGGTACCAGTTTGAGCCGAGCTAAAACGAAACAAAAAAAACATCGACAACCGTTTTTGTTCAAACTGCTATATACCAAGTTTGAAGAAATTCTGTCAAGCCGTTTAGGCTGTAGCATGACGCACAGACAGACCGACGACGGACGGTATGGCGAAAAAAACTTTTTTGGGCTTCTCTATCATCGTAATGTCATGTTTGATTAAAACATCGATATTTTTTCTGAAGAAACCAATACTTGCCCTATAGAGCAAGTAAAAATATTTATGCATACCTATTTTGAACAAATGGCTTAAGGCCATTAAACCAAAAAAAAAAAAAATTAAGTAAGTGACTGAATAAAGAGCTTAACTGTTTTTTCTTCAAACGTGTCCATAAACCATTTCCCAAATTATTGTCAACGATTTAGAAAACACTCTGTATAACTTTGTTCTTGTTTTACGTGATATGGTGGGCGGGCAGCGCCGGCGCCGAGATAATTTTAAGGCAATACATTACAAAACCACATTTTATACTGACATTTTGTTTATATACGCACATAATACATAGTTGATTTATTTTTCCGAAACAAAACAATGCAATGTCAAAACAATAAATGTCAGCCATACAAAAAAAAATCTTTAGGGATCCTTTAGCTACACAACCAAAGAAAAAATGTCTGTTTGCGATGCATACGAGCACAGATACTATAGTATCTGTGAAACGAGTTTAACGATCCATATGATCCGATCCAGCTTGTCTCCAAACACCAATAGTGTGGCAACAGATAAAATGCATTAAGACTACCTATTCTCCCAATAAGATCAAAACCGATGATGCTGAAAAGCGAAGAATTGTGCAACAGCAGCTCATCTTTAAAAAAAACGTACGTACCTCGATTGAGACGCGATCGTAGATAACAAAATTATAATCATTATAATATGCCGGATGATGACGATCTCATGTTGATAATGGACAAACAGGGCACTTTGTTGTACTTTTATAGCCCCTTCATCGGCCAGCGGGTGGCAGGCGTGACAAGTGCACATGGGATCATATATGGGTTCCTTTTCTTTGTCATAGCTAAGTCCCATTAAAAAAACAATGGGATCCCGCCGCGGCGGTAGAAGTCATCAATGTGATAAGTTAAAACGATGGCGATGGATAAATGCCAGTTATTTCGTTTATGCTTTGATACATTTTATGGGGCAATAGAATTTGGGTTTTATTGCTGTGCGGTATTTCTGACAAGTTACAGTTTCGACCAGGGTGGTGCTAGGGTTTTCTATTTGATGTTAAAGGATTATAGTTTATAGATTAATGTTTAGGGAATGTCATTCACAAAATTCCCTAAACATTTATCTAAGAGGAGAAAAGGTGACATCGTGTGTTGCTTTGTCACCGTTGGGAGATACTGGACAATGGATGACGATTACACAACCTATTATTCTGAGAGCTATTACTTTGTAATAAACAATAATTGAAGTAAACAGAAAGGTGTAAAATTTGTATGGTACAAAGATAATCAAATACTTGTAAGAAAGCTTGAGGGAGAAAAAGTCATCTCTATTAAATCTTTTAATGATATCGCTCTTATTAAGAGCTTTTCATCTTTTTGTTCTCAATGAATGAAGATATTAATTATTTATTCGATGACTCTTCCTTCCATAATACAAGTAATAGTATAAATATTAATAAGGTTTTTACAGATAAATCCTATTGCCTTAATAAATTTTTTATTGTTCACCAGAATGTCAGAAGCTTAAGAGCTAATTTTCCAGAATTAGTTACTCATCTTGATTCTTTTTGTTACATTCCAGATGTTGTCTCTGTTTCTGAGACATGGATATATAGTTTTGAAAAAGACGATTATAATCTACCCGGGTATAATCTCGTTGCTAAAACTAATGACAATTATGCTTCCGGTGGTGTAGGATGTTTTATTAAAGATGTTTACAAAATTATCGATGTCTAAGGGTTTCCATTGAAATTAACCATGTTATTTATGTCATAATTTGTTTGGATAGATTTCACTTTTTTAACATACTCGTATCTATGTTCACTAATGAATTTTCCGGTTTGCTGGACAAGGAAGTCTCAAAAAACTTAATTATTTTAGGGGACTTTAATCTGAATATTTTGGAAAGTAATGAAATGATATCAAGTTATTTAGCACTTCTTGCTTCTCATGGTCTGTTTTCTTTTATCAACGAGCCTACTCGTAGTGTATCGGGAAGTTGTTTAGATCATATTTATGGTCGATTTGGAAAAATTTCCATCGGTAATTGTGAATCATGTGTGTTTGATGATGAGTACTGACCATTCCATGACAGGAATTCTTTTAAATACTTCAAATAACAATAGCTGTGGAATCTCGGAAAACTCTCAAAGTTTAATAAAAATTGATTTTAGTAAGCTTAAGGATTCACTTTTCTATGAGTTTTGGGAAAATGTGTATTCATGCTTAGATGCATCAGCTTCCTATATGTTTTTTATTGATTGCCTTAATCTGCACGTTTGTAATTATTCTCTGAATTTTCAACGAAAAAAGGTGTCAACAAGGCTTAAGCCATGGATTTCCAGGTATTTAGTTAATAAAGTTAAAGCTAAAAATAAACTAAGACTAAAGTGTAACAAGAACCCTATCAACACTGAGCTAAGAAGAAAGTATAAAAAACTTTGCGCTGAACTGAAAAGGGAAATTCCAATTTGCCGTGATAATTTCTATCGGAATCAGTTCAATTCCGCTAAGGGTAATTTAAAAAATGAATATAAAATAGTAAATGCTATAATTAATAAACCCTCTCCATCTAAAATTCCTAGCTCAATTAATATCGATGGTCACACAGTTTCTGATCAATTGTTGATGGCTTATGCATTCAATGAATTCTTTATTAATGTAGCTAGTCAGTTTCAAGTTTTTTCCTGTCCACCTGTATTTGAAATTTCTGAATCAGTGCAAAGTAACAGCTTTGTTTTTGATCCTATAACTTCTTTTGAGATACTTAAAGCTGTAGGCAGTTTAAAAACTTCTAATTCGTCTGGAGCGGAAAATATATCAAATATGGTTGTCAACAAAATTGCATGTTGCCTAATTGATGTCTTGGCTTTCTTTTTTAACCGTTGTGTTTTTGCAGGTGTCTTCCCTGATGCTCTTAAATGCGCTGATGTTGTACCATTGTATAAGAAAGGTCATACAACCGATCTGTGCAACTATAGGCCCATCTCTCTCCTCCCCGTTTTCAGCAAAATTTTTGAAAAAGTTATTAAAACTAGGATGGTAAGCTTTTTGGAAAAAACTAAATATTTTAATTCTACCCTATTCGGTTTTCAACACATTAAATCTAATGAAGACGCTTTATTACAGTTCTGTGATCAAATAATGATTAATCTTGACAAGAAAAAGTTTACGGCTGGTTTATTTATAGATATTTCCAAAGTTTTTGATATGGCAAATCACAACTTTTTATTGAGAAAATTGGAAAAAGCTGGCTTTCGTGGTTTTATGCTGAATTGGTTAAAGTCATATCTTGAGAACAGATGTCAAAGAGTTAAACTGCATCAGACAAGGAGCCAAATTGGTTACCTTAATCTAGGTGTACCTCAAGGATCTGTCTTATGACCAATTCTGTTCCTAGTATATATAAACTCACTTTTTTCACTTGATTTTAGAGGTAAACCAACTGCTTTCGCTGATGATATTGCTTTTTCTTATGGTTCTAATAGTCCTTTGGACGTAAACTGGGATTTAGAGTTACTCAGAGTATGGTTTGCCGAACATAATTTATTTATAAGCCATCCCCGTCCTGGCAGTGAGTCATTTTCACACAAAACCTGACAAAAAACACAACAGTTTCATGGTGGAGATTTCCAAAACATCGGATGTGCCATCAGTTTTCAGCAAAACGCTGATCCTACACCAAAAGGTTCACTGGGAAAAATATAAACCCAGAAACCTAACTCAGTGCCGGAACTGCCAAGGCTACGGACATGTCGCCTGCAAATGCGGCATGAAGTACAGGTGCGTCAAATGCAAGGATGATCACCTCCCCGGATTCTGCCCAAGGACCATCAGCAACATCAAGGACAATAACGTTTATTGTTGTAACTGCCAGCAAACAGGAAACCCAGCCAACTATAATGGATGCAGTGTTGGATAGTTACGCGTAACTTTGATATTTTAATTAGTTACACGTAACTAATGTAACTTATGTAACTAATGTAACTAATGTAACTAAATGTAACTAATTGTAACTAAATGTAACTAACTATAACTAATAGAATTTTTCAAATACAAAAACTCACATTTTATGTTAAATTGAAATTTAGAAGTTCCGTCCACAAACCCGATCTAATGACGTTTGACTACACTGTATTAAGGCAAAGCTGGATGATTGATATTGCCGTCGGGCCAGCTGCCAGCTGTGGCAACTGCAACCTGACAAGGAATACGTTTTTCAATTACTATATTTCTGCAAAAAAAAATTTAAAATAATAAAACAAAATAGATCTCGTTTGATTTCCTTTGGGCGAGCCAAATCTGAAATTTGAGACCAAATCTGAGATCAAATCTGAATTTACCATACAAAAATAAATCAAAATAAACAAAGAAATGTCCAAGAATCTCAAGAAAGAGGGGAAAACTTTAAATGTAAGTAAAAATCTTTTGTATGCTCCAAGAATATAATATTTTATTAGATTTCCTTTTCATCAGGAATACAGTAATTTCAATATGTACCTATTCCTTGCCAGGTTGCCGTTGTCTTGCTAATAAAAGAATTTTGTCAATAGTCGATTGGGATTCAGGATGAAATGTGTTTTTTTTTAATTTTTTATTATTAAGTTAGAGTTAGTTTTATTTAGTTACAGTTAGTTACATTTAGTTACATTAGTTACATTAGTTACATTAGTTACGCCAAATATTGGGCGTAACTAATTCATATTAGTTACGCGTAACTAAACGAGTAACTTACTTCATGTAACTTACTTGCCAACACTGAATGGATGTCCAGTAAGGAAGAAGAAGCTGGCAGAGATGTTGAAAACAGCAACAAACAAACGGGAACAACACCAGTTTGCCGTGAGTTCAGCCACAAAAGCAGTTGTTACTGGTATTTCATACGCCAAAGCTGCCTCTACCTCAGGACCAGCCACCAAACAATCAAAAGTGTCGGAAAAGAAGCCAACAATAAAACCACTCCGTCACATCCTTCATCATCAGCTAAACCTCCATCCCATCAAAAGGTCCAACCAAACAACAAACCGGCCAAAACAGGAACTTCTACGTTCCAAAACATCTTTGGCGACACCGAAAGGCTCTTTGGATCAGATATTTTCACCATCCTACAGAAGGCAAGGAGTATAGTACCAAGTAACTACGGCGATCTCAACGATCAACAGAAAACAGTGGTATTGGGTAAACTTATTTTTGAATTATGTATATGAAAAAATTGCACTCACTGGTGGTTATATCGCAGGTTCACTTTTCCCAGAACCCCGTCTCTTTTGGATTTCTTCCTAGTGACGTCCAACTTCACCAACATTCTCCCCGAGTTCCAGAACTATTCCTGTGTGGCACACAATAGTGACTCTGACAATCTGGCAGTTGAACTCAGGGTTCGGCTGAATCAAAGGATAACGACTGAACGACGTAATCCAGAGCTTCACATCCGATTCGATAGGATAAATTGGAGAAAATTCAGTTCAGAAGTAGAAGAAAATTTCCCGGAGGTCTCCAGCAACAATAACCTTACCAACAGTGAAATAGACAACACCGTAAGACAATTCGAAGAAGTTGTAAGCAGTGCTCTGGATAGACAAAAAATTTCCTCTCACAAGCAGAGATAGATACTCAAACTTGCCTCAGCATATACAGGTTTTATATGCCCACAGGCAAAGGCTCCGCAAGAAACTGCAAAGGATCTATCAGAGGACTTACAACAGGGACAATTGCGAGTACCGCCAACTTGCTTCACAGCTTCAGTGCACCAACACTATGTTCAATCAAGCAGTCAAACACCACCAGGACAAAAATTTCATTAAAAGACTCGAGGACATCAAACCTGGCCCTGACACATTTAAAAAAATCAACAGGATTGTCGGTAGAGCAAACTCAATGCCTGAGACTATTCAGCATGGTGACCAGATATCAACAACTCCTGCCGAGAAAGCTGAGGCTTTTGCCAACCACTTCCAGGATTGCTTCAAGGACCGTCCACCCGTACACCTTCCGAATTTCATTGAAGAAGTTGAAGCCCGATTTGAAGAATTTTCAGCCACCACCGATACCGTAACAATGTTCAGTGCGGAAAATCCATCAAGAGAGCCTCTTAGCACAGATGTTTTCACTTTTCCTGAAGAAGTGACGGACATAATACTAAGTGGTAGCTCTAAAAAGTCAGCCGGAAATGACAGGATTTCTAAATTTTTGCTAAAAAAAATTACCAAATCTTGCTGTTCTCCTGCTGACAATTATTTTCAACAACTGCATAAATAACAGTTATTTTCCCTTAGCTTGGAAAATAGCTAAAGTTTGTAGGGAAAACTTTTACTACATGGCGACAAATGTCACCCTAGCGGCGATACGAGGCAACCCTCTGCTTGCCGTTACCACCAAATGACATTTCCTGTCATAAGAAAGGAAAAGAATAATATCCTGTGGTAAAATCTCAGTTGTAGAACTCACCACTAGAGGGAGTCATTTTCTGAGGAATTTTTTTTTACCCTTAGCTCTGTATTCTTCCCTCAGAATTAAATATCCCAAGGTAAAGGAAATTGAAAGAGTGCCAACTACACTCGTTTCCTCGTGACGTGCTACATTTTTAGTAAGATTATGGCCGAACCAACTTCCGGCATTTGTGTCTACTTTTGGTTTTAGGTTTCTTCATAATCGGACGCTATGTCATTTCCTTCATCCTTATCCCACTCTCAGGAATCTGAATCTTAGGAGAGTAGAGTATAACTTATCTCTACACTAGTTAGATGAATCGTTCACACTTCGAGTGTAAACCCAGAGTAGGACAGAAATCTGAATTTCTTTCTTTTACAAAAACACTTGTGGTGTAATATTTCACGCAAAATAGAAATGTTTCAAGTTGGAATACTTTGTTTAATTCCGTTGACAAACGACAGTTTGGTGCAGATCATTTTATGTTGACTCATTAAGTTCAGTCACACTTCTGGTTATAAACTGTCCTATTGATAGAAAAACCGAATAATAGTGTCTTGTTAGTCCTATTAAAGGAATGATGATTACTCAAATAATCAGGTATAATTTCGTGGCGGCAATATCTACCAGAAAATGCCAACTTTGACATTTTTCCATTAAAAGAGATGAACTATCTGACAGTGGCGACATCTAGTTACCTGATACTTACCCGTCAATAAAAAGATCTCAACATATATAAAGTCAGCACCAACCTACAAGCATTAGTCTGACACATAGAATTTGACATTTAAGTCAGTAAGAATTTATTAAATAGCATTTGACAGTCCGTGTCAGTCTTATCCTGTTGTTTAAGTACGAAAATAGGAGTATAACAGATGAAGAGCCAAGTTAACAGAAGTTAACAATAGAACCCAACACCTACCTAAATACTCTATGAATTTCTACTACTGGAGAGATACTGTTCTCCAAAAATTAAAGCAGACGAGAGACGTCTACAAAGTTCTGTGTATCCGCCATTCTAATAGTAACTTTCATCCGATGTACATCATAAAAAAAAAGTTTGTGAGTTTTTCCTAAAATAAGAAGGAATTAATACCATTAGTATAACTTGAACGCGTGTGTTTAGTGAAAATATTAATAAAAAGCAATGATAATTGCGAATAAGCAAATTATTTATCAGGGAATTCCTGGATTTAACCCTATTAAGGTAAGGTGTATCCATAATTTTTTTTTTCTTTCGCCGACCATATTTCTATGGGCGCGGCATGCCTTTTCTTTTTTTTTAAGAATATGTTTCTTCAAATCCTTGAAGGAATATACATTATCCTGTATGAATCTAGTGAGTAATTAAGATTTCTCTCTTTTTTATCGCTAGGGTTTTCGTGGTGGGCAGAAAATCTGCTCTATTCTTCACTGGGCAGGATTCGCCCCTATCACATTTCTTTTCATCTTGGGCAGGATTCAATCATAATATTGAACGGGATTTTCATCCACATTTTTGGGTTAGGCCCATGGATGTAAGAAGCAACGTGGGATTACATATCGCCACGATATAATTAATGTAAGCTGATCCGCATGGCACTCGATTTGCTTTGGCCACGGTCATCACCTATATCCTCATGGATTTCATCCTCCTGTTTCTGCAAATGATTTGAGAAAACAAAAAAAATTCTCAGGTAACAATTTATGAATTCTTTATTATTAAGAAGTCACTTCCGAAAGAAGAGTGATTACACTAAGGCGCCAAAGAACGCCAAGTCAACCCGTCAAGAAGATTCTGGTACGAGAAACATACCTGTTGCGTCCTAGCACCCTAGTTGATACTTACCTATACATTCAGGAGCACTATATCCCAGCGTCCACGGACTGTGGAGTCGCTTCCAGACATCATATTATAGTTATATTATATATATATATACAAGATTATTCTTTGCATAATAAAATCTTATATTCTAACTCTAATACTTTATATAATTATCATAACAGTGTACTTACCCATAGTAGTTTTTGGAAAGTTAACTAAAACGAATATACAATTTTATTTTGTACTTACTTACCTATCGTTACCGTTCAATTTAGTGTTGTTTTGTGTGACTATTAGTCCCAAGAAGGGCCTCCTTGAAGCTCAACCTTTAAATTCCTAAAATCCAATTGAAGTTGTGTCTATCGCGCGTATTCGACGTCGTCGACGTCACCGTCTGAACCTACCGTCGCGTTGCGAGTTTTTTTTTTTGTTCCGACGTGGTCAAGGAAAACAAATTTTTCCACGCGTGTTCTTTAATGTGCTTAAAAGTTTCCTTAAGTCACTAGTTCCATTGAAGAACTTAGTTGACATCTCGGTTTTGATACTTCACGTATCTATTTTTGCTCGTGGTTTGAGATATTTTCATACGTATCTTAAAGGAACACTCAGTTCCCAACATATTGTAGGCACTTTTCACTTTTTTTTTAGTTTTCTTTTTACACTTGTCTCCCAGGTCATCCTGTAGGTAGCCCTTTCTACTTTTTTTTTGATTTCAGTTTTCGAACGTTTCGTTCATCTATCTTTCTCACATTAGAGATTAAATTACTTACTTATTGTTCCTGTACCGTTTACAGAGGAAGGCATTTGTCTTATTTTCGAATCTTATTCAAGAGATTCACTGTCCAGTGGGATTACGTTTCCTACCCTGTGGAAGATTGCACATAATAGTCAGATACTTGTTCGTGGTTGTACTTTTTTTTTGTACCGCGCGTTATCCGGAATATCCACCGGTGGTATACGTAACCACCTATAGAAGAGGATCCTTTTTGGTACATGAGATCCATCATAAAGAACATAGCTTCTGTTACTCATTATTGAGTGAAGCTTATGCTTTTTCTTTCGGTCCATAAAGGAGTCGAAGGTGTATTAATATCGTTATAGTTATATTGTAGCTTTAGTAGATAAATAATTTTTTCTTTTTCACAGCGTCTGGTTTCCAGCAGTGCACTCCTGGGATCGCCTGTTTGATTCGTCATATTATATTGATTATATATATTACTATATTGCATTTAATAATAACTTTATTGAATATTTTTACTTTTTCTTTTACTATCCGCCCCTGGATTCCTTCTATATAAATAAACCCAAGGGCTAACGTCCCTTATTTTTTTTTTTTGTGATTTGGTTGTAGGGTTTAAATAAAATCATTGCACCTATTGACTCGGGTTTAGAGTTTGCATAACTTTTTCGCCCTTTCGTCCTTTCATATCGTCGGTTTTAGTTTCTGTCGAAATTTAAAATTCTTTGGTCCGTCTTTAATTTTTTTTTTATATACTTTCAAAAGATTTTACAATCGTTTTACTAGAGATTCATAAACGATATATTTGAATGATCTCAGTTCAATAGTCACTATAACAAAAGATAGCTTTTTTTTTTAGCGAGTCTGGAGTAGCGATATGTAATCGTATGTTACTTCCTGGACTAACAATAAATACCTTTTTTTTTTTTTTTTGTGATTAGAATTTTGAAAGACATCTTTTGAGAATCTTTACTATAGTTTTAGATTTCAGTTAAATTTAAGGTATTAGATTATAAAGTCTTATTCGATAATTAGAAACATCGTAAGATTTCTTAAAGGCAATTGTAAACTTTTTATTTACAAAAGAAAATTAAGACAAAATCATAATAACACTATATAAGATTAATTTGTGACAATATCCCTTAAGGAAAAGATAGAATATATGGTGAATGATTTTCACTCTCTCTTTAACTCAAATGAAAGTAAAACTTGTTTAGACTTAAGAATAAATCAATAAATAATAAATATTATAAAGTTTAAGGAAAATCTAACTTGTTATCGATGCTGATGGCATACGTTGTTTATTCAGAAGTTGGTTATCTTTCTTTTTCAGATATGGCGTGTTGAGTAATTACGTACGGGAGGAGTGAACAGCTCTTGTAAGACATGGATTGGTACCATCATTTTCTCGATTAGGCAGGTTAAGGAATTAAGAGTTCAGTCTCTCTTATTCCGGTTGGTTAGGTTGTTTGGAACTTTTTCGTGTGTGATGATAGTTCAGATAGTAGGAAGTATAGGATGTGAGTAGACTTTTTGTTGTCTACACATTCATATTCAGGGGTCTTAGAAGATAAAATTCAGGGATTACTGTCCCTAATAGCTTACCTAAGACATTAAGGCTGAAGTAGTCTAGGATGATTAGATACTTTCTCTGTGCGGGTTACGAGCTATGGAGGAACAAAAACACCACGGTTCCTTCCCCCTCTTTACAACAGTGATAACTGTTCATATTCGTATCACTAGTCAGCCATACACAGGAAGTTGCGTTTTGTGAGGTTGACTGCGCTGAATTACGCAGTGTTCTCTTTTACCTAAGAACGCCTATAAGCTCACTAATTGTGTCATCTCTCATATAGGTCTCTTGTCGGTTATACCGAACAACAAGTTTTCGTTTTCAATTCCATCACTTTAAGGGTACTTACGCATAGTTGATCGGGTCCTAGCAAATAATATTAGATATTTTTCTTTTTGAGTTTTCTCCATCCAAACTCAGTAGGTTCGCAGAGATTAAAAATTGTAACAACGCCAGTAGATCCTAGAGCAAGGACTCGCGACCCAACTGAGCTAGTCTGTGGTCTCGACGTGCGAACCGAACTGCGATAGTTGATCTCGGCCCCCTCTTTTTGAATTTCTAGTTTGTTGAATCTCTGGTAGTTGAGATTGAGATAGTTCTCAATCTTAAACATTATGACGATCCAAGCTAGGAGTTCCGCCTTCCACTTTAGACTCTCTAAGGAGATTATGGGGCATATGTTGATGGTCCCAGCGTTTCCATGGTGGAGTTGGTTCGGTTTTGGTTGTTAAGTGTATAGGGTTTAGTTGTATGCATTAGGTTGTGTGTGACAAGCAGAAGAACGAGGCTTGTCCATTGGCAGATACCTTAGACTTCTTATGGGTGTAATCATGAAATAGGGTAGTGGCCTGTCATGTTCCGAGTGGTGAGGGACAGGGCGCTTCGAGTATGGTAAGCTTGGTTGATTCACTGAAGGAAGAAGTTAAGATATCTGGAGGTAAGGAGTTTCTGTAGGTGGAAGCGATTGGAAGAGGTAATGCGCTTGCTATTCCATAGATGGCGTTCAACGAGGATCAAAGAAATTGAGGTCTCTGGTTGAGCGGTCTACAGGGATGTTCAGAAGGTGTGTTCCTTTTTCTAATAAAGAAAAGAGTTAATTTTTAGATTCTTCGTTACAAGTTGTTCCTGTGCCAAAGAAGACCAACCGCGCTTACGTTGACGGATATCGACCAATCTCACTTCTTTGCTGAGTGAGCAAAATTTTGGAGGCACTCATCTTAAAAAAACTTAACGTTTTCTGCAGGGATAGAGATGTAATACCGGAGTTCCAGTATGGCATTCGAAATAAGCACTCCACAATTCATCCGCTGCTGGGACTTCACAGCGATATAGTACTTGGACTAAACAAAAAGGAGAAGACTGTTGCATGCTTACTGGACATTAAAAAGGCTTTTGACAGCGTCTGGATTAAAGGACTCGTTTTTAAACTCTCTGGACTTGGAATACATAACTACTTGGTAAGAATAATCACAAATTTTTTAACTAATAGATTTTTGTATGTACAGTTTAGCAAAAATGAATCATCAATAAAGGTAATTGGCGCTGGAGTGCCACAAGGATCAAGGCTTGGTCCTCTGCTCTTCAACATCTATACCGCCGATCAACCACCCAACACCCCAGGAACGAAGACAAAGCTATATGCTGATGACTCCATAACATATGCTTCCTCTCCATCACTAGAGATTCCGGCCAGGAGAGTGCAGGAGCACATCACAAACCTATGGGAGTATTATCGCAAATGGGGACTGAAGATAAATAGCAACAAGACGGAACTCATCTGCTTCCGGACCCCAGTAACTGCTACAAGAGGACGACTTGCTTTCGCTACACGCTGCGACAACATTAGCATCAAACTGCCAGACAACGCCGTAGTTGCAGTTACTGGTTCCACGAAGTACTTGGGTATCACCTTTACAAACAAGCTGAAGTTCAAGAAACATGCAGACTTGATGTTGAAGGGAGCCAACTTTTCTCTACACTTGGTCCATCCGCTACTCAGGAGGCGAAATGGATTGAGTAAGAAAACCAAGCTGCTTGTTTATAAACAACTTATCAGTCCCGTCCTGACATATGCGTTTCCCATATGGTTCACCAT
Organism: Platycheirus albimanus; assembly: GCA_916050605.2. Classification (NCBI taxonomy): domain Eukaryota; kingdom Metazoa; phylum Arthropoda; class Insecta; order Diptera; family Syrphidae; genus Platycheirus; species Platycheirus albimanus. The sequence goes on from OU696696.1 coordinate 336,163,134, forward strand.
CTCACCTATAGCCATGCAAAAGATCAAGCTCTTTGAAAGGAAGTTGTTCCGCATCTGCACAGGACTATACCGCAATCCAGTGACGAAGAAGTTCATTCCAACGACAAGACTGTACGAAGAAGCAAAATTGATTCCCATTGATCAATATATGCTACAACTTGCACACGGAGAAAAAAGACTTGCTAAAAACAATTGGAATCTGAATTAAATTAAGTGGATTTCTGCATGGTTTTTTGCCAAGCGGACTTTCGGCTTAAAGTAATTGGACAAATCACCTTGATTTCGGTAAAGTTATATTTAAGGTGAATCCGTTTAGTTTTATAAGAAAATCAATCTCTTTTGAGTATTTTATCAAGTCGAAAACATCTTGTTTTGAAATGCATTTGCATACAAATAATGTATCTTCCACGTTAAAACAAGCCGTTTTCCGATTGATTTTATTCTAATCACATTTTTTAAAGACTTTTTGAAAGTTGATATTAAGTGAAGCATATCTTAATTTTAAGTGCGTTCAATTAAAACTAAGATTTTTCGCACTTTAGTATCACACGTTTACGAATATATTTTACAAGAAAATCTGTTTCTTTTTAGACTTCTCCTAGTTAAAAATTAAATGAAGTTTTTCTTAATTTCATTCTTCTTAAAGTAAGATGTTCACCACTTAAAAATCATAAGTTTACCAGTAGATTTTACAAAAAATATTTTTTTTTTTAATTTTAAAAAAGATTATTTAATTTTGCATTACCATAAAATAATATATACGGAACTGATCTTTGTGTGCCGAATAACTTATTTATATGGGCATGAAATGTAAATATAATTTTTTTGTTTTCGTTTCAGTTTCCTCTTCAACAAAAATTGAACAAGTCTTACCTTTTTAACCATTTAAAGTTTGGAGTTTAAATTAAAAGATCACAGCAGCAAATCTTCTAAGAAAATTAAGCTTTTGTGAACTTAATAATCTTAAAATACAAACAAGTCATTTGTAAATATATAGTTCATAAGCTGCAAAATTTCCAAAAAAAAAAGTAATTTTATAGTTTAAAGTGTTTATTTACTACAGTACAGTTCTACAGTACAGCAATGTTGGATTAGAAAACCAAAATCATTACTTATAAATCATTGTTATTGTGCACTAGTATCCACAAGAAAAAAAAAAACAGAATATCAACATACCAACGAATATCCTAATTCATCGTTGTAACGCGGCCAATCCTTAAGCAATTCGCCTAATGATTTGTCATTATTCTTCAGAGATTTAATGCGAAGGTTGCTTGTCTTCTTCCAGTTTTCAAGGACAGTTTCCCATGGAGCAATATGATTCGCTTACCAGACAATACATTGGTCTAACTCATCTATAAATAAATATGAAATTAAATAAGTATATAGTTGGAACACTTACATATAATAATTTAAAAAAAATACCGTCTTCATAACAATTGTCTTTATCGGAGTCGGAAGTATGGCCTTCTTTGTGGGATGTGGACGCAGTACTGCTGGGCTTAGTTCTCTTCACAAACTTAATGCGAATTTTACTATTCGCCCACTTGGAATGAAGTATTCCAGTTGGATTTTTTGAGCCTTGCTTCCTTATCATATAATATGTCTCCTATCAATTGTTTGTTTAAATATCAATATGATTTTTTAAGATATTTAAAAAAAAAATAGGCATGACTGGATCGCTTTTATACGAATCCAAAACTTGCCCTCTAAAGTACGTTGTTTATCGCAAGTAAAAAATTCTACATACCTTTTTCTCCGTTGGAAAAAGTTTAACAATACTTTGTACTTTCTGAAATTTTTTGCATTAACTTGTAATTTAAGACAACTCTCTTGTTTAGGCACTCGTCTACTATGCATTGGACCAAGTCCTTTTGACATTTATTATCCAAGATGTTATTTTTCTTGTAAAACTCAATTATGATCTGCCCCTTTATCGTTTTTTGTAACACACTTTCGATATTCAGTACATCTATGAGATTCAGTGTTTCAGAAGAAGAAGTTGAGGGTGATGAAGACTGGTTTAAATTATCCAGCCAACTTGTAACAGATTTTACATTGAGAGTGTGTCTCGATCAACTAAACTTGATCCTGACAACGGTTTGCCCTAAAAACCAGATAAAAACAAAAATATTGTCAAAAATGAATAAAACCTTTCGAATAAAAAAATAATATTTTTGTTAGATCGCACCACCACCCCCCTCAGAAAGTAAAGCTATTTTCATAAAAAAAAGTAGGTATTGATAAAATGGAAACTTTTAATACTTACCTGTGAAATGCGCCAATTTAACAATCCGTCTTTAAACAAAATATAATCCCGAAAATCTAAATTCACCTTTGAAAAAAGTACTTCAATATCATGACGCTCCATTTTGCAGAGTATATTTTGATCGAATTTTCACATAGACCCCATTCAGAAAGAAGGCCTTCGATTGCACTATCGCCAGTTGTATAAACAAATTGATATATCATATTTTCTTCATTGTTTTCCGACATTTTTAGTCACTTAAGTTATTTAATAAAACTTCAACAAATTATAGCGCGGTCGCAATCAACTAACTGTACCTACTGCACTGGAAATAAAATGCACGACTGGGTCGCACGTACTTGCTCTGTTGGTGCAATAGTCCGATGAAAACAAACTTTTCGATCAATAAGAACAATTCATTTTTGAAAAATTTGGTAAAAACCAAAAAAATTTGGCTAAAACTGGAAAAGTCGATATACGGGAGCTAACGTTAAGAAACCTTTAATATTTAAAATAAGACGTTATCTTTTGGGTGTTATAAATGATACAAATGTCCACTTATGGCCAGATTAATAATACTGTTAAAAGCAATTTCCGCTATTATCATGTATAGCCAAAAACTAAAAATGCAGTTTTGTTTGAAGTATTCTATGTATGTATGTTACATAAAAAGTTTCATAAAAATCGGGGGAGCCTTTTTTGAGTAAATTAGAAAAAATGAAAAAATTGGCCAAAATCTAGTGGCTCTTTGTATTGGAGCCACCATTTAAAAAAGAGAAAATGAAAAAAAATCAATGCCATCTGATAGGAAGCTGTAAGGAACTATACCAAACAAATTTTGAGTGAATTCGATACAACCGTTGACAACTTATGGCCATTTGAAAAAAAGCCGTTAAGAGCAGATCTCCGTTATTTGCATTTTTAGCCAAAAACTAAAAACGCAGTTCTCTTCAAAACACTAAAAGAATATAACACACAAAGTTTACTCAAAATCGTTAGAGCCATTTTCGAGAAAATTAGAAAAAACCAAAAAAAGTTGGCTAATACTCAACGGCTCGTTGTATGGAAGCCACCGTTTAGAAAGGCTTCAGTGAAAAATTTACTAAACCGTCCTATAGAACACTATAAAAAACTATGTCAAACAAAGTTTGAGTTGATTCAATCAAGCCGTTGAGAACGTATGGCTATTTGAAAAAAAGCCGTTAAAACCTGATTTTCGTTACGACCATTTGAGGCAAAAACAAAAAACGCAGTTTTGTTAGAAATGCTTTAAGTTAGCTAAATTTTAAATTTAATCAAAATCGTTAGAGCCGTTTTCGAGAAAATCCAAATTGAAAAAAACCGTTACTTGAAAGGTACCAGTTTGAGCCGGGCTAAAACAAAATAAAAAAAACCTCGACAATGGTTTTTCTTCAAACTGCTATATACCAAGTTTGAAGAAAATCCGTCAAGCCGTTTAGGCTGTAGCATGACGTGAAAAAGCGCACATCCGCACATCCGCACATCCGCACAGACGCACAGACGCACAGACAGACCGACGGACGGTATGGCGAAAACCACTTTTTTGGGCTTCTCTATAATCGTAATGTCATGTTTGATTAAAACCTCGATTTTTTTTTTCTGCACGAAACCAATACTTGCCCTATAGAGCAAGTAAAAAAATAAAAACACAATGCGTCTACCGAACGAGTATAAGATGCAGCAAAACTAACAAAAACAATGAAATTGTCTTATAAAAAAAGAAGTCACAACTTAAATTAATGTGGACATCTGCTTAAAATAGAGAGTCACCACTTCATTTAATGAAAAATTCGTTGGTTTGTCTACCGTACCTACATACACATGAACATGCACACTGTTGCAAAGACAAAACCAAAAGCAACAAAAAATTCTGTTTTAAGATGTTACCTTAGTTTAAAATGATTCTCTTTTTAAACTCATAGGTAGATGGGTTGATTGGAATTGTTTTTTTTTTTTTTTGTTGTTGCAAAAATCCCTGCACGGTAGAATGGAACGTTTTTATCACTGCATGTATGTATAAGTGGCGACTTTTGTTTAAGGAGATGTTCAATTTAATTTAAAATGATGCACCTTTTCAAGAAAATTTTATTGAATCAATAAATTAACACATAGAATTATTGAGAAGTCAGTTAATTTTAAGCGGAAAAAGTATGGTTTGTTTTAGCAGAAAATTCTCTTGAGAATGAAATGATGAACTCAATTGAATCTAAGAGCGTTTAAACGGAATCCATTCGTTTCGATTTGAAGTCCAGTTGTGTTAAGTAGATTGGTATTAAGATTACCATCACCTTATTTTAAAGTGGCTGATTTTTCTCCGTGCAGGGAGAATCATCAGTAACCTGGAGCATCATCCAAACTTGGAAGTTCAACAGCTCCGCCAGCAACGATTATTCCCTAGCCATAGGTATCTCAACGCTCGCGCCATCATAGACGACCAATTCGAGGACATCATCCACAACAACGAAGCCCCATTCTACGAAAGGAACAACCAGCAACACTACAGAGGATAAAACCCTGTTATTTTTTTCTTAAATTTAATATTTTATTGTATCCCTCAAAGAAATTTATATTCACTGATATAATATTTAATTCATGTAATAGATTAAGCAAACATTAATATGACATTGTAAAAAATAGCATTGTATAACGCCATGTTAAGAACGTCGGGCCCCTATTGTTGAGCCGACAAGATTTAATATAGTTATAAGTTAGTTTTAGGTCAAACTGTACATAAAACAAATTGAAAAATAAAAAATTCTTAATCTAAAAAAAAAAACGAGATCGTCATTAGTACAGTAGAAATATTTAAAGAAGTAGGATCGAGTATAACAACCTCAGAACCAGACTTACATCGTATAGTGCTAAGATAAACCCTGTTAAATTGTCAAAGAAATATATTGATAAAAAGAACTTTTTTTTATAAAAATAAAAGGAAAAAATTATATTTGTTCTTCTTTCACAATTATTACAGCTTAATTGGGGGCTCAACCGGGATACCAATTAAACGTTATTAATTAATTGGAAATCGAAAACAGATATCTTCTACATATCTGCGGTAATTTAAAAAAAAAAAGTTCAGTGTAAAGTTTAGTCGCGATTAAACCTTTTAACGTCGGCACGAGGAAAACTGTCGACACTTCGATTTAACCCAGCCAAACAAAAAAAAAGACAACTTTAAAGTCAAAATATCGATAAGGATCTAAAAGAAGAAAAAGTAACAAGTTAAGAATTAATAAAAAAGTGAAGTGCAAAATAATCCAATCAATCAAGATGTCGGCCTATGAAAAAATCAACCAGCTTGTTTCCCAAATGGAGGGAATGCAACTAATCACAAACAAAATAGGGATAGAGGCAGGTGAAAGACTTGTTAAGCTAGAATCACAAATCAATATAGGGAGCAATATGGCAGAGTACACAGACGTAGTACCAAATTACACAACTCTCAATGACATCAAAATGACGTTATTCCAAAATCTGCCTCAATTCAAAGGAGACATGGATGAATATAGAAGTTGAAGGAAACAAGTATGGAACGCCATGGACAGCACTAAAGCCCACACTGCTCACAATAACTATTTCGAAGCGGTGGGAACTGTTCGAACAAAAATCACAGGTCCAGCTTCACATACACAGTTGGTCAAAAAAATAGGTGTGATCAAATTTTTTCGCCCCACTGTTGTCTTTGATGCAAAATAACTGTTTTTTTGATCGCAGGCCTTACAAAAAGTTCTTGTTTTAAGAAAAAACGGTTATTCTGTTGACACTGATGCTGATCTTACTGCATTTTGTGTGTGTTATGTTGAGCTGTTCTATTTTCTTTGTTGCATTAGGATTTGGTGTTTTTAAGAAGTTCTTCATTAAAATAGGTGTTCTCAAAATAAACCCACAGTTTATATCTTTGTTATTTCAAAAAAATACTAAATTTCAAGGTAAACTCTTTTTAATAATTTTACTATCCATAAATGATAGTTGTTAATAAATAAAATAATAAATAATAATAAATAATAGTTTATTAGACTTTTAGTATGGGTAGAAACGTCCACTGTTGGGCGGAAGAAAGACGGGTAGTTTTACAGCTAAGAAATGAAGGTAAGACTTACAAAATTATAGCAGAAGCCCTAGGAAGATCCCAAAATTAATATATTAATAAATTTTGTGACAAATGCACTCAAGGCCAGATTAGTGCGCGAAAATCGTGGGAGGCCGAAAAAAACATCAGTCACCACTGATCGCCGTGTCCTCCTTTTGGCTAAATCTAAACCTTTTGCTTCGTCAAGGACAATAGGAGCACAAATCAATAATGAAGTCAGTGCCCGCACAATCCGCAGAAGGCTTCAGAGCTTCAACCTACCAGGAAGAGTTGCCAGGAAAGTTCCTTTACTAAGAGCAAATAATATAAAGTCCCGAAAAGAATTTGCCTTAAACTATAGAAGTTGGAACGGACCTGAAGGAGCAAAAAAATGGCGAAATATCCTCTGGAGTGACGAAACAAAAATTAATTTGTTCTCATCAGATTCGGGGCGTTATGTCAGGTGACCAAAAGGAAAGGACTACCACCCTCACTATACCCGGAAAATAATCAAACACGTGAGAGGAAATATAATGGTCTGGGGCTGTTTTTCCTGGTATGGTGTGGGTCCCATTTTCCGCATTAATAACGTATTGACCAAATACGGTTATAGGGATATCTTGGAAGATGTTATGCTTCCATTTGCCGAAGAAAACATGCCTCTCCGATGGAAATTTCAGCAGGATAATGATCCGAAACATACGGCGCATCTTGATTAGGATTGGTTTCGAGCAAAAGAAGTCTCAATCGTTTCGTGGCCAAGTCAATTCCCTGATCTCAACCCGATTGAGAACTTGTGGAATCAGCTTAAGCGGAAACTAGGAGATCAATATTTTCCAAATGGGAACCAATTGTGGGCTGCTGTCCAGAGGGAATGGTATTCTATACCCCAAGAAACATGCCAAAAGCTTATTGCGTCAATGCCACGCCGACTTCAAAAAGTTTTGGATAGCAATGTCATATACTCGGGTTATAAGAGAATGGTAAACGAAAATTATTATCAAATACAACAAATTTTGCATTCAAACTATCATTATTCTTAATTAAGGAAGACACACCTATTTTTTTGTCCAGGTGCAAATGTCTACACCGTCCGTTTTATTGTATAAAATTTATAATTACTTAATTTAAAAGCCTTAAATATTAATATTTCATTAAGTATTGATAGTCCTATGAAAACTAATGTTAAAATAATATTTAAATAAACAAAACATATTAAAAAATTAAGTTTATATAAAAAAAAATAATTGCACCTATTTTTTGACCAGCTGTGTATATGTATTATTAAACAGTGATACTAAGAACAATTTCTATGCAATCATAGACCGTTTAGACTTCACATATGCGGACCAAAGACCACTATATGTTTTGGAAGCAGAAATGTGTGGAATTGACAACGTAATTTGTCTTTGTAAGAATATCATGCCAAGCTTACACAATCATTATATTTAGTCATTTCAAAAATAGATATGACTTATAAAAATTCGGAAGCAGCAAGTGCATTAATTGGGGAAATAAAGACGAAGTCAGTAAGGACATTTATCATGGGAATAAACAACGGATTTACAAACAATACGTTATATCAACATAATCCGAAGAGTCTAAGTGAAGCATATGCAATCGCAAGCCCAATATACCACGATACAAAATATCAGAAATAAGAAGTAAGCAGCAAACCAATTACAAGAAGAGATACCCAGCATTTTGTGCCAAATGCTACGAGATACCCACAACAAACATAAATAAGTTGTTAGGACCAGTCCCAGATCATGTTGAAGTAGGTAAAAGGTAAGCTCAATGAGGAGGAACAATATTAATAAACATAATATTGAACAATTAGAAACACATCACAAAACAAAAAGAAGTTTAGATTTAATTGGAACCACCGTAAAGTTCATAACTGGAAATCCAGACGCTTACGATTTAAAAGAAATCAAAACCGCACTAAATAACATCATAGAAAATAATAATAAGCAAGTTATAGTTAACGAACACTTTGAGGAATTCTTCAAAAAAAATCATAGAGTTCTTATATTAAGAGAAACATTAGAACAAATTAATAACTTATTAGAAACAATTAACTTTGCTAAAAAGGATCATTTGTGTCTAAAAGCATTGACATTAAAGATGTAAGATTTATATGTTACAATATTCAAATATCCTATAATATCACACAAATGTAAATTTTTCAAAGTTGTCCCTTTAGAATTCAAACATGGGAAACTTGTTTTAGATTCAAATATTGCACAATGTAAAAACTTCTTAAGAGTAAATAAAAGTAAGGAATTTTTGAATTACAATATATGTAAACTTATAATGTGTTGGACAATGAAGAATCCAATTGTAAAGTGATTCAGGAACAGAATGAGCAGGTCAGACAATATACTGACGACTCAATAATAGTATCGGGTTCGAATAAAATAAATAATGAAACAATTTTTGGAAATCATTTAATTAAAATAAGTAAATCAGTTATCATTAACGATAAAGAATACAGAAATGAGAAAAAAAAACTATATTACAATATGCAAAAAACAAAAATCAAAACTTAAATCTAATAATATAAAATCATTGAAAAATTTATATTGCCATTTGAGCAACATCCAATACTATACACATTTTTTATAATAGTCCTAATAATTATTATAATGTTAAGCGTATCAATATGTTGAAAAATACAAAAACGAATAAGTGAAAAAAGATCTGTTCAAAATCAAGAAGAATACCTTAAAATATTTAATAGGTTTGGAACTGATAATAGTGAGGACACTATATTTTAACCAAGGGGGAGTTAATACCATAGAAGTACAGTTTGTACAAAACATAAAATATATTATAATTTCTTCCTTATCCCAATTCACACCATAAAACAGTAACCAAAACATCATCGCTATCTCACAAGATACTATACGTTGACCAGGTAAAGAAAACAGCATCCTTATGCCTTATCCCAATTCACACCATAAAAGAGCAACCCAAACATCATCGCTATCTCACAAGATACCATACGTTGACCAGATGTAAAAAATTCAACTATCGATGTAAAATTCCCGAACAATCATCATGGCTTCATCATGAGGGATGAACACAACGGATATATATAAATATAGGCTCAGGACAAAACGAGGTCGTCCTTAGTACAGTAAAAATATTTAAAGAAGTAAGATCGAGTATAACAACCTCAGAACCAGACTTAAGTCGTATAGTGCTAAGATAAACCCTGTTTAATTGTTTCTGTGTGTTTCAATTTGAGTTTTTTCAATTTCTAAAATGGGTTGATATCCCTCGGTCAATGTATCATCGGCTTGTTGTATTTTGTACTCTATATGTGTGCATTTATATCAAAGTTTTAAGCATTTGGAAAAAATAAACAAAATTAAAAAAATGTTCCGGATCTTTTTCTTTCGTTGCTTCGAAGTTCAGGGCGAAGAATCCTTCTTCATCCCTTCTTAGGTTTAACTCCCGAACCCACCAAATCCTCTTTGTCAAACTCCTCACATGCTAAAAATGCAGTATAAGCCACTTTTCCAAAAACTTCTATAATTTAAATTAGATTTTCTGTTTCCATTGCATGACAAATACAAAATTTGTTTCCTCAGAATTATTAATTTCGGTTAGTTGATTTACTCAAACGTCACACATGTCAGCTTTCATTTCGACGCGTCCGTAAGCTTGTTCGACGTAACGTACGCGAAGCTGAGGTGAACACGTCGTTGTGATTCAGCCATTACTGTTTAGAATTTTAAGAATAGTTCTTTTTTTTTCAAAATCGTTCGACCAGCTTTTTCAAAAAGTTGTTTTTTTTTTGAAAAACTTTTCGAAAAAATATTGCAAATATGCCAACTTCTAGCAATGCGTAATTTTTATCAAAAGAATAAAATTTTAAAAAAATGGATCAAACCGTTTTTGGAAAAAACAAAAAAATAAAAAAAATTAAATTTTGTTTTTTTTTTAAACTCAAAAAAACTTTGTTTGAAAAATTTACGAATTAATATTATTTCGTCTATAACAAAGCTCCTATATTAAAAATTTCATCGAAATTTGTCAAGTGGCTTACAAGAAAATCTTATTAAAAAAAAAACGGTCCTGTGAGAGGTACTATTATCTATAAGAATTTTCCTGAAAAATCTATTCCGACCACAACATAAAGTTTGCACAGAAAACTTTATTCAGAAAGTTTTATCAAAATTGTAGTAGCCGTTTTTGAGGAAAATCAAATTTCCCATACAAATCTTACGGCAGGTAACGTTGGTTTTAGGGCTAGAATGATAATTCCAAAAACCCTCTGTAGGACGTCATAATAATACTATGTACCAAGTTTGAAGCAAATCGGTCCAGTCGTTTAGGCTGTAGGTGCCGATACAGACAGACCGACAGACAGACAGACAGACTGAATTGCCGTACCCACTTTCTTATGATTCTCTATTATCGTAATGTTATATTTGATTTTGTACCAATGCATAACTTGCCTTATAGTACCTATGAGATGTGAGGAAGGCCACGTCAACTCTGGGATCTAGGTAGGTCTTGTCAAAAGAATGAGAGTTCGGCGGTGTACTCGGGATTGGTACTTTGTCTACGGTCGGCGGACTCTGATTTTCCTTTTTTTTTTTTTTGAGTGAACGATTTAACGATTATATATTGAACAATATAATATATACAATTGATTCTTATTCTATTTTACTTATGATACTTTAAAATATTTGTTGGCACATTAGGGGCCTAACTACATATATGCATTGATATTTTATAATACATTTTAAAATAAAATGCACGACTGGGTCGCACGAACTTGCTCTAATGAGTGACAGTGGTTTAGGGGCTTGAGATTTTGATAAAAATAAAATTTTCAAAATTCTTAAATAAATACTTAAAACTAATTTGAGCTGAAAAAAAGTACGCCATTTTATTTCTCGGATAAATTTGAATTTATGAGAATAAATTTAGAAAAATCTGTGGAGCGGTTTTTGAGAAAAAAAGTATTTTTTGAAAAACTTTTTGAAAAAAATTTTCAAAAAAAATTCAAAAACGCCAGTTCATAGGTATTCAGCAAATACATTTATTTAAAATTTTTAAAAAAAAATTTAATAAGCAGTTTTCAAAATATTAATTTTTAAAATTTTTTTTTTAAAATGCTTTTAAAAATAAAAAAAAATATTTTTCAAAAATATTGGTATGCAATACAAATTGAGCTACCTACAGCTATATGTGTGTGAAATTTCGAAAGAATCGGTTGAGTCGTTTTCGAGATAGTCGAAAGCAAAAAAACCGGTCCTATGGAAAGTACCGTTCTTAGCCATTTTTTAAAACTTTTTTTAAAGCCATATGATTGGTCGTACCTAAAAAGCAACACTGATTTTTTTAAATCGAAATCGTTAGAGCCGTTTTTGAGAAAAATAAGCTTTAACGTAACGGTTGTATGGCAGGTACCGTTATTTTTTGAGCTAAAAAAAAAAAATTCAATTTCCCCTCTGTACAATACCTAAAAAAGTCTGTATACCAAGTTTGAAGCAATTCGGCCCATCCGTTTGGGCTGTAGGTCTCTATACATACAGACAGACAGACAGACATACAGACGGACAGAATGTTTAGACCATCTTTTTTCGTCTTCGCTATCATCGTAATGTCATGTTTGATTGTTATCTCAAAACTTTTTTTTTCGACGAATGCATAACTTGCCTTATAGTACCTATAATCGCAAGTAAAAATTCATTATTTGGTACTTACATAATATACAGGGTGATTCACCAGCGTTGTGCCAAAAAGCTAGAGCGTGTAGGTTAAGTTGAGACAAGAAAAAAATCGTATACGAGGGGGGGGTCTATTCCCCTCCGTTTAGCCAGGAGGGGCAATTTTCTGAAAAATTGACTTATTTTGTAAAAAAAAATATTTAAAATCAACGGGTTCGTTTACAACACCGTGTTATACCTTTTTGGAAAGCCAAAAACTTTTTCTTTTATTTTGTTGTTAAATTAAATTGTTTTAACGAATAGTTGAAAAAATATAAATTTTCAAACTCAAAATTTTGAAAAAAAATTTGAAAAAATAATTTTAAAACTAATTTTTTTCAAAATTTTACGTAATTAAGTGTAATTTTTGTTCTCAGAATTCAACGCTTCCATTAATTTTTAATCCAACACTGAAAACCGTATGGCTCTACGACTTTTTGTTGCCAAGGTATTCAAAAATAACCGAACCTACTTTTTCACAAAAACACGAAAAAATTGGCTAAATGGTCACTTGTGCCATCCTGTAAGGCTAGGTTTTCTTGTTTTTGTGGATTAAAGATTAATGGAAACGTTGAATTCTGAGAACAAAAATTATTCTTAATTACGTAAAATTTTGAAAAAAATTAGTTTTAAAATTATTTTTTCAAATTTTTTTTAAAATTTTGAGTTTGAAAATTTATATTTTTTAAACTATTCGTTAAAACAATTTAATTTAAAAACAAAATAAAAGGAGAAGTTTTTGGCTTTCCAAAAAGGTATAACACGGTGTTGTAAACGAACCCGTTGATTTTAAATATTTTTTTTTACAAAATAAGTCAATTTTTCAGAAAATTGCCCCTCCTGGCTAAACGGAGGGGAATAGACCGAGACCCCCCCTCCCATACGATTTTTTTCTTGTCTCAACTTATCCTACACGCTCTAGCTTTTTGGCACAACGCTGGTGAATCACCCTGTATAATAATAGTCAAGTTCATATCGGGTTGTTCAAATCCGGTTGTCCTTGCTCTTTGATTTTACTCAATTCATTTCGGTCTCTTATGAATACTTTTAGTAAGAAGTTAGTGTGAATTATAAGGGAAGAAACGAAATTTAATGAAGAGTTCCATTTTGTGCTGACATACACTCATTATTATTGTTTTTTATGTGCGGTGGTGGTAGCAAACTGGTTTTGATGGGCAGGCTACGGTCGGGTTGAGCGTAATGCTTTATTGTGTAGTACCATTACAGTCAAAGTTTTGACTATATATTATGCGGCGGGGAGTTGCTTGTTTGCAATTTATTATGTGGCGGTGGGGCGAAGTTTAATACCCCGTCATATCGTGATAGAGCAGTGGACTGGTTGTCATCGGGATTGCTTGTATGCAATTATGCGGTGATGGGGCATTTGTGTAACATTTCGTTACACTCCCCTCTCTCTTTTGGAGACGAGAACCTTCTCGTCTTAACTGCTACTGTGGTCAATCCATTTGTAATAGGGTGTCTCGTGGGTTGTATGGATTTGCTCGATGTTACAATAAAATGATAATAATTTTTTTTTTTTTTTTTTTTTTTGTTAATGCTTTATATATTTGTACTAGCTTTAAAGCACCCGCTTCGCAGGGTGCGAAATAACTACAAACAAATCAATATAGCTTTTTATGTATGATCATATGGCTGGAAAAGAACTTACCAACAATAGCTAAGAACGGTACCGCCTATAGGAATAGTGAAAACGGCTTAAAAGATTCTTTCGAAATCAAAAACCTATTATATACATAGATTTAGGTAGTTCAATTTGTGATGCATACCAATATTTTTATTTATGTTTTTTTTTTGTATTTTTGAAAGCATTTCTTAAAACTTTTTTTGATAATTTAATAATTTCAAAAAAGTTCTTTTTTTTTCAAAATGATATGCTTAATTCCTATGACTTGGTGTAGATATTTGATTTTTTTTTTAATTTCTAAAAACAACGATAAAATAGTATTGTACACTGTGGCGTATGCGTACTATAATACTTGTCCGAAGGGCAGAACAACGTTTGCAGTTAGGGGTTAGGCTACAAAATACAAACTGCCGTAAAGCAATTGTTTGTGTATTATAATAGAACATAATGTAGGTTCTTACGAAATAATAATTTTTTTTTTCGTCCATAGGTCTTTATTTATATTCTTTCTTCGTTTAATTTTTTTTTTTTTTTAATAATAAAAATTCTTTTTGTACATTTTTTTAACAATTTTGTTTTTTCACTTCCTCTTATGTAGTACATTAAGTTTACAAAATATTTCGTTCTGACGAAAAAAAAACCAATTACATATTTAGCCGCATCAAAAATCATCATCTTAAAGGAATGCACATGCACAATGGCGTCGAAACACGCATTGGAAGAAGCTCGTTTGATCGAACCTTAAAAGGTCTGCCCAATTATTTGAGAATTTTTGGTGGCGTTATTATTTTACTATCCGGCGATTTCCACCAAACACTGCCAGTCATTCCAAGATCGACTATTGTTGATGAAATAAAAGCTTGCCTCAAATCATCAAATCTGGGTGCTTTGCTTTGCTAACCACAAAAAGCGAGCGAGCAATTTTAGTGGCTTAAACTTTATAATTCAGAATCAAATCGTTTCTGTACACTGCATTCATTTAAATCTATTGACTCAACAAACGAAGTTGAAGCCACTTATTATCTCACTGAATTTTTAAACTTCTTGGATGTTCCTGGTTTACCACCGCACAATTTACAACTGAAGGCGGGCTCGGTAGTCATCATGCTTCGATATCTAAACCAACCAAAACTATTCAATGGAACGCGATTGGTGATAAGAAAACTGATGAGTAATGTGATTCACGCGACGACACTCAAAGGAACATTCAAATATTAGTTAATTCTTGTTTCGAGGATTCCAATTGCCCCAACGAATATGTCCTTTGAGTTTAAACAAATTCAGTTCCCAATTAGTATTGCCTTTGTCATAACTATTAACAAATCACAATTCCAATATTTGACTATATATGGCCTTAACTTAGAAAATCCATGATTTTCTCATGGTCAGTATTGTACGTGGTATTTTCACTTGTCGGCAAATCATCTGCTTTATTTGTTCTTGTGCCTGATAAGAAAGCAAAAAAATGTTGTATATCAAACTAATATATAATTAAAAAATTATTGAATTTAAATTTAACTTAAATTTTAATAAATTTTACTCAAGAGCTTTTTGATATACAATATTTTTCGTTTTTCCATCGGTCAAAATTATTAAAGCAGATAGTTTGCCTACACGTGAACATGCAACATACAGTTGCCCATGCACAAATATTGGAACCTCTAAATTGATACCGCATATTTCTAAAGATTGGCCCTGTGCCTAATTAATCGTTATGGCAAAAGCAAGTCGTATCGGAAACTGAAGACGTTTGAAATCGAAGGATAAATCTGGTGGAATCATTGGAATCCTCGGAATCAAAACAACCTCACCTTTGTATTTCCCTATCACCATTGCAAAGTCGAGGTTGAATAATATTGCGTAGCATTATTATCGGCGCGCCGGCTTTCAATGGTAGATAATGTAGTGGTAACCCAGGTAAATCAAGAGAATTAAAAAATTCAGTAGGATAATTCACCGCATCATCTTGATTCATAGCTGTGTCGATTGATTTATATGCAAAAAATTGAGTTGGTATTTTATTCAAAATGTCAATGATATCATTAACGTCTTTATTTTTTCCAGCCAAAATTGCTCGGTCACTCAACCAATCATGATTATTGAATTGTTGTTCTATATTTGGGAACACACTTTCAATCAATTCTTGTCTTGATTGAGCAATTCGACAAAAATTGGTTGGTAGAGTAATTAAGCCAGTTGAGTTATCAACTTGCAATTTACCATTTCCAATATCCAACAACTGTTTTCAAAATTCAGCTGATGTTGGATCATTTTGTAACTGAACTCGCACATTTGTTGTAAGGGCGAGTTTTTTCACATGCCTCCACAAATAGGATGATTTCAAACATGCATTCAATATAACAATATTAAGGCACCACCGAAAATCCGTTGATTCCCACGAAGGTATTGCAACGTTCCATCTAATGCTTCCAAAGACTTTTTGTTTGCCATCGTACATTCATCCCAAACGATTATACCACATTTCTGTAAAAGTTCTTAGAAATTTTACATGTAGGTGTTTCAGTAGCATGCATGTTCAATGGCAGCTTAAGTGCAGAATGTGCAGTTCGTCCACCTTCCAGTAAAGTTTCTGCAAATCCAGAAGAAGCGAGTGCTAATGCAATTTGGGTTACTGATCGTATGGTCGCTAGAAGTAATAAAATGAGACATGTTTTTCCAGTTCCACCAGTAGTCCAATCGACAGGTACTTTTAGGTGGAAAAATGTCAAAAGTTAATGAAACTTGGGGATTTTGTTCAGGGATAGTAAACTGACATTTTGCTAAGTTTTGGACCTCGAGGGCCCTGTGCTAAAAATGGGGGGGGGGGGACTGGAAATTTTTCGACGTTGCTCCGGTTTTCCCTCAATAACTTTTTTTATGGCAAAAACATATTTGATTTTTTTTAGAGCATAAAATTTCCTACGATTTTATTAAGACAAACACAGTGTTGGATAGTTACGCGTAACTTTGAAATTTTAATTAGTTACACGTAACTAATGTAACTTATGTAACTCATGTAACTAAATGTAATTAATTGTAACTAAATGTAGCTAACTATAACTAATAGAATTTTTAAAATACAAAAACTCACATTTTATGTTGAATTGAAATTTAGAAGGTCCGTCCACAAACCCGTTCGAATGACGATTGACTATACTGTTTTATGGCAAAGCTGGATGATTGAGATTGCCGTCGCATTCCTGGCAAGGAAAACATTTTTAAATTACTATATTTCTAAAAAAAAAAATTTAAAAATAATAAAACAAAATAGATGTCGTTTGATTTCCTTTGGGCGAGCCAAATCTGAAATTTGAGACCAAATCTGAGATCAAATCTGAATTTACCATACAAAAATAAATCACAATAAACAAAGAAATGACCAGGAATCTCAAGAAAGAAGGGAAAACTTTAAATGTAAGTAAAAATCTATTGTATGCTCCAAGAATATAATATTTTATTAGATTTCGTTTTCATCAGGAACATAGCAATTTCAATATGTATTGCTTGCCAGGTTGCCGTTGCCCTTGCTAATAAAAGAATTTTGTCAATAGTCGATTGTGATTCAGGATGAAATGTGATTTTTTTTATTTTGTATTATTAAGTTAGAGTTAGTTTTATTTAGTTACAGTTAGTTACATTTAGTTACATTAGTTACATTAGTTACGCCAAATATTGGGCGTAACTAATTCATATTAGTTACGAGTAACTAAACGAGTAACTAAACGAGTAACTTACTTCATATAACTTACTTGCCAACACTGGACAAACATCTTTGTATGTCAATTTGTTACCGAGATATGGCGCTTCAAAAAACAGGTAATTTTTCAAAATTTGCCAAAAAATGCAAACAAATGAAGAATTCGAATTTTTCGGAAATACCCAAATAATCATGAATTTTTTGTTTGTATTATGGTTCCTCGTTTAAATCACCAACTTTCTTAGATCGTTAAATTTCAATGGTTCAAAAATTGTTGTAGGTCAATTCTTTACGAAGAAATGTAAAAAGAGGAGGGAGGTGGAAATGCAAAATTTTCGACCTTGCTCCGGTCTGAGAAAATCCAAAATTTGAGGCGGGGTAAAACGAAATAATTTTTTTTTTTTTTTACGAATGCATAACTTGCCTTATAGATAGCAACCGTTTTTCTTCAAACTGCTATACACCAAGTTTGAAGAAAATCCGTCAGGCCGTTTAGGCTGTAGCTGGAAGTGAAAAAGCGCACAGATGCACATCCGCACACCCGCACAGACAGACCAACGGACGGTATGGCGAAAACCACTTTTTTGGGCTTCTCTATCATCGTAATGTCATGTTTGATAAAAACCTCCATAGAATTGGTATATTGTATTTGGTGTGGAGTTTGTAACATAGAGAAATAATACTGTTAGATATAGAAAAGTATATACATATGTATATTCTGACTCAGAATCAAAAGCCTAGTCGATTTAGCCATGTCCGTCCGTCCGTCCCTTTGTCTGTCCGTCTGTCTGTAGGTTTACTCTCTACAGGTCGCAATTTTTGAGTTAGAAAGCTGAACTTTTGGTATATATAATGTTTGGTTCAAGAGTAAGGCTAAGTTCTTGAACTGGTAAAATCCATCATTTTTATTCAAAATCTAACTTTTAAAAATGTACGTTTTGTCTCGTTCTGTTCAAATCGATCTGCAAGCTTAAATTTGAATGTCACTGAGCTCATAGTAATTGCCCTGGTAGTTAAAAGTCTCAACTTTAAGCGAGGCACACGCCTTTTTTATTACGCCAGCAGTTATTAAACATGGGCCGCACAAAATTAATGTTATTGATTCTTTTCTGTCTGCTTAAGAAGAATTGCGTTGCTGAAACTGGAACAGCGGCTGGCTGCGGGAGGCGAACGCATACACATACAAAAATATAGGAAATAGGGTATCCAACAGTTTGTTGAAAACGTACTGTAGCTCTCGCATATATGTTTTTTTTTTATTTTGAAGTATTAAAAATCAAATAAATTTTATTGAACAAAATTCCAACAAATACTACGAATAAATAGTACTTGGCAGTGGAAGAAATTTTATAAATTGGCTACAAAAACTTGTGCTTGACGGTTTTAAAATTTTTTTTCTTCTAAACCATCTACACTATGGTCCCTTTCATTTAAAAGAATATATATAAAAATCCACCCATCCTAACTCTAGAAATAAGGTCACACACAAAATTTCAATTGATTTTTATATATATTTGTATGTACTTTTTTTCAATATTTATATATATATACTAGCGGGACCCGGCGCGCGTTGCTACGCCCAAGAAAAAACATGTATTTTGTAATAAATCAACTCGATGGCGATAATTTTAAAGGATTTTATTTATAATGCTAAAGTTGTAAATCAATTCAATACAATAGTGTTTACAACATTTTTTGTTTGATGGTGTGGTGCATGTATAAATAAATTTTTTGGGGCTCTCACTCTGGAACATGCTACGTATAATTGTCCGTGTGAAAAGCACGGTCCCTCCAAATTCACACCACACACTTGAAGACTTTGTCCTTGAGCTTTATTAATGGTCATAGCAAAGGATAAACGCACGGGGAATTGAAGACGTTTGAATTCAAATGGCATGTCCGTTGGTATTAATGGGATGCGCGGTATTAGTACAATTTCACCTTTTGCTTTGCCAGTGAGAATTGTTGCTTGAATTGAATGTGGCACCAGCAGTTGCGTTAAACGGACGATATCATTCAAATTTGCATCATTGATCATTGCGTCACGCAAATTTATGTATTACTCTGATCTTAATCGGGCTTGATTGTGACGGATGAAATTAAATCGATCACTTTCAATTTTGACGTACATATCGACGATATATTGATGCGAAAGTTGATTGCATCGCAAAATACAATTGGTTTCTTGAGGGTGAATCATCAATCGATACGAATAAAAATTCATCGCACTAACTTTTTTCGTTGATTCATGGCCTGCAATGCAAAAATTAATTAGCGAATGATAATGATTTAAAAATCATATTTAAACAAAAATCAAATGTGTATGTACCAGTTGTTGGATTTATCATTGGTCATATGATCATATGATATTATCATGTTGATATGATAGCCATCGTCCCCTCTCCAAAACAAAATGGGGAATTGCAATACATCATAACAGCGATGGAGTACTGAAATACATTGTAATTGCTCATTTCTACGATACAAAACAATATCTCGTAGCCGAAACTGTTCACCAACCACAACAATGGCTACTTCATCAATCGTTGGTACATTGAATCGTCTGGCGTGCTCCCCAATTGGTGTTTTATCGGCTTTTATTATGATTTTGTGGCCATCGGTGGGCATCCGATCGAGTAACACTTTAAACAATTTCACCAATTCATTGTGTTGATGGAAAAATGTTTGCAATTCATTCCCAGCACAGCGCAAGCAAGGCGTTTCGTTTCTAAATTTAAATGCTTTGCAATGTATATATTCTATATTCATCTGGGCAATGTAGGCATGCATGCTGTAATCAATGGTGGCATCGTAAAGCCGCGCATTCCATTTGACGTATATCATAAACGGACGTACGCCCACGATGGTTTCTTGGTGCTTCACTATTAACCAAGTGAGTTCTCCGTCTGTGTCGTTGTGTTTCCATTTCATTTCGTCGAACACGATCTTCTTCACTTTGTGATCTTCGATTTAACGCTGTAGCATTTGATTGGCGTAAACGTCTGCCAATGTTTGCTCGTCTTGAACGTGGCATTAAATGTCATAACTCAAGAACGGCTTCACCGATTCCGAACAAACTTCACACAAACCACCTCCTCATATGTGGGAACGAACTGTAAAATTCTTGTGTCAATCGTTTCGGCGGTTCTTGAGTTATAAGATTACCAAGGAAATGTAACTTCTTTTATATATATAAGATTTCTTGTTTGTGTTTTTTTCCATTTCTTTTCGTCTTTTTTTTTTTTTGTTGTATATTGTTTTTCTTAGACGTAATCAGAACTCCTTCAAAAAAATAAAAAAAAATCTTCATTATAGCTTAAATTAACTTTATTCCTTAACAAAAAAAACATCTCATAATTTCAAAATAACAAAAACAAATCGTATAACTTCATACAAAATTTACATGTTGTTTTCAGGAAGCTGGATGGTCTTCATTTGTCCCTGGAATTTGAGCAAAGCTATGTTGTGATTTATAGTAACGTTTACAAGTCCCATTGGTCCAATGGACTCGAAAACGGTGACGTCTAGCGATACTCGAGAAAAAGTTGTGTTTTAAGATGTTTATCCCTTTGAACGGGTCTGGTACGCTTTGTAACTGGTAGTTGCTGGGTTGCGGCATATCTAGGGCTTGGGCGATGTCCATGGGTAGGGTGCTGATGCTTGGCGGGGATTGGGATGGATAAGGGATCGGTGAGGGATTATTCTTAGTGGAACGATGGTGGCTGGTCGATGGAGCATCAGTGAGATCGATGGTTTCTGTATCCTTGAGCCAGTTTTCCTGGTGTGGCGGGATTCGCTGGTGGGTTTGTATGTTGTTCTGGTGATGGGGTTGTGCTGCATTTAGGCCTGGGATTGGTGCCTGGTTGCGGTTGTGGATGACGAGCGACGATTCTAGTCATCTTGAATTTGCTTTCCCCCATTATCCTCATATCTCGGATAGCAGCCATTCGCGCTTCTATGGGTACTGGCACTGATGGCTTTTTTATGAGCTCATTAGACTGGATCTCGATTGGCTGCTTTCCTCTATGCGAGCCTTTGAGCTTCCTAGGAACGGTTGGTTGCCTGACACATGGTGTGTATTTTTTCCTGTTGTCTTTCCTCTTGGAGTCTCCTCTGCGGCCTTTGCTGGTAGTTGGTTTTGGTGTTTCCTCTTCCATGGTTGCAGACTGAATAAAATTTTCTTCCACGTGTTGATATGTTTTTAGGTTTTGTATATGGGCTCGGTATTCCGTTATTTTTTCTTGTTGTTTAGCTATCTCTCCTTCTTAATGTAAGATTACAATTACAGGAGAGATACCTTTTACAACTTTGAATGGTCCGGTCGGTGTTTATTTCTCCGCATAGTAGTTTACGCCCGAAGAAAGTACTCTCTTTCTTTTATACACTCTTTCTCCAATTCCAGGCTTCCACTTACGTCTGCGTAGTTTATAATATTTCCCCCAACTCTCTGCTGCCTTTTCAAAGTTGTCCTTCACCAGCTGGTGGAGTAAATAAAAAAGAATCTTCATTATAGCTTAAATCAACTTTATTCCTTAACAAAAAAAACTTCTCATAATTTCAAAATAACAAAAAAAATCGTATAACTTCATACAAAATTTACATGTTGTTTTCAGGAAGCTGGATGGTCTTCATTTGTCCCTGGAATTTGAGCAAAGCTATGTTGTGATTTATAGTAACGTTTACAAGTCCCATTGGTCCAACGGACTCGGAAACGGTGACGTCTAGCGGTACTCGAGAAAAAGTTGTGTTTTAAGATGTTTATCCCTTTGAACGGGTCTGGTACGCCTTGTAACTGGTAGTTGCTGGGTTGCGGCATATCTAGAGCTTGGGCGATGTCCATGGGTAGGGTGCTGATGCTTGGCGGGGATTGGGATGGATAAGGGATCGGTGAGGGATTATTCTTAGTGGAACGATGGTGGCTGGTCGATGGAGCATCAGTGAGATCGATGGTTTCTGTTATCCTTGAGCCAGTTTTCCTGGTGTGGCGGGATTCGCTGGTGGATTTGTCTGTTGTTCTGGTGATGGGGTTGTGCTGCATTTAGGCCTGGGATTGGTGTCTGGTTGCGGTTGTGGATGACGAGCGACGATTTTAGTCATCTTGAATTTGCTTTCCCCCATTATCCTCATCTCTCGGATAGCAGCCATTCGCGCTTCTATGGGTACTGGCACTGATGGCTTTATTATGAGCTCATTACACTGGATCTCGATTGGCTGTTTTCCTCTATGCGAGCCTTTGAGCTTCCTAGGAACGGTTGGTTGCCTGACACATGGTGTGTATTTTTTCCCGTTGTCTTTCCTCTTGGAGTCTCCTCTGCGGCCTTTGCTGGTATCTGGTTTTGGTGTTTCCTCTTCCATGGTTACGGACTGAATAAAATTTGCTTCCACGTGTTGATATGTTTTTAGGTCTTGTATATGGGCTCGGTATTCCGTTACTTTTTCTTGTTGTTTAGCTATCTCTCCTTCTTAATGTAAGATTACAATTACAGGAGAGATACCTTTTACAACTTTGAATGGTCCGGTCGGTTCTAATTTCTCCGCATAGTAGTTTACGCCCGAAGAGAGTACTCTCTTTCTTTTATATACTCTTTCTCCAATTCCAGGCTTCCACTTACGTCTGCGTAGTTTGTAATATTTCCCCCGACTCTCTGCTGCCTTTTGAAAGTTGTCCTTCACCAGCTGGTGGAGTGATCGCATTAGTTCTCTTTTTATTGAGAGGGGTTCGTTGATAGAGTTTTTTTTTTCATTGGCGCGGATGTCACGCTCCCTGGGTTCCCTTAGCTCCCTTCCGTAATTAATAAAAGCAGGCGAGAAACCGGTTGATGAGTGTTTGCTCGTATAAATCGCAAACTTGAATTCTGGGAGATATTCATCCAAGAAGCAGTGATTATCTTGAACGTATTGTGCATCGATTTTTTTTTCAATTTAGTTTTTATTCATTTCATTTCTTAACCTATACTAAAAGCTAGACCAAAAACCTTAAAAACTAGCTTAAATATCTACTTAACATAACTAACTGGCCTTAACCGGGCGCTCTAAATTATCCCATAACCATAATTCTATTGCCTTTCGGCTTAAAATTAACTTAATTTAAATTCATGAATATATTCAATTATTTATTTTGAGAAAATGTTATTTAAAAAACTCAAATTAATGATCTTTTTTATTTTGTATATAAAACTTAAGACTACCCTAATACCTAAATTAAACCTACTTAAAACTACTAAAAACTAGAACAGCCACAGCAGCGGTTTTGTGTTTCTGTAATTTTTTTGTGTTTTGTATTGTTTTTTGTATTTTTTGTGTTTTTTGTAGTTTTTTTTTTTCTTTCTTTGTTTTTTTATTTTTTCTTATTTTTTTTGTGTGCCACCATGTCTGTTCCCCCTAAAGCTACCTTAAACCTATGTGAGCTGACCAAGGCGACATCATTGACTAACTTTAAGAAACTCGAATTTCGTCGCTCATCCACCAAAAGTGCCGAGCTTGTTTAATTATATCCCGACGGTCCCGATTGGACGCAGCCCTACTGAACCGAAGGCGCTCTGCTCCGTCTCCTGCGGCGACGTCTCGGTCGTACAGGAGTCGCCGATCCACAGTCTTACGGCCGACGTGGTAGATCAACGGAATTGCAAACCTATCCTGTATCAGCCCTCGACTATCTAAAAATAGGAAAACCTCGGTGGAATGAAGACGCTTAAACGTGCATTTTCAAAGTATTCATCATTTGGGTAGTAAGCCCCAAAGATGAGTCCATTAGAAGAGGTCATAGCTCTCGCAACATGACCGCGAATAATCTTCAACGAGAAGTAATCTATCCTGTTTATGTTGGCCCCATTGTATAGGACCTCGTTGGAATAGTAACGTTTGTACTCCGACTCTGGTGTTCTGTGTAATCCAAGGCAGGTACTAAGACACTGCCTCTCAAACACCCGAATCTTTTCCATTTGAGATGGGGCAACGTTGAACCACACATAGGCAATCATCGGCCGGATGAGGGCCATGTAGCAAATCACCTTCACCCTGCGATCAAGACGACTGATATAAAACAGCCGTTTTGTCAGGGCAAAAGCTCCCCTAGCTCTGGACAGAGCAGCATCTATATGTCGGTTGAAATACAGATACTCATCCAGCCAGATGCCAAGGTACCATACCACACTTTTACTCGCCAATGGATGTCCACTTGATCCAACGATCACTAGATTTCTCCAGTTCTTTCCCGTATCCCTAGAAGCCTTAGACAATGGGGTTCTAAACAGGATAGTTTCGCATTTCTGGAAATTGATTTTCAATTTCCAGTCATCGCAGTATTGTTGAATCTTGTCGAAGTTACGCTGCAAGAGAATTCTTATGACCTCGACTTTTGGAGCCGTTCTGTACGCTACAAGGTCAACGGCATACGCAATCGCATGAGCAAGACAACCTATCAGATCACTGGTGTAAGTACTAAAGAGGATCGGCGAGTTCACCGCTCCTTGCTGTAGACCATTTTTTATTTCAAATGTTGTGGTAGAAGTTACATTGCCACTTTTGACAACAAACTTTCTACCATTACGCATGTCATAAAGAATGTATAACAATGGTTTACTTATGCCAAGTCTCCTCTACCTGAACACCGAACTTGTCGAGTTGTAGAGGCTTAAGTAGGGTCAAAGATTCTTGCGGTGTTGTGTCACTAGAAGAGTCCCGAAAACCAAAGGGTGTTTCACCTCATCCTCACCCTTTCCTTCCCCTCCTATCCAACATCCACAAATCCCTCCTATTTCACTCCCTCTCCCCTCCCCCCCCCCCCTAATCCAGGGTGTCATGTGACCCGTGCCCATTGGATGGTTTGCAGCCAGGGGGTATACCGGCTGTATTCTAACGGAACCTCTTTGAAACAGGCAAAATCGAAGAGTAAGTGCCTTATCTGCTACAGGGGGTGTTGCAGATGGACTTGTTTTCCCCCATAACTCGTGGGACCAAAAATAATGAATGAAAATAATAATAAACAACAAAACAAAATAAAAACAAAAACAGTTGAGACCGGTTCTCCTTCTAAACCGGGCGACAGCACGGCGCTAAAGCTGTCTGGCGTTAGTTCTCCTGCTACATTGTGCAGTGGAGGGTTTGTGGCTACTCATGGCCCCTCTACAAGCGGTGTTCGCAGCGAGAAGAGAGTAGGCAAAGTTCTCTCTAGGCATGGGAATGGGACTAAGGACACACCTGGTCTCATCACCACTCCTAAAGCCACAGGGGTTAAACCTCTTCCGAAGGGCTTAGATTTGCAAAGCAGAAGAACATCTAAGGTCAATCCTGGTAGGCCTTCTGCTTCCAGCACCCCGGGGGGTAACCCTCCTCTTAGGAAAGGACAACGGAGCATAGCTCCCTCAAAAGTCCTCTACAAAAACCGTCGCTATGCTGAACGGTCTCGACTACTCATAGAAGCAATTCCAGAGAGTGAAAGAACCGTCCAGCAGAAAGAAAAGTTGAGCAAGGCCTTGAAGGTATTGACCGAGGACAAAAAGCCAGAGGACTGTACGTCCAAAAGGCAGAGGTCAATGGAGGAGGCTGCACCGGTTCCCAAAAGACCTAAGGGGAACAAAAGCAACCCTCCCTATCCTTCTGGGCTCGATAAGCAGAAATCTTTCAGCGACGCCTTGAAGGGAAAAATAGTTATCGCCGTTATTGACAAGAGCGATCCAGATGGCACGATCTCTTCCGATAGATGGCAACTAGTGAAGATGAAGCTCTCGGCTAGCTTCTTAAGTTTAATGAGGGCAAATCCTGGTACACCTCCCATCACTAGTGATGGAGGCTGGTACCAGGGGCATGTCAAACTAGTTGTCTGTGAGGACCAAAGATCGTGTGATCTGTACAGGCTTGCGATCGGTGGTCTTGGGGAAGTATGGCCAGGAGCGAATCTTGAAGTCGTAGCAAAGGAGGATATCCCGAGCAGACCCAGGACTCGCACCTGGATCCCAGCTGAACCCTCCGCATGGGATGATATCATCCAAATAATCAGGGTAAGTAACCCGCATATACCGACTCACAACTGGAAGGTCGCCAAGCTGGATGAGCAGAGGGGTCTTTATAGATGCGCGCTAATTGTGATCAATAAGGAGTCTCTTGCCCATTTGGCACAGACCCAAGGTGTGATTAGGTATGGATTCGAATCCATAACCCTAAAAGTCTATAAGAAAGACGAGTTAGAGGCAGGTATTATTCCTCCACATCCTTCACTCTCTGAAAACGAGGTGCTTATGTCGGAGGCATCGACTTCTCCACCCGAAAATGTGAGGATCACCTTTCCTTCCATGGGTGAGGACGCGGATGTCTCTGACTCTTCATCCTCTACAAGTAAAACGTTGTCTTCTCTTACCTTTGACGAACAGTTGATAGTAGAGACGTACGACTCCTTAAAAGGCTCTCTGAATGAAGATGAACTTCTCGGTTTATCTTCAGATGAAGACCTGAATAACACAGTGGTGGAGGCTTCTCTGCCTGATTGTAGCAACAATGCTGCAGTTAGTTCAGATTAACCTCCAGCACTCCAAAAAGGCTTCGGCCTCACTCCTCCTTCGGCTGTCAAATACTGGGGAGGATATAGTCCTGATCCAAGAACCATGGATACACAACAACCAGGTCCGTGGACTCAGGACTCCGGGATACACACTGTATGCATCAGACAAAGGTAACTTGAGGTCATGCATTATGGTGAAAAGTAGCATTAAAGTATTTTTACTCCCTAATTTCAGTGACCAAGATACGACTGCCGTAAGGCTAGAAACGGCTAAAGATTTTTACTGGCTGGCATCGGCATATCTTGCCCACGACCTTCCTATCCCTGGTGATAGCCTAGATAGGCTGGTCAAGGAAGCTGAATCAACTAACACTGCACTCATCATCGGTAGTGATGTCAACGCCCATCATACAGTGTGGGGCAGTTCCGATATAAACAATAGGGGTGAGTTACTTTTTGATTTTATCTTAAGCACTAACCTAATTGTAAGCAATATAGGTAACGAACCTACATTTGTTACTAAAACCAGACGAGAGGTACTTGATATTACTCTCGTCTCTGATATCATTTATTCAAGTATCAAGGATTGGAGGGTGTCACCTGACCATTCGTTCTCTGATCACCGTTACATCCAATTCAAGTTAGAAGATGATCCCCCTTGCCAGGTAGCTTTCAGAAATCACAGGAAAACTAACTGGCTAAAGTACAGAGATACACTTAAAAACCTGTTAGATTGTAATCTCTCAATACCCTGTAATACCCAGGAGCTTGACAAGAAGGTTGATGATCTTACATTGGCCCTCAACAATGCTCTGGCAGCCTCTTGTCCTCTTATAACACCAAGAGGCAAGAAGAAGCCTTACTGGTGGAATACAGAACTAGAACCGCTTAGGAGAAACAGTCGTAAATTGTTTAACAAAGCCAAAAGCTCAAGAAATGAATCGGACTGGGAATCATACAAGAAGTCCCTTCAAATATACAAAAAAGAACTTAGGAAATCAAAAAGAATGTCTTGGAGAAATTTTTGTGGTAAAATCGAAAATGTTTCTGAAGCATCAAGGCTTAGGAAAGTTCTCTCAACAAACCCAGTTGTACCAAGTTTTATGAAAAAACCTGATGGCTCCTGGACGACATCAAGCGAAGAATCGCTCAATTTACTACTGGATACCCATTTTCCTGGTAGTTCCTCTGATATCAGTAATATTCACTCTAATAGGTCAAATATTCAAAATATCCCTGAAGGTCTGATCAACAGGGACAAACTGCTTTGGTCACTGAACAGCTTTGAACCTTACAAGTCTGCCGGCCCAGATGGCATAATACCTGCCGAACTTCAGAAGTCTTCAGATATTATTCTACCTGTATTGGAAAATATTATGAGAAGCTGTTTAGAACTGGTTCACATTCCCCGGTCATGGAGAGAAGTTAAAGTAGTGTTCATACCAAAAGCGGGAAAAAGCTCCCAAACCAACCCTAAAGATCTAAGACCCATAAGCCTATCATCATTCCTTCTGAAAACCTTAGAACGTCTGATTGATATATATTTACGCAATAACATTGATGCTAAATTGTTGTCGATGTCTCAACATGCTTACTGCAAAGGGAAATCGGTAGAAACTGCGCTACATTCGCTTGTCCGCACTATCGAATACTCCCTCCATCACAAGGAATACACAATGGTGGCTTTCCTCGATATAGAAGGCGCCTTTAACAATGTCGACACATCTGCAATCGCTAATGCACTCTCAGGTCTGAAGGTAGATGGCTCACTTGGCAAACTGATCGACCAAATGCTGATAAGCAGGGTGATCAACTCAAAACTGGGTGTAACATCCACAAGACGATCTGTTAGTAGAGGTACGCCACAAGGTGGTGTACTATCTCCACTCCTTTGGAATTTAGTGGTAAATGAACTGCTAATAATGCTGGAAGAGAGGGGATTCAATGTGATTGCCTATGCGGATGACATTGCTATAGCCGTTTCAGGAAAGCATCTCAACACCTTATGTGAACTTCTCCAATTTGCACTCAATAAGCTCACAAATTGGGCAAGTCGTTGTGGACTAGGCGTTAACCCCCACAAAACTGAACTTGTCCTCTTTTCAAGGAAATATAAAATTCCACACGTTGACCCTCCTTCTATTAATGGTATAAGTCTTAAATTCTCCGACGAAGCAAAATACTTGGGTCTTATTTTGGACAAGAAATTAAGCTGGAAACCCAATATACAAGAAAGAGTAAGGAAAGCCACAGTAGCTCTTTTCTCTTGCAAAAAAGCTATCGCCAATAAATGGGGTCTAGAGCCCCACGTTATGCATTGGCTCTACACATCGGTGATAAGACCGATTCTCACTTATGGGGTGGTCGTCTGGTGGCCTGCCCTAGACACAGCGTTGAATAGTGCTAAGCTCAGTAAAGTTCAACGTACCGCCTGCCTGTGTATAGGCGGTGCGCTCCGCACTACTCCCTCTGCAGCGCTAGAAGTACTATTTAACCTGCTACCCCTAGATATTTTCAGCAAGCAAACCGCTGCTTGCTCAGCAATTCGCTTAAAAGCGATATCTATATGGAAAAATAATAATTATGGCCATGCTAGTATACTGAACTCCTTCAGTATCCCCCAAAGTAACATAGACTACTCCACATCCCAACTTCATTTTGATAAAAACTTCCAGGTAAGCATACCCTCTAGATCACTCTGGGAGGAAAATGCCTTACAGGACGACGATCAAATTCAGTTTTTTACCGATGGGTCGAAAACAAATGATGGGGTGGGAGGAGGTGTTTACTCTAATAGACTAAATCTTAGTCTCTCCTTCCGTCTACCAAACCATTGTAGCGTGTTCCAGGCGGAATTAATGGCAATCAAGGAGGTTTTATCTTGGCTTAAAGAAAACGTGATATCTTCTAAGGATATCATCATTTTCTCTGATAGTCAAGCCGCGCTGAGGTCCCTGGATTCCATCTCCTATAACTCTAAAACAGCTCTCGACTGTCGATCATCTCTTAGCGAGATGACGGAACAGTTTAACATTCACCTTTGTTGGGTGCCAGGGCACAGAGATATTCCAGGGAACTGTAAGGCCGACGAACTTGCCAAAAAAGGAACAACACTACCTTTAGTAACTGAACACAGTTACCTAGGTATTCCCATCGCTACATGTAAACTTTTGCTAAGGCAGGAAGCTATGGAAAGAACAAATCTTAGGTGGACAAGTGGCAACACATGTCTAGCGACAAAACGAATTTGGCCAAAGCTGGATTCAAAACGCTCTAAGACTTTGATCTCTCTGAGCAGACGGCACATTAGCTCCTTTATAGGTGTCATCACAGGACACTGCCTCATAGGTAGACACGCAGTGAGACTTGGCGTGTTCGCAAACGACTTTTGCAGAAGTTGTATGGACGAAGAGGAGGAAGAGACAATTAACCATCTTCTTTGTACATGCCCTGCACTAGCTCGCAAAAGGAAACTCCATCTGGGAGCATACTTCTTCAACGATATTAGTGATCTGACTAACGTGGACACTAACTCTCTTTTAAAATTCATTAGAAGCACAAACTGGTTCTGAGTTATTAGGGGGAAATACCCCAAACTCGTGGTATCACAACGGTCCTCTTCTGGACTAAGTGTGTTGGTCTTCTCAATCAACAGCCACTTTAACCTAACCTAACCTATGCCAAGTCTGGTCAGCTTCAAATAAAGACCCTCTAATCAAACGGTGTCGAAGGCCTTTTCTAAATCAACCAAAACTGCACCCGTGCATTGATTCTTAGCTTTGTTCCATTGGACATCAGAGACTAGCTTAGCAGCAGACTAGCAGCATGAATGGTGTCATGCCCCGCCTTAAAGCCATACTGATTGTCCGGAATAATATTGTTGTCCTCTGCCCACTTAGTCAGAGCTCTATTTAAAACTTTTTCGAATACAATATATATTAGTGCTGAGTCTTCTACTTGGTTGATTTTATTTTATTTTATTTATCAATGCAGTATATAGAGTTTGTATTAAGAAAAATTTAAAAACTACTTCTGAGCCAGGCCACAGGCTTAAACCTCCTTCTTAATGATTAAAATCTTAATCTTGTTGGATATAGTTCACATAAGGGTTTTGTCAAAAATTCTATGTAAGTTGTACTAGAAAAATTTAAAAAATTGCGTATTGACAAGGTTTCTTTCACTGTATGTCAACTGATGATTCCAAAGTGAGATTCCTGGATGAAACGCCAATTTTTGTTGGACTAAACGCCATAAAAAGCTATTTTGAATCAATAATTCAACAGTCCATTATTAGTGCTGAGTCTTCTACTTGGTTGATTTTATTTTATTTTATTTATCAATGCAGTATATAGAGTTTGTATTAATAAAAATTTAAAAACTTTTTCGAATACCTTACTGATGCTCGGAAGAAGCCTTATCGACCGTAGATTTGTCGGATTGGAGCTATCCTTTCATTTTTTCGGGAGAGGATGAACCACAGCTGTCTTCCAACGCATCGGAAAATATGCATTATTCAGTGCATTGTTAAACAGTCTGGTGTAAATATCTACTGCTTCCTTAGGAAGATGTAGCAGTACAACGTTGGGTATACCATCGACTCCTGCTGACTTCTTTTTCCTTAATGATTCGAAGATGAGCTGGAGCTCTACCTTCGATATAAGCAGGGAAATGGGCCCATTTAGCTCGGCGACAGTGGCGTTTGCCAAATTGTCTTCATAAAACCTGGTGAAACCAGTGTTCTCAGATCGCCATTGCGTAATGCTGTTTCGAAGGTAGAAATGGTGCACCAGGGCTCTGTTCTCCAGGTCGTGATTTGGGCGAATGCTAGCATTCACCTTATACACTTGCTGAAAAGCAGCCCCTACTGCTTCCACCTTCTCTTGAGGATCTTCAATCATAAAGAAGTCGTCATCAAGGACGGCATTCCTGGGATCTATACCTGCGATGGTAAGTACGTCTTCGTTGTCTGTATTTCTCGGAAGCATAAGGCAAGGAAGATTTTATTAATTTGGGGAAACATACTTGGGTCGCTAGATTAACGGCCCGTATCTTGTTATCCCAAAACAAATTAATAGACAATCTATAGTTCTGCTTAATAAGCAGTTTGAGGTTTTTGATCGACGACTTCAGTGTCCTAATCTCCAAGTCGTTTCTGTCAGTAAACCGTTTGTATAAGAGTTTGAGTCTTGTAAGCAATCTACTTTTGTGTTTGTGTAGTGCGTCTATTGTAGCGTTTCTGTATTTTGCAGTTACGTCTTGTTCTTTGTATCGTGGGATCGTCCTGTCCAACGTTCGTTGTATTGTCTCCTCCATTTGACTAAGGTATCTGTCGATCTCAACGTTCGTCAGATTCCTGTCATTTGGTGGCGAAATGTCGTTCGAAACAAGTTCACTCGATATGGCGTTGGAGAAGCGTTGCCAACGCGTCCTACTGAAATTGTAAGAATGCGCAGGCACATACTCCTCCAACTCCACAAGCTCATTCGGAATCCGTATTACGGTGGCGAGGCCGCAGTGGTCACTGTCGTCTTGTTTGACCCACAGCGTCAGTAATTGTCAGTCTTGAGTCTAACAGAAGTAGATCCAGAAAACCACCGCTTCTTGGAAACGATGGTCTATCAGTAGCAAATAGGTCGATCCTATACTCAACGTTGTATCGACTCATCCAATTGAAAAGATGGTATCCTCTAGGATTTGATTTCCCCAATCTTCATGTCTGGCATTCAGATCTCCGGCCATGAGATAGTAGGCCATGATTAGGCGAAGAAATTCGAAAAGTTTTTCGAGTTCTGAAATTAAATTAGCAGGCTGAGGTGCTTCTGGTGCGTACGCCGAGACCACGTACATTCGCTTCCCCTGTTGGAGACTAATGCAAATGATGCAGGCTTCTAGCAACTCAAATCTGCGCACTTCATTATTATAAATTACCTTATAACTAATGCCTTTTCGTATAAAAATTGCGACCCCACCCCCACGAGTGGAGTTGGCTCGATCTCTTCTTACGCTATTGTAATTATTATGAGTCAGTTTGTGTTTCTGGTTAAGCTTGGTTCCTCTAGCCAAGAACACATCTGGACTTTGGTCTTTAAGCAAATTAAAGAGATTTGCTCTGCGTTCGGTCCTTATCAGCGAATTTACATTCACAGCTAGGATCTTGAGGGGTCTCTCAAACAGCGCACCCTTAACCTTTAAGCGTTTGGACGGGCAAAATAGAGTAGAGGAAATCTACCCTTTCTGCCTGTTCCCGGATCTGTTTTTGGACGTCAGCAAGCATACCCGCAATGGTATGCAACGCCTTCATGACATCGTTCTGCACCGTAGGAGCCGTAGGCACTGGGGCCTGTGGGGCTACTTTTGGTGCAGGTTGTGCCGTACTTCTTCTCCCCGTCGTCATTTGGGCGAAGGAGATCTGAGGTGTAACGGTCTGAGAAGGAGGACGCACTATTGGGAGACTAACTTCAACTTTTCTATTTCCGGTTTTTTAGTTATTGGTACTTCGGGCATCCCAGATAACTTGCAGGGTGCCCGGAGCCCTTGCAAAGAGCACATTTAAGCTGAACCCTATCTTCGCCCCAATTTACCCGAGTTTGCACTCTCCATTTTTGTGGCCTTCTGCACATTTCACGCAAACACTATCCATATTACAGTTTCCTTCTGCGTGGTGAGGGCCTTGACAATTCGTGCATCGAGGCACGTCGTCTTTATTATTTAATTTTTCCCAGCGTACAATCTGGTAGTTCAGCACGGTGATTTTGCTTAGACTACTCAACTTGCTTTGGGTGAGAGCTAAACTAAGAACATAGGAAGACTCCGTTTCTCCCGTCTTGACCTTACTGTGGTGAACGGCTTGACCCTGATAAATTCGAGGTCGTCGCCCGCCACTTTACAGAGCTCATCTAAGAGCCGCTCTGGTTCCGTAGAAGAATCAATACCCTTAAGGAGCATAGTTTGGAACTTTTCCTCCTTAGGGGTGAAAGTGTAGTATTCTGTGGATGCTTTTTTAAGTAAATCTTTTATTTCTTTTTGATCTTTTAAATTGAAGCACTGAATTGCGTGCTTCAGATCACTATATCTTTCAACCGTAAATCTATCGCCTATGGCCAACTTACATAAGTTTATGGTGTCCTTAATATCCATCTTGTAGGTATAGATGGGTGGCACCTTTTTTTTTTCGGCTTGAGCTGTGGCTGCTGCTGTTGACTCTGCTGCTGTTGTTTCTGCGGCTGTTGTATCTGCTGCTGTTGTCTCTGCTGCTGTTATTCTTGTGGTTGTTGTTGTTCTTGTTGTTGTTGTATTTGTTCTTGTTGCTGCTGTGGCTGATTACATTGCAGCTCTTGTTGTTGCTGCTGTGGTTGTTGTTTCTGCAGTGGCTGCTGCTGGGTTTGCTGGGCAGCTTTTTTTATTCGCTGCTTCTTTGGCTGTGCATCTGTTAAGGACGCTGCTTCTTGTTGCGCTACTAACTGTTGAGCTTGTATAGCGTTTCTTGTACCTCCAGAGCTTTTTTGCGCTCTTGTTCCCTTCTTGCTTTGCTTTAAGCCCAAGCACCATGCGACTGAGGTTGCCAATTCGCTCCGTCAGAGCTGCAATTGCTTGGATTCAACGCTTTTTTCTTTCTTTTTTTTCTTTGGACTAATTGAAATCCATTGCCATCCTTCTTATTTGTTGAGCTCTCAAGTATAGCTCCAACATTTTCATCGATCTCTGCACGCGCTGCTTTGCCTACGGCACTTCTGGTCTTTCCAGTTGCTAAGCTAGCTTTTGTTGCTACAATTGGCGCAGCTATTTTCCTAGCTGTATTTGTGATTTTTTGGCCAGATGGCCCCGCTATCTGTGTTGTTGCTTTGGTTGCCATGCCAGATGGCATAGCAACCTGATTTAAACTTTGCGGGATAGTTTTCGCCGCTACTTCTGTTGTTGCTGGGACATCTTCCGATGCCTCCGCTAATGCATCCATTCTATATTGGGTCTCGTACTCACGCTGCCTGAGTCAGTAGTTTTCCCAGTATATTAAATTAAAAAAAGGACTGGTTAGGTCCAACCTGGGATCGAACCAGGTCTCTTTAGTTTCGCGGTCGGCCACTCTTCTACTAGGCCACTTGAAAATTAATGTCAAAAAATTAAACTTAATCACTCACGCTATTAAATAGAATCTGCTAGGAAAAATTCGCCAACGATGTGCACTCTTCCGCAGTTGAAGCACGACTGTATTGGGCATCGTCTTGATTACTTTATTCACCCTCTCAGTTGGGTTTTCTTATTTATTATTTATTGGAGACCGTTAAATACTAACTTTACATAATATGATATATTAAATCTAATTATAATATATATATATATATATATACATATATACATATATATATATATATATATATATAATATATATAATAGATTAATTGCTCTAAAAAACAATGTCTTGAATTTAATACATTTCAAATTGTCATTTACGGAATATAAGAGAAAATAATATTCATTATATATAGTAATTAATTGATTTAAAGGACTATTAACACCATAGTTTGACCTACTAAAAATTTAACACAAAGGCTGCCGTAATCTTATGCTGGTTAGGCTAAAGTTAAAATTCAGCCTGCAAAGGACTGACGAAGAAGAAATATTTCCATTTATTATACCAGTAATGAAACAGAACTGTATATATTTTCGATGGCAAGTGATGGAAGATTTATCAAAACTAACCTATGCGAATACAAGGGAAGTGGTGATTCCAGAGACCAAGGAAGGAAACGGAAACAGAATCGCAAAAACCTTCGTTGAACTGCTTCAAGCCTCGATGTGTGTATAGAGTAGTGGGGTGCCCAGACCACATAGCCGTACTCAAGAATGGAAGAATGGGTCTCACAAACGAAAGGAAAAGAAGCTTGAGAACATAGGTAATAGGTATCTTTAAAGTCGCGTGAGAATCTTTTAATGAATCCTAGTGTTTTGTTGGCTCTTTTGATTATATGATCTAAGTGATCAATGAAGTTTGATTTTGAATTTAAAATTATTCCTAGATCTGAGAACACTGAAACTTTAATCAAAATATTCGAATCAAACGAATACATGTATGTTTTTGGAATTTTCTTGCGTGTAAAGCTCATAACCTTACACTTGTCAATGTTAAGTATAAGTCTATTAACATTGCACCTATCCCTGAATCTTAATAGATCGTCTTGTAAAAGTGTACAGTCCGTTTCAGATTGTATTCTTTTGTAAAGTTTAATGTCATCAGCATAAATAAGAACAAAAGAATTTTGGACTATTGAGACGATATCATTTATAAAAAGTATAAACAAAATAGGTCCAAGGTGGCTGCGCTGAGGTACACCGGAATTAACAGTAAAATGATTAGAACATACATTTCGAAAAACTACACTATATTGTCTGTTACGTAAATACGATGAAATCCATTTAAGAAAATGATTGTTAAATCCAAAGCTATTTAATTTATTAATGAGGGTATTATGACACAGCTTATCAAAAGCTTTACTAAAATCAGTAAAGATACAATCAACTTGAACACGGTCTTCAAAAGCATCTAAACAAAAAGAAGTAAAATTAAAGAGGTTTGTCACAGTGGACTTTTTTTTTACAAAACCGTGTTGACTACTACATAAAATTGAACTACAATGAAAGGAGAGGACATTACATACAATGGATTCAAACAATTTTGGAATTACAGATAATTTAGCAATCGGTCGATAGTTTTTGGTTTTGGTTTTCAATCCCATTTTATGTATCGGCGTTATATAAGCATTTTTCCAAAGATTGGGAAAAATAGAGCTGCTTAGTGATTCATTAAAAATAATAAATAGAGGATAAGACAAATGCGCGACACATTTCTTCAAGATAGAGTCTGGAACACCATCAGGGCCAGGACTGTTGTTATCATCTAACTTTAAAATACCTTGAGTTATTGTTTCTTCATTAATGTGAAAGTTAATGGAACTAAGATGAGTGAATGGAACGGGGGAAGAGATATTAGAATTAGTATTAAGGTCATTAGTATTCGCGAATGCATTTTTAAAAAAATCTGCAAACATATTTGCAATTTCTTCTAAAGTTTGACCTGTAGAGTTTAAATGTGTCATAGACCGTTTTTTCTTTTTGCATCAACTAATTGCCAAAATAATTTCGGGTTGCTTTTTAATTCAGTTTCTGTCTTCGCAATATAATTTTGATATTTCTTGCGGGGTGTATGATGCGGTTAGTCGCTACTTCTTCGACGAACTCCTGGAACTGCTGGCTGGTAAACTGAGTCCCATTGTCGGGATTGATGATTCTTTCCCTTAATGCTTGTATTACTCCTTTGGTGGTTGCAACTCTGAATGGTACGGCTTCTACCCATTTTGAGAATATGTCCGTCATGATCAGCATCATGGTGTTACCTCTCATGGACCTTGGTAATGTTCCTACGAAGTCTAGGCAGAGGACTTCCCATGGTTGATCTTCCGGCATGGTTTACTAGTCCACTGGGTTTCTCTTGAGGGCTTTTATATTGGACACAGATTTTGCAATGACGGACATACTTTGCAATATCTCTGAACATTCCTGGCCAATAATAGTGTCTGGAAATGCTAATTGCTGTCTTTGCTATTCCTAGATGATTTGCCGTAACGACGTTATGGTTGTCTCTTAAAACTGCAGGTTGTTGACTTTTAGACACACAAAGCTTTCATTCGCTCTGTTCGTCCGACAAAGGGTTCGTCTGATTAAAGCTACGGTATAGCTTATTTCCCTCGATACGGTAGTTCCTAAACCTAGCGGGAACATCCAATACGAGTCTTTGTTGTTTCAGAGTCCAATCTGGTGCAGCATCAATACTGGTGCGAGGTGGACATTATACCTCTGATATCGGGTAGGGAGTTTGAGGCTCTTCAACTTCTCCCTGAGTGCGGGTCTGATAAAGGATTTGGTTGAGCCTGTATCGATGAGCGCATTGTATAGTCGCCAACCAATCTTAATAGGCACAAAGTAACCAGGGTCTCTCCAGGGCTTGGTGATCGGAGTAGGAATTGGCTCTTCTTTTATATTGGTTTTCTTTTGGTATCGGTGGCGGTGGCTTTGGATCTCCTGATGACCAGACTTTTGATGAACATGCGATTGCATCGGAATACATTCCACGGGGGTCGTAGGAAGGATATGATTCTTCTAGGTGGTATAGCATAGAGGCAGTGGTTCTGGTAGATGATCCACCAACGGTTGTATGGGTTGACCAGTGTACGCGGTTGCCGTGGACCTCTTTTTTTTTTTTATAACAGCGCACGCGCTCAAGGGGTATGTTATAGCCCTTTTAATGATAAGTGACAGCGCGAGCGATAGGAAGTTAGGGAGGTAGGGAAAGGAGGTGTCGATGAACATTGATCTTGAATGTTTGAAGATCAAAATGGCAAGGGAAAATTGTGCCAGGCAATTCATTCCACATTCGTGTTGTACGGTTAAAGAAAGAATCCCTATATTTCACGTTACGTCCGAAATTGGGCTCAAGTGTAAACTGATGAGCGTTCCTAGCAAGACGAGTATTACGGGGGAAATGTTGCTTAAGGGTGTCGCAATATTATTTATGTTAAAGAAAATATAAACCGAATTTAGAAATTAACTTAATGATGAAAATAATTATTAAGACGAAACAAATAAACCGCGAAACCTTGGATCAATTCGAATCCAATATTAATTAATTATCAAGAAGAACAACGAGTAAACAAATGTGCAACCGGCACCGCGCAAAGAAATTTCGTCAGCAAGGGGGATTCGTAGAATAAAAAAAATTTATGTAATCAAAGCGATCGTATGTGAAAAGAAATTATTGCAGGTAGGTGAGGTGGGTATATTTTAATGTAGGATTAAAATTAAAAGAGATGATTGGATTAAAAGAGATATGGTTTGATGGAAGGGGGTGGAACGTAAATATAAGTATTTGCGTTACAGGGTGGGCGCCAGGAAACTTTTTTGTTGTTTGCCTTACCAATATAAATCTGAAAAAAAAATATGTCTTCAATTGCAAGGAATGAGACGGAAGAATTATTAATCCCAATGGGTAGTTAGAATCTTTTTTTGATAGTTATTGGTCTGGGAAACCGTGGCAAATGCCGGGATAAAAACCCAGAGTCTTTTCAATCAACAGAAAAAAAAAGCAAGAACAATAGTTTTTCGAGATTAGCAGAAGGCTAATTGTCGAAAATAAAATGGAAGCAAATA
Source organism: Platycheirus albimanus (assembly GCA_916050605.2). Taxonomy (NCBI): domain Eukaryota; kingdom Metazoa; phylum Arthropoda; class Insecta; order Diptera; family Syrphidae; genus Platycheirus; species Platycheirus albimanus. The sequence goes on from OU696696.1 coordinate 336,202,237, forward strand.
ATAAAAAAAGAAGCAAACAATAGTTTGTGTCAAATCGACACAAAGAAAGATCACAATGGTAAAGAACGTTATAAGGTCAAAACAAAGGTCACGGGTCCCACAATCTTAAAATTTAAAAAAAAGGAAAACACATCATTGCGATCTTTCTTTGCTATCAGACACTTTACGGTGTGCACTCGGGCATTCTGAATTTATGTTGGTGTGATTATAATTCACACATTGTTGTGTTGTTCTCGTTGGAAAGCTTCCTCGCTTCTTTACTATGCGTGCGAGTCTCCAGCCCGTCCGCTGGCTCAACACGAAAGACTGATGCGTGTGAGTCTCCAGCTCATCCGCTGGCTCAGCACGATTAAATTAGAATACGTTGCGGGCAAGTCTCCAGCTCGTCCGCTGGCTCAACCCGATGGAAAATTACCTGCTTTGTTATCCTCTCTGAGTCACTCTCAAAACTCCCAGAGGACAACGGACTTAAAATGTGGGCCAGAAAAGGAATGGTTGGGATGGAGCGGAAACAAATATCGAGAGTTTGACCGTGCCAAAAGCGCACGATTTGACAAGGTTTTAAGAACCAAAAGAATGATTTTTGTTGCGGTAAATCTTACCGTAACAAATTCCACCCTTACCTACCAAAGAAGAGAATTGGCTTTCAGATAAGAAAGCGAAGTAAAAAGGATAAAAAGAGGGGTAAACAACACAACCAAATGGAATACCCTACAGCACCACACATCTACATCTCAATCGCTCTAGGCGAGAGTTAATGCACATCACAGAGCTGTGAAGCTCTCAGTAATTCTTAGCGCAGCTAGTCCTTGCTACGCGACTAAGTATCGGAATTTTCCGAGGAATCGTTGTAGTACGGCTTCAGATCTTTGACGTTCCAGGTTCCTCGAAAGGTACCTTTTTCGTCCTTGAGCTCGTACGTCCATGGAGACACGCGTTTCTTAATAAGAAACGGACCTAAAAATTTAGGCGCTAATTTTGCCGTGTAGTAGTTTGCTGCATCAGACAAACTGAAATTACGTCGCCAAACCAATTCGTTTGGAAGATACTGTACACCCCTTCGTCTAAGGTTGTACCTTTTCGCCGCCATCTTGGATGCTGACTCTAACTTTTTCCCTATTTCTTCCCTAAGCAACCTAAACCTTTCTCTTGTGTCATCCGTACTATCACTCCTAACATCCGGAATGGTGGTTAAGGGTTTGCCAAAAGTCACCATTCCTCGACCAAAATTTGCGTAGTAAGGCGACACGCCTAAAACTTCGTGATGTGACGTGCGTATACAACACGCCACCTTTGCTAACTGTGCATCCCAAGACCTATGGTTTTCCGAAACGTACGCCCTAAGAGTATTCTTGATAAATTGATTAATCCGTTTTGACGGATTAGCCTGTGGGTGGTAATTCGCCGTAAACCTAATTGTGAAACCATAGCCATCACACAAAGACTTCAGTTCTCTACTCTTGAACTGTGGACCGTTATCACAAACAACACATTTCGGAACACCAAACAACAAGAAGACATTGTCTTCCAACTCCTTACAAACAGACTTCACCGTTGCAGATCTCAACGGGAACAACAATGGAAATTTGGTAAAGTAATCGACGACTGTAAGAATGTTGACAAAACCCCTACTCGATTTCGGAAGTGGACCTACCAAATCAATACAAATCATCTCCCACGGATCGGTTACCCCTTTCCTCTCCGTCATCAACCCAGCTGGTTTTTCATTAATAGGTTTCACACTTTGGCATATCTTGCAGTTCCTAACATACCTAGTTATATCTGACCTCATTTTTGGCCAATAAAATTTTTCTCCTATCCTACAAAAAGTTTTCTTAACCCCCATATGTCCTGCTAACGGATGGTCGTGATTTTCTTCTAAAATATTTTTCCTATCATTCTTTGCTACTACTAACTTCCACTCACTATTACTATCATGAACTACTACATGATTTGCCTTAACAAACTTAAACAATTTTCCCTGTTCTACTCTCCAGGCTGGAAAAGACAATGGTTTCTTTTCCACCTCTCCTATCATCTTTTCTATTCAAGGATCTTTTGTAGACTCTGAAATCCCAGATAAAACTGGTACGCTCCTAGAGAGCATATCTAGCACTACATGATCCTTCCCTTTGCGGTGAACAATTTTGAAATCGAACTGCTGCATACGTACAGCCCATCGAGCCAGCCGACCTGCTGGGTCTTTCAACTTGCTCAACCATATCAGAGAGTAGTGATCGGTAATAACCGTGAGTTTCACACCCTCTAAATATGGCCGTAACTTTTCTATCGCCCACAGAACAGCCAAGCACTCTTTTTCTGTGGTCGAATAGTTACGCTCGCAACGATTAAGTGATCTGCTCAAATAGCAAATCACTTTTTCACCTTCGTCAAAATTTTGACTAAGAACCGCACCAATACGAAAGTCCGAAGCATCCGTCTGAACGACAAATGGCTTCGTGAAATCCGGGCACGTTAGAATGGGTGCCGCTACCAAACATTCTTTAGCTTTTCTAAAGCTCTCCTCACATTCCCTACTCCAATCAAATTTTCTATTCTTCTTCGTCAATTCAGACAACGGTTTCACCAAACTAGCAAAGTTTGGAATGAATCTCCTATACCAGGATACCGTGCCGATGAAGCTCCTAACTTCCTTCACATTTTTAGGTGATGGAATTCCTAACATACTCTCTATCTTTACTGGGTCCATGTGGAGACCATTTCTGTCAACAACATAGCCCAGAAATTTTAGAGAAGGCCTAACAAAATGACATTTTTCCCTACCTACTTTTAAACCTGCCTTTATTAATCTATCAAAAACCTCATTCAAAATTTCCATATGCTTCTCGAAAGTGTCTGTCACGATGATGATGTCATCGAGATAAACGAAGACATATGGTTCTAACTCAGGTCCGGGTGCATTATGCAAACCGAACGGCATCCTCAAAAAGTGAAATAGTCCCCGACCTGGAACTGTAAATGCAGTATACTTCTGCGAATCCTTCTCAACTGGAATCTGCCAATAAGCAGACTTTATGTCCAGTGAGCTAAAAAACTTAGCGTTATTTAACTTATCTAAGATGGCCGTAATGTAAGGGAGGGGATACGCGTCCCTATCTGTTACCTCATTCAACTTCCTATAATCTACACAAAACCTACACGTGCCATCTTTCTTCTTAATTATGACAATGGGTGAAGCCCATGGACTGTCAGATTTTTCAATGACTTCGTCTCGGAGCATCTCTTCTAATTCCCTATCTATAAACTTCTGAATAGCTGGCGACACCGGACAGTACCGCTGTTTAATCGGCTCAGCTTTTGTCCTAATTTTGTGCGACACCATCTGTGTGCACCCCCACCCCTCTGGCATTTCTTTAAAAAGTTTTCCTAAACAACTATCTAACTCTTTTTGTTGTGTCTCTGTCAAATCTGTTAAATGTTCCGCCACGGACATCGAAGCCAAAGAGCTTTGGTTCGAAAACGTCCATTCCCTCGATTTTAGATCCGGGACCACACCCGATAGAGCCCAAAAATCTGCTCCTAAAATCAACCTATGAGGAAGGCGGGGAATGACGAGACACTCTACTAAAACTATTTTCTCTTTTACCCTAATTGGAAGTGAAATAACTCCCTCTGCCTCTCCTCCTATACCTGCACCATCCGCTAATGTAACTCTATCTATGTTGGTCTTCCCTAACTCTAAACCTAAATCTTTCAAAATTTCCCACCCGTCCCTACAAATAATTGTGCGTGAAGCAACTGAATCTAAAAGACCTAGCATTTTGATACCAAAAAACTCAACGCCTAAATATGGCCGTTGATCTCTACCACTCTGCTCTAGTGTGAAACCCAAATGAATTGCCGACTGGTTACCAGTAGGCAACCTAAAAGAATTTAACGATGCTCTCGTCCTACTGACCCGAGAGTGCGTCTCATATTTCCCGACTGGTTATTCGAAACCATGTTTCTGGAATGGTGATTATGCTGACCGAAGTTCCTAGAACAATTAGGGCAGTTACTTCTAGCAACTCCCTGCCTACCACAACCATAACAACGCCTAGGAGCGGAACACCTATTTGCAAAATGGCCTGATCCATTGCAATTAAAACACATCATAGTTGGTCTCCCATCACCAACTTGAGAATTTTGAATGGGTGGGCTCGAAGATTGAGCTTGAAAACGAACCTGACGACTAGTTTCGTTGTTCTCAGAAACAACCGAAACTGTAGGAGCATCAATACCTACGTATGCTAGATCTGGTTCTAGCAACGTCCTATTCCTAACACTGGGAGGTGGGACATATGATTCAACGTTAGCCCTAACTGCTTCTAAATTACGCCCTAACAAAACTAAATCAGAAACACAACTAGGATTCGCCAATCCAAGTTGCCTCTGATAGAACGGTGTCAAATTCTTTTGGATAATTGACAGCTTCCTCCGTTCCAAAATTGGTTCAGAAAGCCTGCCAAACAAATTCTGCATCGTCGCGAAATAGACACCGATGGACTCATCCTTGCCTTGTGTGCGACGCCTAATCTCATATAATAACGAATCGTCGTAATTCGGTGGTAAGAACTCCAGCTTCAACTCTCTGATAAGTTCTTGCCACGAATTAACCGAGACCCTAATTGCCCTATACCATATAAGAGCTTTCCCAGTAAACAAATCTACAGCTGCCCTAAAAACTTGACCTTCTGTCACCCCTCTAGCCGAACGGATCTCCTCTACTCTCTCAAGAAATGAGTTCACTGAGGCACCACAACGCTCACCAGTGAACTTCACCTCCCACTTCGATAAATTTTCAAATTTTTCTGAACTAACTACAACTCTTTCTACACTATCTCTCCTTTCAATTTCTATGTTGTTGTTCTGTTTTGTTTTATTGGTTGTAGTGTTACTTGGGCCGTCCGCCTTCTTCTTTGTGGGTTCGGTTGAACCTTCATCTTCATCATCTTTTTCTATGTCTTCCTCATCTACTTCTAACTGGGCAATTGCCATCACTAATTTATTTTTAAGAGCCTGCTTGCTCTTATCCTCGTTTGCATTTTCAGGAACCGACCTATCTAATCTACCTAATCCCCATTCTACTTTGGCTAAAATCTTTAAATATTCCTTGGATGTTTCTGACCTAGGAGGGTTTTCTAAAAGTTTCCCTATTTCTGATAACTTTCGCTCGACCGCTTTTCGGTCCTCTTCAAAACTAAATGGATAAGCCGGAGCTACATAAGATTTCCTACGTTCTAATTTAAGCGCGACCCGAAGCGCTTTCCTCATATCGTCTACGGATCCTACTTCTAGTCCTCTCCACTCCATTTCGTAAGCAAGTTCGTCTTGCGCTAATCTATTAACCTCCATGTTAAGTGAAATTAACAACAACAAACAAATTTCAGAAAAAAATAAGAATAACTAAGTGAAAATTTAAAAAAAAACGTAAAAAAAAATTCTGGGTTAGCAAGAAACCTTAAAAATAAAATTTATAAAACGAAGTACCTACAACAAAAAACTAAAAAGATTTCACACGAATAAAAAAAATAAAATGTGTAGGTAAATGTAAAATAAAAAGGTTAAACCAAAAAAAAATATCAAAATGAATTTAGCAATAATCGAATATAAAAAAAACGGCAATAAAAAGAAATGAAAATAACACAATAAAAACAAAATATTAAAATAAACTTGATAATAAAAAAAAATAATAACTACGCAAAAAAAATTACTAAACGAGAAAAAAAAATACTATCACACTACTAAAGTTAAAATATCGCCGGCCCTGGCTATGTTGAATCAAATATAATTCAAGGCCAACAACAAACGAGAGAAAAAAAATTCAAATGCAAAAAAAAAAAATAATATCTACTATATGTTGTGGGCAATAACTTTTTTTTTGTGTGACTGTGTGTGCTCTTGCACAACAGACTGTTTTCCACTCTTTTTGTCACAGTTGAAGTATATAGAAACCGAAACTTCTCTGATCGTATGATCCTCCCGCTATTAATTAAATTCATACATATGTAGGTACTCGTATATTCTATTCATACTGTATTTTATTTAAGTCTATAAATACAGCTGTCGATAGCTGTTTTGTCGCTCTTTTTTATTGTCCAATAAACTGAACTGTAGTCAAATCGAAACGGAGACTTTTTTTATTGGAATCGCTCGCTATCCTACAAATTTCAGAAGTGGAATCTGATCTGATTTTATTTTTTTTAACTAAAGTCTTAATTAAACTTGCAAAAATGTCGGAAAATTTTAACCAGTTTCTAAATAAAGCTACTGTTGCTATTCTTAAAAACGTGTTGCGATCTCTTGAATTAAGAACTAATGGCACAAAATCCGTGTTGAAACTTCGAGTGGAGCAAGCAGTTCAAGACTACTCGGAAGAGAATCTTCAAAAGCTTGTGCAAGATTTCATGCCCGAAGGTAATCCAGAGGATTCCCAGTTAATCGATGACGAGGCTGAAGAAGAGCAGGAAGAACAACCAGGTGTAGTTCAGAATGACAACATCGATGAGGAGCTTAACAACCTTCGAGAAATGTGCAAAAAGAGAAAAGAGATTATTTTGCTTAAGCGGAAACTAAAGGAGCTGCAGATGGAAGACACCCAAGAAAATCCCAGTCCAAGCAGGCCACATGTTTCATATAACCTCAAAGACATGGAGAACGTATTGTGTCCATTCACCGGAGATGACAACTTTCCTATTGATCGTTGGGTAGAACAGTTTGAGGATTACGCTGAAACTCTTCATTTGGATGATCGAACCAAATTCATTTATGGAAAGAGGCTCCTTGATGGCACTGCAAGGCTGTTCGTAAGGTCTTTGAAAACTCAAAACTGGATTGAGCTGAGAGATGCACTTGTGGGTGAGTTTAAGCGTATTGTTACTAAAGCAGATATTTTCAGTGAGCTTAGTGCTAGAAAATAGCGACGAGAAGAAACTATACTGCAATACGTGTTGTCTATGCAAGAAATTGCATCGCATAACCCTATCGAGGAAGAAGATTTGATCCAATTCATCATCAAGGGCATATCTGATTCCGAAATTAACAAAAGCATGCTGTACAACGCCAACAACTTGGAACAGCTAAAGAATGCACTAAGGAAGTACAAAAAGTTCAAAAACAATGTTCGTGACAATTTCAATGCGAAGCCCAGCACTTCTCAGTCTCATACCCCCAGTAGTCAAAACAGGCATAAGAATAATCCGTTTAAGAAAACAGAACACCCTATTCAAGCACCTATTAGTGGCTCGCCTTCGTATGCGAGGAGAGAGTTAACGTGCTTCAAGTGCGGTGTTCGTGGACACATCGCAAAAAAATTGTTCCAGCAACAAAGTTGTTTTGACTCTCAAGGCCAACAACATCAACAACAGCAGCAGCAGCAGCCACAACGATGTAAACAACGTCCTCTCAGAGAAAATCAACAACGTTTCAAATCATGGGAGCAGCCGCATCAAGCCACAGTGTAGTCCAGTTCCAGATCATAACGATTTCGAGAAGGAGATTCGTTATCGGTTCACACATTGTCATTCCGAATGTTCGTGTACTCTTATGTCACTTTTGGACTCAAGGAGTCCGATTAGCTTCGTTCAGGAGAAGTTCTTGCCTCAGGCGATGATTTCAACGATGGAGAATAACAGTCGCTCGTATTGTGGAGTAAACAACAGTCCGCTTCAAGTGTTGGGAAGTGTTAATTCATTTATATTTTTTGATAATTTAGAAACTAACTTAAGTTTATTTGTAGTGAAGAATAATTCAATGAGTTATCCTATTGTTCTTGGGAGAAATTTCATCGACAAAATTGGTATGGTATTACAGAGAGCAGACAAGAAAGCTGAAAGTCAACAAAATGCTAATTTGCCAGAGTGTGATCGTTTTTCAAGTGTATCATTGTCGTTATCACGTAATTGTCCAGAACGCATGATTGCATGAATGATTTGTCTTTATCGTCTTCAAGTCAGTGTCATCGTCCGCATGTAAGTACGTCTAATGATGAAATTGATTTCATTGAACAAATTTTTAACATTGACGTAAGTGATGAAAAATCAGTGTTAGATCTGAAAATCAATCCAGAGATACCATATCATATACAAGTAATGATAAATGAAATAGTCAAGCCAGCTTTTAGTAAAAAATTAGATAATTCTGAGGAGAATGAATTTAAAATGAAGATAGTTTTATCTAAAGATGTCCCGTTCCATTGTGCACCACGAAGGTTACCCTATTCCCATAAATTGGAATTGGAAAAGATTCTAAAAGATTTACTTAGCAAAGGGATAATAAAAGAGTCAAGTTCGCAATATGCGTCACCGATCGTTCTGGTCGAAAAAAAGAATAAGGAGTTCAGGCTTTGCATAGATTTTAGGGAACTTAATAAAATTACTCTTCGTGATAACTACCCACTACCTTTAATTGAGGATAATATTGACAGGCTTAAAAATAAGAAATACTATACAACACTAGATATGAAAAATGGGTTTTACCATGTGCAGCTAGAGGAAGATTCAATGAAATATACGTCGTTTACCACCCCGCTTGGTCAATACGAATTTACCAAAATGATTTTTGGGCTTTAAAACGCCCCCTCTGTTTTCGAAAGATACATGAAGCATTTGTTTGGTAAATTGGTATCGCAATCGAAGATTCTAACGTATTTAGACGATATCTTAATAGCGACAGAGACCATTGAAGAACATGTAGATATTTTGAGGGAAGTCATGGAAATAGTCGTCAATAAAGGTTTGCAGCTTAGGTTAGAGAAATGTGCTTTTTTACAAAGTGAGATAACATATTTAGGTTATAAAATAACCAAAGCTGGTGTTAGTCCAAATGATGTTAATCTCAAAGCAATCCAAAATTTTCCGTTGCCTACATCAATTAAAGACGTCCATAGTTTTTTGGGACTTTGTTCCTACTTTAGGAAATTCATCCATCAATTCGCCAATGTAGCAAAGCCTCTGTATGATTTATTGAAGAAAGACTCAACATTCATGTTTGGTCCTAAGGAAATAGCAGTCTTTAATTTGATGAAGGAAAAACTGATTTCGGCTCCAGTGCTATCGATTTATAGCCCTCACAACTGTACAGAGTTACACTGTGATGCCAGCTCGCATGGTTTTGGAGCAGTCTTGCTTCAAAAACAGAGTGATGCCAAATTTCACCCGGTATTTTATTTCTCAAAGCGAGCCACTGATGCTGAAAGCAGGTGTCATAGCTATGAACTTGAGACTTTGTCCATTATCTATGCCTTAAGGCGATTCCGGATATACTTGCTAGGCATTCCATTCAAGATCGTTACGGATTGTCAAGCTCTTGTTTTAACATTGAATAAAAAAACATTGAATCGGCGTATATCACGATGGGCGCTGGAGTTGCAATCATTCGATTATTGTGTGGAACATAGAAAAAGTGACCGAATGTCACACGTCGATTCTTTAAGTAGATCTTTTAACATTTTGCATGTCGACGATGAATCGTTTGAGTTTGTACTCGCAGCCGCCCAAAGACATGATCCAAAAATAGTTTCCATCGCTTCTGATCTGAGTAAGTCTGAGAGTCCTCACTATGAAATGGTTGACGGATTGATATATAGAAAGACAAAACATAAGATTGTTTTTTACGTCCCATCTCACATGGAGGAGCTAGTTATCAGAACTCATCATGAATCACTCTGCCATCTAGGAGTCGACAAATGTTTTGAGCATTTGGGTGGAATCTATTGGTTTCCAAATATGAAGGAAAAAATTAGAACAGTGATTAAGAGTTGCCTGAAGTGTATTTATTTTTCACCCGAGTCTGGAAAAAAAGAAGGGATTCTCCATCCAATTCCAAAAGGAAAGTTACCATTCGACACCCTTCATATCGACCATCTAGGTCCCTTTCCTACGTCTCGTTCCAACAAAAAACACATCCTGGTGATGGTAGATGGTTTCACCAAATTTACCAAGCTTTATGCGACCAAAAGTACTTCAACTAAAGAATCAATAGAATGTTTAAAAACATATTTTGCAAATTTTTCAAGACCAAACCGAATAGTGTCTGACCGTGGTTCTTGTTTTACCTCGAAAGAGTTTGCCGATTTTGTGAATGAGGCCAATATTCAGCATATAAAGGTAGCCACACACTCACCGCAATCTAATGGTCAGGTGGAACGGCTTAATCGCATAGTAACACCTATGCTGGCGAAAGAATGCGAATCATTTACTACTAGCAATTGGGAAAAGAATCAAGATAAGGTTGAGTTTTCTAATAACAACACGGTTAATCGAAGTACAGGTTTCACGCCCAGCACTCTGCTCTTTGGTAGGGATCAAAAAGGAAGATTTTGCGATAAGGTCAAAGAGTTTTTGGTAAACAATGTGGAATCTGAAGGAATGGATCTAGATAAGGTTAGAGAAGAAGCTAAAGGAAATATTGAAAAAGAACAAATGAAAAATAAGCAATATTATGATAGTCATCATAAAAGTCCGAAAGAGTATAAACAGTTAGACTATATCATGATCAAAAACGTTGACACGACGCCAGGTATAAATAAAAAACTTTTGGCTAAGTTTCGTGGGCCATACGAAGTCAAAAAGGTTTTGCCAAACGATAGGTATGCTAAAGGAGACGTAGAGGGTTTACAATTAACAATATTGCCATATAAAGGTGTAAGTTCTCCTAGTAATATGAGACTGTATGCGGTGCCTGAGATTGATTTGAAGATTGCTGACAACAAAGATGCTTATTTAAAATAAAGAATTTAAACTGTTAAAGCAATATGTATAGCGATAACTTTTACATTTGAACAACGATTATTTTAACAAATTAAAGCTGATAAGTCCGATAAATTAAATATGATTTTGAACTCCAATAATGTCGATGGATAATATCCTATTTCTTTTAGAATAGATTTTTTTTTAATTTCAGTTTAAAAAAAAATTTAAATTACAAAATCAATATCTTAATTTTGAATAAAACAAATCTTATTTATATTTTCGAATATAAATCTTTATGTGTAATATTTATGTGTTAATGTTTGAAAAGAATGAAAGCCTTACTTTATATTTTCCAATATAAAATTTAAAAACGTTTAACTGTAACTTCAATGGTTTAATTTTGTTATTTTTTCAACATTTTCAATACGAACGAAAAAGAAAATATTTTTATTATTTACTAAGAAACTGTAATCGGGACGATTATACGGTCAGGATGGCCGAGCTGTGGGCAATAACTTTTTTTTTGTGTGACTGTGTGTGCTCTTGCACAACAGACTGTTTTCCACTCTTTTTGTCACAGTTGAAGTATATAGAAACCGAAACTTCTCTGATCGTATGATCCTCCCGCTATTAATTAAATTCATACATATGTAGGTACTCGTATATTCTATTCATACTGTATTTTATTTAAGTCTATAAATACAGCTGTCGATAGCTGTTTTGTCGCTCTTTTTTATTGTCCAATAAACTGAACTGTAGTCAAATCGAAACGGAGACTTTTTTTATTGGAATCGCTCGCTATCCTACAATGTATGTATATGTAATGTATGTAATTTATACCTGGTTTTGATGAACAAATCTAATGGAGGGCTAGGGGGGGGGGGGGTGATTCTTCCACTAAACAGCTTCACTTTTATTTACCTATATGAAAAGAAACACTGTTAGAAAAACTTTTTTATAGTATATCTATTAAAAAGAACGGCAACAGACAATACTTCACACACGAACACTAATTTTTCCCAAAAAAAAAGACCGCTGCTCCACGTTGGAATGCCACTTGTTGCAATATTATTTATTTTAAAGAAAATATAAACCAAATTTAGAAATTAACTTAATGATGAAAATAATTATTGAGACGAAACAAATAAACCGCGAAACTTTGGATCAATTCGAATCCAATATTAATTAATTATCAAGAAGAACAACGAGTAAACAAATGTGCAACCGGCACCGCGCAAAGAAATTTCGTTATTGACGAAATGTCAAAATAAAAGAGAGAGAATGGATAAAGAAAATTGCAACAACAACTGCAATGATATATGCAGTCTCACCGGCTAGTCAGCAAGGGGGATTCGTAGAATAAAAAAAATGTATGTAATCAAAGCGATCGTATGTGAAAAGAAATTATTGCAGGTAGGTGAGGTGGGTATATTTTAATGTAGGATTAAAATTAAAAGAGATGATTGGATTAAAAGAGATATGGTTTGATGGAAGGGGGTGGAACGTAAATATAAGTATTTACGTTACAGGGTGGGTGCCAGGAAACTTTTATGGTGTTTGCCTTACCAATATAAATCTGAAAAAAAAAATGTCTTCAATTGCAAAGAATGAGACGGAAGAATTATTAATCCCAATGGGAAGTTAGAATCTTTTATTGATAGTTATTGGTCTGGGAAACCGTGGTAAATGCCGGGATAAAAACCCAGAGTCTTTTCAATCAACAGAAAAAAAAGCAAGAACAATAGTTTTTAGAGATTAGCAGAAGGCTAATTCTCGAAAATAAAATGGAAGCAAATAATAAAAAAAGAAGCAAACAATGGTTCGTGTCAAATCGACACAAAGAAAGATCACAATGGTAAAGAACGTTATAAGGTCAAAACAAAGGTCACGGGTCCCACAATCTTGGGAGGGAAGCGAATATTCAGCGAAGGCCTACTTTAACGACAATTTATTTGCCCCACACTGGGTCACAAACAAAACGAATTAACACAATTTAAATAACCAAAAGACTAGCTAAAATTCTGGTCACAACCAGACACAAAGTACTTACCTTTGCAAATCCAAAGATTCTCCAACAAAGATATTCTCCTCAAGGCTCTCCTAATTTAAACTCTCGATTTCCTCAATCGAATTTCCTCTTTATTCTATGTGTTTTCTTCTAAATTCCGATTTCCACAAATAGTTTTTCACTTCTCTTTTTTTCTAAATCTCAAAAATCTCTTTCTTGTTTTTAACAAATCCAAAATTGAATTGTCATCCAAAATGGAGGCTTGGCTTGTCCACTTCGCCCCGACCATATAGCCATCCTCTTCGGATCTTTTGCGTGGTGGTGTTCTTGTCTCAGTCCTACAGCAGCATCTCGTCCATATATGCAGAGACGTGCGACTGAGAGCGGTGATACAACCATTGCACGCGATCATATGCGTTGAGGATGCGATCCTCGTAGGCTCAGTGGACGTGTTCAGCCGTATAATGTCAATTATATTTTATTTCAAAAAGGCAAGTGAAAAACTACGACACAACGCGCAAAGTCCCCAGCCCAAACCGGCCCAAACTAATTTCTTTGAGAAGAATATTTTTGTTGGAAAGAATCCTAACCATTTGCCAACTAAAATGGTGGGATTTATCAACAAGAGTAATCTTCATTCCGTGGAACTCCGCGCAGATAAAATTTAAAAAAAAGGAAAACACATCATTGCGATCTTTCTTTGCTATCAGACACTTTATGGTGGGCACTCGGCCATTCTGAATTTATGTTGGTGTCATTATAATTCACACATTGTTGTGTTGTTCTCGTTGGAAAGCTTCCTCGCTTCTTTACTATGCGTGCGAGTCTCCAGCCCGTCCGCTGGCTCAACACGATAGACTGATGCGTGTGAGTCTCCAGCTCATGCGCTGGCTCAGCACGATTAAATTGGAATACGTTGCGGGCAAGTCTCCAGCTCGTCCGCTGGCTCAACCCGATGGAAAATAACCTGCTTTGTTATCCTCTCTGAGTCACTCTCAAAACTCCCAGAGGACAACGGACTTAAATCGATAAAATTAAGTTACTTTAGGGATAACAGCGTAATTTTTTTGGAGAGTTCATATTGATAAAAAAGATTGCGACCTCGATGTTGGATTAAGATATAATTTTAGGTGTAGCCGTTTAAATTTAAAGTCTGTTCGACTTTTAAACGGACTTTATCGAGAGTTTGATCGTGCCAAAAGCGCACGATTTGACAAGGTTTTAAGAACCAAAAGAATGATTTTTGTTGCGGTAAATCTTACCGTAACAAGGGGTGGCGCAGCTGGCTACCTCGAGTGTGCATTTTTTGTAAAAGAATAAGAATAAGGAAAAACATGAAACATTTCGACGATGTTCAAGGGATGGAAATGTTTCCATTATGCTTCTCTCTCCTATCAATTTTAAAGCTTTTTTCTGAACTCTGTCGAGCAGGTGAAGAAAAGTTTGAGAAGCACCTGCCCAGAGATGGGAGTTATACTTGAGTTTAGGGCGTATAAACGCCTTGTAAATTGTAGCCAGATCAGAAGGGGTGAACAACTTTTTGCATCTATTAAGAAAGCCTAAGCATCTTAGCAATCTCAAGTATATGATCATTCCAACGAATGTTGTCACTGATACACATACCGATTACTGATAGCTTTTCGGCCTCTTCGATGCAAGTACCATTCATGGATAATGGCATAGGGGGTATGTTTAGCTTCAACGACAAAAGACAGCATTGAGTTTTCGACGCATTAAACTCCACACGATTTCTAATACCCCAATTCACAATGCTGTTTAAATCGGAGTTTAATGAGCTTATCATACGGTGTCGTTGTAATAACACGTCCGAAGGCGAAGGCCGTGAATTATCAAACGTATATGAAAAGCTGAGGGTTGAGTCGTCAGCAAAACAATTTAATGGATTAGAAGTAACAGACAAGAGATCATTTATAAAAATGAGAAAGAGAGTCGGAGACAGAACGGAGCCCTGGGCACACCAGCATTTATTTTGTGGAGATCAGACTTGAAACCGTCTTATACAAACTGTATTGACCGTTACAGAAGATCGCTTCTAATCCAACGAATAAGAGCATCATCGATACCAAATGCACGCATTTTCGATAAAAGAGCTTCATGCCAAAACCTATCAAATGCCTTTGAAATATCAAGCGCAATAATCCTGCTTTCGCCAAAGCGATGCAAACATTTGTTCCACTGTTTGGTGAGATATGCCACCAGATCACCAGTGGAACGATTGCTGCGAAAGCCGTATTGCCGGTCATTTAAAAGCTCTCGATCTTGGAGATATTTCTTGAGCTGACGATTTATCAGCGTTTCCATGACCTTGGAAAGAAGGGACGTAAGTGCAATTGGTCGGTAGGTATAGGGAGAGGAGGAGTCACATTTTTTTTGGGACGGGCTGGACAAATGCTGTTTTCCATCTACTAGGAAAGATTCCTGAACGATGGAAAAGCTTACGCAGTGGTTTTGCCAGCGATTAAGAACACCTCTTCAGAAGAATAGGGGGTATACCATCCGGGCCAGCGGATTTGTGTATATGAAGATCTTGATCTTGGAGGACTCTTGCTACTGTACGAGTGCGGAAAAATATCTGTCCCATAGAAGAATTAACGTTCTCAAGTACAGGAGGGGCAATGTTGCTTGCAGGCAACGTAGAACTTGCAGCAAAATGAGCTGCGAGCATATTCGCCTTCTCTGAAGAGCTGACAATAGGTTTATCGTCTTCCATGAGCGTTGGAACTGATGATGACGTTGAGTTCTTGACGTTTTTAACAAACGACCAGAAGTTTTTACTGCCTTTGGGACATTGCAGAATTTTTTGCCGTAACTTCTGGGCATGTAAAAATTTCGTTTTGTGTATAACGGAGTTGCACGAGTTCCTAACTTGTTTGTGTTTCTTCCGATTTTCCTCAGTTGGGCTGGCTTTGTAGGATCAGAAGCTTACTTCTTTCAACCTGATAGCTTCTTTACACTCTTCGGTAAACCAAGACTTTTCTTTTGGTTTGATACATTTTGTTCTGTGAGGGACAAAAGTTCTCATTCCAAGAAAAATCACTTCTGTAATCATTTCAGCACTGGCATCAAAATCATTATCGAGGAAGCATAATGACCAGTTAAAGTTGAGAAAGAAATTATTCAGAACGTCCCAGTTGGCTTTCTCGTATTGCCAAACGGTCCTTGTGGGTTGGAGATCGAGAAATTAGCTGAAATGACACAATGGTCCTAGGTGCCAAACGGAGAAGTTACTTTAATAGTATATTTATCAGGATGGGAAGTAAGGAACAAGTCAAGAGTATGGGCGGAGTGCACTTCAACATCCGTTATACCAGTATGCTCATCGACAAGCTGGGTAAGGTGGTTACACTCAGCAAAGATCTCGGTATACCTTCACTTAATGCCAAAACAGCTGGCCTGTATTGCACAGTATGGGCTTACACATACACATACACATACACATACACATACACATACACATACACATACACATACACATACACATACACATACACATACACATACACATACACATACACATACACATACACATACACATACACATACACATACACATACACATACACATACACATACACATACACATACACATACACATACACATACAC